>CP092874.1:28546938-28729121 GCA_030710605.1 Cordylochernes scorpioides
CCAATGGGCTGTCTTGGCCGAAATTTGTACAATCTCTACACCAATGGGCTGACTTGTGGCCGAAATTTGTACAATCTCTAAACCAATGGGCTGTCTTGCCCGATATTCGTACAATCTCTACACCGATGGGCTGTCTTGGCCGAAATTTGTACAATCTCTACACCAATGGGCTGTCTTGGCCGAAATTTGTTCAATCTCTACACCGATGGGCTTTTAGGCCGAAATTTGTACCATCTCTACACCAATGGGCTGTCTTGGCCGAAATTTGTTCAATCTCTACACTGATGGGCTTTTAGGCCGAAATTTGTACAATCTCTACACCAATGGGCTGTCTTGGCCGAAATTTGTTCAATGTCTACACCAATGGGCTGTCTCGGCCGAAATTTGTTCAATCTCTACACCAATGGGCTGTCTCGGCCGAAATTTGTACAATCTCTAAACCAATGGGCTGTCTTGCCCGAAATTTGTACAATATCTACGCCAATGGGCTGACTTGGCCGAAATTTGTTCAATCTCTACACCGATGGGCTGTCTTGGCCGAAATTTGTACAATCTCTAAACCAATGGGCTGTCTTGGCCGATATTTATACAATCTTTACACCAATGGGCTGTCTTGGTCGAAATTTGTACAACCTCTACACTAATGGGCTGTCTTGACCGAAATTTGTACAATCTCTACACCAATGGGCTGTCTTGGCCGAAATTTGTTCAATCTCTACACCGATGGGCTTTTAGGCCGAAATTTGTACAATCTCTACACCAATGGGCTGTCTTGGCCGAAATTTGTTCAATCTCTACACCAATGGGCTGTCTCGGCCGAAATTTGTTCAATCTCTACACCAATGGGCTGTCTCGGCCGAAATTTGTACAATCTCTACACCAATGGGCTGACTTGGCCGATATTTGTACAATCTCTACACCGATGGGCTTTTCGGCCGAAATTTGTACAATCTCTACACCAATGGGCTGTCTTGGCCGAAATTTGTTCAATCTCTACACCGATGGGCTTTTCGGCCGAAATTTGTTCAATCTCTACACCGATGGGCTGCTTGGCCGAAATTTGTACAATCTCTACACCGATGGGCTGACTTGGCTGATATTTGTACAATCTCTACACCGATGGGCTGTCTTGGCCGAAATTTGTACAATCTCTACACCAATGGGCTGTCTCGGCCGAAATTTGTTCAATCTCTACACCAATGGGCTGTCTCGGCCGAAATTTGTACAATCTCTAAACCAATGGGCTGTCTTGCCCGAAATTTGTACAATATCTACGCCAATGGGCTGACTTGGCCGAAATTTGTTCAATCTCTACACCGATGGGCTGTCTTGGCCGAAATTTGTACAATCTCTAAACCAATGGGCTGTCTTGGCCGATATTTGTACAATCTCTACACCAATGGGCTGTCTTGGCCGGAATTTGTACAATATCTACACTAATGGGCTGTCTTGGCCGAAATTTGTACAATCTCTACACCAATGGGCTGTCTTGGCCGAAATTTGTTCAATCTCTACACCGATGGGCTTTTAGGCCGAAATTTGTACAATCTCTACACCAATGGGCTGTCTTGGCCGAAATTTGTTCAATCTCTACACCGATGGGCTTTTCGGCCGAAATTTGTACAATCTCTACACCAATGGGCTGTCTTGGCCGAAATTTGTTCAATCTCTACACCAATGGGCTGTCTCGGCCGAAATTTGTTCAATCTCTACACCAATGGGCTGTCTCGGCCGAAATTTGTACAATCTCTACACCAATGGGCTGACTTGGCCGATATTTGTACAATCTCTACACCAATGGGCTGTCTTGGCCGAAATTTGTTCAATCTCTACACCGATGGGCTGCTTGGCCGAAATTTGTACAATCTCTACACCGATGGGCTGACTTGGCCGATATTTGTACAATCTCTACACCGATGGGCTGTCTTGGCCGAAATGTGTACAATCTCTACACCGATGGGCTGTCTTGGCCGAAATTTGTTCAATCTCTACACCGATGGGCTGCTTGGCCGAAATTTGTACAATCTCTACACCGATGGGCTGACTTGGCCGATATTTGTACAATCTCTACACCGATGGGCTGTCTTGGCCGAAATTTGTACAATCTCTACACCGATGGGCTGTCTAGGCCGAAATTTGTACAATATCTACACCAATGGGCTGACTTGGCCGAAATTTGTTCAATCTCTACACCAATGGGCTGTCTTGGCCGAAATTTGTACAATCTCTACACCAATGGGCTGACTTGGCCGAAATTTGTTCAATCTCTACACCGATGGGCTGTCTTGGTCGAAATTTGTTCAATCTCTACACCGATGGGCTGTCTTGGCCGAAATTTGTACAATCTCTACACCGATGGACTGCTTTTACCGAAATTTGTTCAATCTCTACACCAATGGGCTGTCTTGGCCGAAATTTGTACAATCTCTACACCAATGGGCTGACTTGGCCGAAATTTGTTCAATCTCTACACCGATGGGCTGTCTTGGCCGAAATGTGTACAATCTCTACACCAATGGGCTTTCTTGGCCGAAAAGTGTACAATCTCTACACCAATGGGCTGTCTTGGCCAAAATTTGTACAATCTCTACACCGATGGACTGCTTTTACCGAAATTTGCTCAATCTATACACCGATGGACTGCTTTTACCGAAATTTGTTTAATCTCTACACCAATGGGCTGCTTTTACCGAAATTTGTACAATCTCTACACCAATGGGCTGACTTGACCGAAATTTGTTCAATCTCTACACCGATGGGCTGACTGGCGGAAATCTGTTCAATCTCTACACCGATGGGCTGACTGGCGGAAATTTGTTCAATCTCTACACCAATGGGCTACCTTGGCCGAAGTTTATACAATCTACACCGATGGGCTGCTTTTACCGAAATTTGTTCAATCTCTAAACCGATGGGTACCTTCGCGGAAATTTGTTCAATCTCTACACCGATGGGCTGCCTTGACCGAAATTTGTTCAATCTCTACACCGATGGGCTGCCTTGACCGAAATTTGTTCAATCTCTTCACCAATGGGCTGACTTGGCCGAAATTTGTTCAATCTCTACACCAATGGGCTGACTTGGCCGAAGTTTCTTCAATCTCTACACCGATGGGCTGACTTGGCCATTGTCTGTCCAGAGGGATTAGATTCCGTATTATCCACAAGAAATTCATGGGATCTTCAAAATGTTTATAGTTTTTAGCAGCCAAATTGGTTAGGAGGAATTTGACTGGAGGAAAAATATCACGGAAAAAAAGAAAATCGGGAAAGGTTTCTTTTTTTTTCGTCTTCTTTTACGAGATACTTCCTTTCAGAAAAAAATAATCTAGTGTTAATAAATTCCTTCAAACAAGATTTCCTGGGTTTCATTAATAAAGCAAAATATGCATCATTGACGAAACACGGTTCCCTTTTTTGCAGGTTCTCGTCTGTAATGTTTTCTACTAATTGATTGCCTCAAATCTCAAAAACCATGAAATCCTTTATTTAGAAAACTCAACCCGACTTCAGCGCACACATACCTTATATATGGAAAAAAAAGTACAAATGTGATATTGTACTGGGATAAGGTGCATAAATTATCAAAAAGGCATCTCCTTATCGTGCAACTGAAAGTTGCTGATGGCTTGCACCATCTATCGGAATAAATATCAACTATTCTCGTTGATTTCTAATTATTACAGAATTGGCCAATTACCCATTCTTGATTAATCAAGAAAAGCTAACCACGGACGCGTTTCGGGCTGTTGGCCCTCATCAGCGCGATGCAAGCTGTACCTTAACGACCAAAAAACTGGTCATTCAGGCATCTTGAAAAATCATGAAACTACCCGTTTTCATAATTTATGCACCTTATCCCAGTACAATATCACATTTGTACTATTTTTCACATTGTGTCGCGGTCTCACGCAATTCTGGCCTTAACTACCCGTTTCGTGATTTTTCAAGATGCCTAAATGACCAGTTTTTTGGTCGTTGAGGTACAGCTTGCACCACGCTGATGAGGGCCAACAGCCCGAACCGCGTACGTTGTTAGGTTTCCTTGATTAATCAAAAATGGGTAATTGGCCAATCCTGGAATAATTAGAAATCAACGAGAATAGTTGATATTTATTCCGATAGATGGCGCAAGCCATCAGCAACTTTCAGTTGCACGATAAGGAGATGCCTTTTTCATAATACCTTATATATGTTATAGAAAAATTATTTTATTTCATAGATTAAAATATTCTGTTAAATCGACCGCCGGAGGTCGCGCTTTCCCTTTATATAACTTATTGTTGTTGTTTCCTCATGGCCGGCTCAAACCTTTGGTAATTATGTAAATAATCTTTTGTTTTCCTTATTCTACTCACCTTAAATCAGACAGTACTTTTCTCAATTTATGTTTAAATATTTTTAATATGCAAATTAAAGCAATATTGATCTAAAGATGTTGTTATTTTACCACGACTGTAATCCCAATCATGTAATTCCAATCCTTGAAAACCTTAGAAAATTCAATTCTCTATTTAAAATTTATCAATGTAATATATATATATATATATATATATTTATATTTACATAACCTTTATTTTCTCTAATACAAAATATACATATAGATAAAGAATTCTTCCTGAATTGAAATTAGACGAAAAACATGGTGAAGGAAGACGAGTTTCTTTTATTGATGCATAGGAGAAGGGTTTTTACCCAAAAACTTGCACCTATGCATCAATAAAAGAAAATCGTCTTCCTTCACCATGTTTTTCGTCTAACAAAATATACATATTTACTGAATTTTTCTTCTTAAAAAGAAAGAGAAAAAAAATCAGCATATAGAGAATCACTCTACAAGGGATCTAAAGATATAGACTATACACACCTAATCAACTAAGATAGGCAACCAAAAGATAACAAGGAGAGGGGTTAATAAAGAAGCAGACGAACAATGAAGTGACGTATAAATTATCAAGGCGCGGAAGTAATTAAAATTATCCCTGAAGTTAATTGGGACGCGACAGTGTCCTGCTGTCGTCGTATTTATGTCCCGTCGTAAAGTCCTGCCGTAAATCTGGCACCTAATTTGTCAGCAGATACCGTGATCACGTGACACACCACCCTGTATATACAAGCTTTACCAGGTAAGTCTCGTTTACTCTCCAGGTTTAAGTGTAGATCATAATGATTTTTCGTATCCTAGACAATTTAACAATTAAAATAATATTTTTAACATCTTGTCAATACATGCAAAAGTAAACAGTCTGTACTATTTTAAAAATATAATCATATATTATAAAAATAAAGAAGGCATTTCCTGACCACGAGCACATGTGCTTTTTAGATGGCAGAGCGCCATCTAGTGGAGCAAAAAAAAACTAAACGTTTATTTAGCTTGCTCCGAGATATTTGGCCAACCCAATTTCTTGATAAATCAATAAAAGCCATCCACGAATTATATATATATGAAAAAACTTTCTTCCCCTGCTTCTTATTTCTTTTTAGATTCATTTCTCACAACAGGAGAATCGTCTGTATAAGACGGAATGTCTTAATAAAGGCTTGTGTGTGTATATATATATATATTATAGATTAGAAATTTTTTGTGTGTTTGATTGTTGAAAAGAGGTGCAGTCGTGGAAAAGTAAAGATAATTATTTACCTTTCAAGCAGATTTTTATTTTGAATCTCTTGAAGTAAAAATATACATAAAATTATTTATATCACAGGAATATAAATTTATATAATGAATTCTATAATCGTGGATAAAAGATAGGTAGGGTTAAATATACATATTTACAACAATAATAATTTTAAAAAATGGTATGTTTTGAATATATGGTCAAAAATGCAGAACCGTCAATGAATGAAAAAATAAAATATATGTTTTAAAAAAAAATAATTTGTATTTTAGATTATATAATATATATATATATATATTTATATACGAAAAAACTATTTTAAAATATATATATAAAAAAAAGGTCAGGTGTTCATATTAAAAATAAAGAAAGCATATTCTGACCAGGCTCACATGGCGCTCTGCCATCTAGAAATGTATATGTGAGCCTTGTCAGGATATGGTTTCTTTATTTTTAATATATATATAAATGGAAATTTTGCCGGGAGGATATTGATCTGAAGAGATAAAGGCGACAAAGGAGACTGAAGGTTACAAAGGCTTTGTCACCGACCCGAGGCCACTAGTTTGCGGTGACGGTCAATAGATGACGTCTAGTTTTGACGTCTATTTTGACGGGAGAGGCGACCTTTGTCTCTTAATATATTTATATGCATGATACTATATACAATGTACATGGTACCACCGCTGCAGAGTTTCGTGTAGAATCGTCAGTCGGTCTCCACGTATTTAACACGACGTATTTCGACATCTACGATTTTCGTATTCTAGATATGAGGAATTGTTTATAGTAACTATGATCACCGTTCAACTAATACAAGAGGTTTCTGATGATGAGTTTATTTTATTAATACTATCTCAAGCTTTCGTTTATCTCTACCTTTCTACAGTATTACATAAAACACATGATTTACAATCATTGAGCCAAAACTGGAGAAAGTAGAAAGTCTATGATATCGCCGGTCGTCTGGTTTTTATTTTTAAATAAAGGAGAGAGAGAGAGTTAATTTTGCTCACACTTGGTTATCTCGTGTGTCTTCAATAAAGGTCACTGTAATATCTTTCAGAGTTATTGTCTGAATCCCGATATACATGGTAAAAGGTACAACTTCCTTAAGTTTTGTTTGTAAGTCTTCAATAAAGGTCACTGTAATATCTTTCAGAGTTATTGTCTGAATCCCGATATACATGCTAAAAGGTACAACTTCCTTTAGTTTTGTTTGTAAGTCTTCAATAAAGGTCACTGTAATATCTTTCAGAGTTATTGTCTGAATCTCGATATACATGTTAAAAGGTACAACTTCCTTAAGTTTTGTTTGTAAGTCTTCAATAAAGGTCACTGTAATATCTTTCAGAGTTATTGTCTGAATCCCGATATACATGCTAAAAGGTACAACTTCCTTTAGTTTTGTTTGTAAGTCTTCAATAAAGGTCACTGTAATATCTTTCAGAGTTATTGTCTGAATCTCGATATACATGTTAAAAGGTACAACTTCCTTAAGTTTTGTTTGTAAGTCTTCAATAAAGGTCACTGTAATATCTTTCAGAATTATTGTCTGTATCTCGATATACATGTTAAAAGGTACAACTTCCTTAAGTTTTGTTTGTAAGTCTTCAATAAAGGTCACTGTAATATCTTTCAGAGTTATTGTCTGAATCCCGACCTGAATTCATGGACCAAACTTAAGTTGTACGTTTTAGCATGTATATTGGGACAATAACTCTGAAAGATATTTGATACAAATTTATTATTATTACTAGCGGAGATGTACCCGGCTTCGCCCGGGTTTTACCCGAGTAAAGGTTTGTCTAACGAACATTTGTTAAAACATTTCTATATAAACTTATTTAAAAAAAATAATAGATATATTTTATTAATTTGAAACTCGTAAATTTGAATCTCTCGATAAAGTGAACATTTTTCCCGGTCCCTGTGTGCCGTGTCATCCTGAATTTTGTCTTTCCTAATTTTCTACATTAGAAAATCATAGTTTTATCTAGTGAACATTTTTTTTTTTCAGAAACCTTCCCAGTACTATACTAAATAACTTCCCAAAGTTTCATGGCGTTCCAATGAGTGGTTTGGTCAGGCATAAAGGACAGACACACACATACATTCATTTATATATATATATATTATTCGTTTTAGACATTCCTGTAGTTTTTTGAAAATAGAGCAATCCATATTCAAATCATTAGAAAATATAAAGGCATATATTGGATTGAATATATATGCCTTTTTACTATCTAATATCCCCGTAGAAGGGCAGAGATGTCCGAAAGCTGGATATAGCATTAATAAAAAAGAAACGCATCTCCAGTAACCTGTTTTATATATCAATCTTTAATTAAAAAGACATATATTGGATCAAAATATCATTTATTTTTACCAATATTTAAGTTGGCTGAACACCAACCTTTATCAAGGTGTTATAACATTTTAAAGTGTTTGAGTCAAAAGGCGATCCATTAATTAAAATTATATAAAAGGGCGTACCTGGATCTGTAAAGAAAAAAAAAACAATTTTTTTCTCAAAATATTTCGAGAGATTTCTCCCTCTTTATCAAAATTTATAATTTATTGATATTTATCAATCAATAATATTAATTGATTTATAAATTGATGAAGAGGGAGCAATCTCTCGAAATATTTTGAGAATTTTTTTTTTTTCTTTACAGATCCAGGTACGCCCTTTTATATAATTTTAAAGTGTGTCAACAACAAACTCAGCGCCACATAACGTCAACAGAATTAAGTTTAAAAAATATTTTAGCTTATATATATATATTCAATGAGGAGAAAAAAATTGATAAATTTATATTATGGACAAAATAAATTTTGTAAAATAAGGGTGTAAATATTTTGAATATTATCAATAACGCCTATTTTATATTTACAAATAATTGTACTATGTGTAAAAGATTTTTTTATCTATATTTTAGTAGACTTAAATGAAGTAAAAAACTAGGATCAAAAAGAGATCTGTTGGACTGTCGAGATATCCTGGTGATTCCAGAAGATAACCTACAACTGCCCCTAATGTCAATTTGTCTATCTAGACTTCCCCATTGTCTTTGTTTTAATTGTTTACCTAAGTGTAATGTAAGTGATATCAGGGATTCAGAAATTCATTCACCGTTGGTTAAAAGAAACCCTTATTTTAAATACATGTCTTCTTCCTCTTTCTTATCTCCACTCAATCATATTAGGGTATCAAGCTTGTTAAGCTTGAGATTTGACAACCATCATTACTAGGTGAAGTAGAAGGCGTCTGCCTTTGTCATAAAGACTGGGAGCACTACTCAGTGGCAGGCTACTGACTTAGCTCCAAAAGAAATGGCCGCCTCTGACATGAGGAACAGACGCCATGTACAGCCGCTCCTAACATGGAGTACAAACGCTGCTCATCCTGTATCCCTGAATCAGCAGCTCTTTAAGGGTACTATCAGCCGGGCCAGCTGAGCCCAGGTTTTTTAGTGAGCTTGTCCCGGCTTGGGACCGGCAAAGGCGGAGTTTTAAATACATGTAAATTATCTTGCTCTTTTCAGCCATACAAAACTATAGCAAGCAAGACATATATAGTATTATTCCTATTTAAAACATTTACTCATTTTTTTATTTACATTTCATAGAGTAATTTAGTTTTTTTATTTAATTAAAGAAAAATCAATCTGTACACCATAATTATATTATAACAATTACAAAAAAAATTTTCAGCTGCTACAGTAATATATTTCAACGTGCTTTATCTTTGTCTTTTTATTTTGCTTTTAATTACATGATTTGCACTTATTGAGAGCCAAAACTTCAGAAAATGAAAATTCTTTGATATCGCCAGTCGTCTATTTTTTTTTTTAAAGAGACAGAGGTTGTTCACACTTGGTTATCTCGTATGTATTCAATAAAGATCACTGTAATATCTTTCAAAGTTATTGTTACTGTCTGAATCCAGATATACATGCTGCCATTGCATTGCCATACATTTGCCATGCAAACTCCGCCTTTGCCAGCCCCAAGCCCGAATGAAAAAGGAGGAGGGGGAGCAGTAACAAGCTCACTAAAAAACCTGGGCTCAGCTGGCCCGGCTGATAGTACCCTGTAAGGGCTCCTTATCCAGGGATACAGGATGAGCAGCGTTTGTACTCCATGTTAGAAGCGGCTGCATATGGCGTCTGTTCCTCATGTCAGAGGCAGGCATTTCTTTTGGAGCTAAGTCGGCCTGCCACTGAGTAGTGCTCCCAGTCTTAATGACAAAGACAGACGCATTATACTTCACCAAGTCATGATGATTATCCCCCGACAGACACATTTAAAACGCTCAAGCTTTACAAGCTGATTGAGTGGAGATAAGAAAGAAGAAGAGAAGAGATATACATGCTGAAAGGTACAACTTGCTTAAGTTTTGTCGATAAATGTAGTTCGTTATTTTTTTAATCATTGCCCCAATTATTACCTGTGGCACAGGCCATGATATTCATAATGAGTATTTATCGAAAGTTTTTACTGCAAGTGAACCACATGTTTACACAAGTAGAAAGAAGTTCGACTCTTTTAAATTTTCAAATGTGTCAGAACCCCGTTTGGTTACTTGCACTCAGTTGGTTGGGGGAGAATTTTGCAAGAATCGGGGGCTTTGAAGTTTTTTTTTTTTAGTTCAGAAAAAAAAGTGTCCAATGTGGGATTTGATCCCCACCCTATCATCCAACCAAAATGTCTACTTATAAACCCTACAATCCAAAAAAGAAATCTTGCCATCTACTTTCTATGATCCATCCACGATCTCTCCACACACAAATACAAGATTCTGTATAATCCAACAACCATAAACAAGAAGATCTACCATTCAATCCGTCCTACGACCCAAACAAGATCATCCAACAACCAGCATGTCTACACCAGAAACAAAAAGTTCTACCATCCATCTAACAACCAGCATGTCTACACCAGAAACAAGAAGCTCTACCATCCATCCAACACCCAGCATGTCTACACCAGAAACAAGAAGCTCTACCATCCATCCAACAATCAGCATGTCTACACCAGAAACATGAAGCTCTACCATCCAACAACCAGCATGTCTACACCAGAAACAAGAAGCTCTACCATCCATCCAACAACCAGCATGTCTACACCAGAAACAAGAAGATCTACCATCCATCCAACAACCCGCATGTCTACACCAGAAACAAGAAGCTCTACCATCCAACAACCAGCATGTCTACACCAGAAACAAGAAGCTCTACCATCCATCCAACAACCAGCATGTCTACACCAGAAACAAGAAGCTCTACCATCCAACAACCAGCATGTCTACACCAGAAACAAGAAGCTCTACCATCCATCCAACAACCAGCATGTCTACACCAGAAACAAGAAGATCTACCATCCATCCAACAACCCGCATGTCTACACCACAAACAAGAAGCTCTACCATCCAACAACCAGCATGTCTACACCAGAAACAAGAAGATCTACCATCCAACAACCAGCATGTCTACACCAGAAACAAGAAGATCTACCATCCAACAACCAGCATGTCTACACCAGAAACAAGAAGCTATACCATCCATCCAACAACCAGCATGTCTACACCAGAAACAAGAAGATCTACCATCCATCCAACAACCAGCATGTCTACACCAGAAACAAGAAGCTCTACCATCCAACAACCAGCATGTCTACACCAGAAACAAGAAGCTATACCATCCATCCAACAACCAGCATGTCTACACCAGAAACAAGAAGATCTACCATTCAATCCGTCCTTCGACCCAAACCAGATCATCCAACATACCACCACCATGTCTACACCAGAAACAAGAAGCTCTACCATCCATCCAACACCCAGCATGTCTACACCAGAAACAAGAAGCTCTACCATCCATCCAACACCCAGCATGTCTACACCAGAAACAAGAAGATCTACCATTCAATCCGTCCTACGACTCAAACAAGAACATCCAACATACCACAGTGTGGTCAACAGAGCTGTCGCCGTAAATCCAGACACTCCGCGACACCCAGCTTTGTCGCCACATCCTTCCCATTGTGGATGTCCGGTTCATGAGGCCATTGTCCAGCGGCTTTGTGTCCCCGGGTAATGTCCTCGCAAGACCCTTCATAAAAGCTCCTGTCACCATCGCGGACATTCCCACATAAATTTACATAATTCACATCTTCCTCTTCATACTACTTCTCTGCTGGATGTTTTCATTGGCTCTTTCCATACAGAACCTGTCTGTCTGCCGAGACTTGTCCTCTGGAGAAAACGTTTTTTTTTATCTCAATTTTATATATTACACCTACGTCTATTACACAGGAAACAAACAAAAATAACAAATAAATTGATATTTAGAATTAAATATTTACAAATTTACACATGTATTAATCGACAGATTTCATATAGGCAAAGAGTGGCTGAGGTAAGAGAGTTAAATCATTTAGATCAGGGAACAATCGAAGTTCTTTATCCATTATAACATACAGTAGAACCTCCTTTCAGATTATTTTCTCCCATATCCATCTCTAAATAACCAAAATTTTCATCTCCAATCTTGTTTTTACAAACCTAAGATATTGTTTTTCGTATAAGAAATGCAATAATTTAAAACACGAAATTTTCTTCCTAAAATAAAATTGAACATATACGCGTTTTTCGTTGTCAGCGTGGTGAATATGCTGTATGTCTCAACGACCGATATTACGATTTATCACGAATAAAACTTAGGGAAGTTTCAAATTATGATGTTGCTGATTGTCTGTTTTTTTTTTTTTTTCTTTTTTTTTTAATAAGGAGACAGAAGCAATTTTGTTCATACTTGGTTATCAAAATTCGAAACTATTTTAAAAGCTTAAGATTCTTTTCGAAATTAAACAATTGACACATGTATTAATCGACAGATTTCATATACGCAAAGAATGGCTGATATAAGAGAGTTAAATAATTTAGATCAGGGAACAATCGAAGTTTTTTTATCCATGATAACACGGTAGAATTTCCTTTCAGATAATTTTCTCCCACATACTTGGTTATCTCATGTATTTCCAATAAAGGTCACTGTAATATCTTTCATAGTTATTGTCTGAATCCCGATATACATGCTAAAAGGTACAACTTCCTTAAGTTTTGTTTGTAAGTCTTCAATAAAGGTCACTGTAATATCTTTCAGAGTTATTGTCTGAATCCCGATATACATGCTAAAAGGTATAACTTCCTTAAGTTTTGTTTGTAAGTCTTCAATAAAGGTAACTGTAATATCTTTCAGAGTTATTGTCTGAATCCCGATATACATGTTAAAAGGTACAACTTCCTTAAGTTTTGTTTGTAAGTCTTCAATAAAGGTCACTGTAATATCTTTCAGAGTTATTGTCTGAATCCCGATATACATGTTAAAAGGTACAACTTCCTTAAGTTTTGTTTGTAAGTCTTCAATAAAGGTCACTGTAATATCTTTCAGAGTTATTGTCTGAATCCCGATATACATGTTAAAAGGTACAACTTCCTTAAGTTTTGTTTGTAAGTCTTTAATAAAGGTCACTGTAATATCTTTCAGAGTTATTGTCTGAATCCCGATATACATGGTGAAAGGTGCAACTTACTTAAGTTTTGTTTGTAAGTCTTCAATAAAGGTCACTGTAATATCTTTTAGAGTTATTGTCTCAATCCCGATATACATGTTAAAAGGTACAACTTCCTTAAGTTTTGTTTGTAAGTCTTTAATAAAGGTCACTGTAATATCTTTCATAGTTATTTTCTCAATCCCGATATACATGCTGAAAGGTACAACTTCCTTAAGTTTTGTTTGTAAGTCTTCAATAAAGGTCACTGTAATATCTTTCAGAGTTATTGTCCCAATCCCGATATACATGGTAAAAGGTACAACTTCCTTAAGTTTTGTTTGTAAGTCTTCAATAAAGGTCACTGTAATATCTTTCAGAGTTATTGTCTCAATCCCGATATACATGCTAAAAGGTACAACTTCTTTAAGTTTTGTTTGTAAGTCTTCAATAAAAGTCACTGTAAACTCTTTCAGAGTTATTGTCTGAATCCCGATATACATGCTAAAAGGTAAAACTTCCTTAAGTTTTGTTTGTAAGTCTTCAATAAAGGTCACTGTAATAACTTTCAGAGTTATTGTCTGAATCCCGATATACATGCTAAAAGGTACAACTTCCTTAAGTTTTGTCCATGAGTGTAAATAAAGCTGATGAAGATTTTACACGAATGCTTCAGCGTTATCTTTTATCTGTTTGTTACTCCTCCAAATATCTGTTTTTCTTTATTGAAACGGCTGTAGATATCTTCTGTAGTGTATAATGGTCTCCAACCTGGTAGATACAATGCAATCTATGGTCGATCAGCTTAGAAGGATCAAGCCATAACCTCAATGACAGCTCTCCGCTAAATGTCTATAAGAATTTTTCCAGGAGAAAGAGATAAGTCAATAAAAACATGGGAAGATCGACTTTGATACAGGGAAGAGAGTAAATGATGGGAAATGAGATGCAGATAGAAAAGAATCTATTAAAATTTTGACGGGAGGATATTGTTCTATAAAGGTCATTTCTCTCGTCAAAATAGACGCCAAAACTAGACGTTATCTATTGACCGTCGCTGTGGACACTTCTCAGTTTGACAAAGCTGGTGTTGTGGGTTTGTCACCGACCCGAAGTTGCTAGTTTGTGGCGACAGTCGATATATGGCGTCCATTTATATACTAACCTTGACATATGCACGGTGTGGCCATTGGACAAACGTCGGACCTGGAGGCTGAGTTCTGTGCTGACTGAAGTATAGGAACTCCATCTATGCTTCCTTCCTGCGGTGAATCTGTATAAGATCGATAGTCTTAATAAAACTGTCTGTGTGTTTGGCGTCTATTTTGACAGGAGAGGTGACCTCTATCTTTATATAAAAGATTGAAAAACCAGGTCTTGGTTTACAGTGAACTTACGGAAGAAAGCACGGATGCGCAAAGCGCGCCAGCGATGTTTAAAGCTAAAAGAAGACAATAATGGCTCGCTTACCGTACTTACTATCTATTGAGCCACTTTGTCCCATCATGAAACCTAAACTCTGCCATTACCCGTTGAGATAATAACATCGTCCCTTAATGCCCCCCCCTGATGCGTGGGTGGAGGGGAGGGATAACCCTTTCGTGTCGGGTAACGATACTAATGGGACACGCGACAGGGGAAATTGTCCGTGAATCTGATCCGACAAACTGTGGTGACAATTCTACACGGATTCTCCTACTAGTCTCTCTTACAGCTCCTTCATTTGACAAATAGATACAGTGGGGTGTTAGATATTATTGTCAAATATTAATTTTTTATCTATGATTGTAATAATCTGTGACTTAAAATCTGTGGTGTTAGGAATTTATATACAGTTAAACCTGTCTATAGCACCCCCTCTAAATAGCGCCTTCCTCTCTATAGCGCCCGATTTTAAACATTTTTTTTTAAATAGAGCAATCCATAGATAAATCTTTAAAAAGGCATATATTGGATCAAAATATCATTAATTTGACCAATATTTCAGTTGGCTGAACGCCAACCTTTATAAAGGTGTTATAATGACAAAAGTTATTACTTTTGCGGGTTAACACACAAAAATGGAATAAGCTAGGGCCTAAATTAAAGTACCTTAATACACAGAAAAGCGTACACTCAAGAATACAACACTAACAACAAAAGGGAGATAAAAACAACTCACGATTTGTTAAATAAAATAAAAAAAATACTTAGCTTTATTGTGGCGTTGGGAGGGATCGGACTGGGGACACAGGGATGCCAAGAGAACAGCCAGACAGGGAAAACCGCCAGTAGAAAAACCACTTTAAGTGGCTCCACACAGATTATCCACGCACTCTCTGTTCTCGCCGCATTCCCTTCGTCCCCTTTATATACAAACATGGCCACATTCGTCCAATGAGAAGGCGTGAGAGATTGGTTCACTAACGAACGAAGACAACATTCTTCCCTCTAAAACCTGATCAGAAAAAAAAAACTAAAAATGTTTGTCAAATTAATTTGCCAATAACACCTTATAAGGTTGGCGTTCAGCCAACTGAAATATTGGTAAAATAAATGATTTTTTGATCCAAAATATGCCTTTTAATTAAACATTAAAATGTAAACATTTTACATTAAAAGTGACCTGTCTATAGTACCCCCTCTCTATAGCACCCTATTTTGGTGAGTCCCAAGAGGGAGCGCTATAGACAGATTTAACTGTATATATATATATATATATAAAAAATGGCATATCCTGACCAGGAGCACATATTAGAGAGATATTATTTTACCCTGTAAGGCTAACTTGAATAATATAGAAATTAATGTTCATTATTTAGTTTGTGCCTTCAATAAAGAAGATTTTAAAAGATAGTAATAATTGTGATCCACCCACATAAGGTAGATACTCTTTGCATAGAAAGGCGCTATTCACGATTTGATCTTAAATTTGACATTTTAAAATTACAACAACAAAAAAACTTTATTAAGATCTTTTAGTCTTATACAGATTCTCCGAGTAGAAGAGGGTATATATAACAGTAATAGTAACAATATTCAGCAATGTTATTTACAATGTGTCATATAAGGGGAGGGAAAAGAAAGGGCTTGGCATAAACCTATATACAACCAATCGAGAACAGTTTCCTTTTCTTAAAAAAACCCCTATAATTAGTAATATTAACAGAAATTTAGATTAGTACATGTGAAAAAAAGGAATATAAACAATAATGTATTATATATAATTGTAAAACGACATTTGAAATTCTATCCCGCATGTGTTTCTTTTCAACGAAAAATCAAAATTTATTTCAAGGAGAAATAGCGATTATTTCTAACCTTTTGGATGAAGTATGAAAGGGTGAATTGTGAAGAGTAATGATGAACGGGAAAATAAAAGTGTCCAGGGATGGGAATCGAACTCACAGTGTTCCGCTTACCGGGCAGATGCCATGTCCAGGGTAGCCTAGTGGACTCCGCGTATATGTGTGTATATATGTATATATTTTAAATTTAATGATGTAACTGTAAATAAAATTCAAAGAATATCTCTATATATGTAAATAATATTTATGAATCTTTCTAAGTTACTTTCTGTGTATCTTTCCATGTTGAATATTTTCTTTGTTATATTTGTATGTACATTTAGCGCAAGTGTCCCTAGGGGGACATAGCGTTTTGAATTGAAATAAATAAATAAATACCTCATCCAAAATGTTAGAAATAATCATTATTTCTCCTTGAAATAAATTTTGATTTTTCATTGAAAAGAAACACATGCGGGATAGTATTTCAAATGTCGTTTTACAATCATAAGCCGCATTATATTCTATTGTATCATTATAAGGCATTTAAAAATTACTGTTGACAAATAAATTCAAGTTTAAAAACATATCATATCTTTAATATCGAAAAATAAACGAGGTTTATTACATATGATACTTCGTTATTCAGAAAGTTGGATTGTCGAAATATCTCATGCTTCCCGTTTATTTTTTCTATCCAAAATATTCTGTTTTATATTTGAATGTTGAATTTTTATAGATGGCGATATATTTTTTACAAAAAAAATAAATATAAATTGAAAAAAAAATAGTACAAAAGTAAAATTGTATTGGGATCAAGTAAATAAATTAAGGTAAAGGTATCTAATGATCGTGTGTAACTAAAAGTTGCTGATGGCTTGCGCCATCTGTCGGAATAAATATCAAATAATCGTTGGTGTAAATCTTATTTACTAGGGTAATCACAAATTTACCAGCATATCCTCAATTCAGGCTACATTGACAAAAGTTTCTACTTTTGCGGGTTAACACACACAAAAAAGGAAAATACTAGGGCCTACCGTAAGAGTAACTTAATACACCGAACAACGTACACTCAAGAGTACAACACTAACAACAGAAAGGAGATAAAACAACTCACGATTTGTTAAATAAAATAAAACAGTTCTTATCTTTATTGTAGCGTTGGTAGGGATCGGACTCGGGTGACACAGGGATGCCAAGAGAACAGCCAGACACGGAAAAACCACGTAGAAAAACACTTTAAGTGTCTCCAGTCTCTCTCTCTACCCTCCGCATTCCCTAGTCCCCTTTATATACAGACATGGCCACATTCGTCCAATGAGAAGGTGTGAGAGATTGGTTCACTAACAACCGAAAACAACATTCTTCCGTCTATAAAACTGATCAGAAAAAAAAAAATGCAAATATTTGTCAAAATAATTTGACAACATATTTCAACATACACCAAGCCACAGTACATTGTACCAATATAAGAAACAAGCAACAGCTTCTCTTCTTAGAAACCTTTACTTCAATCCAAATCAATGCTATCAACCGCAAAATTGACCTCCCTTCACAGTACCTGCACATCTCTAACAGCCTTCACAGTACCTGCACATCTCTAACAGTCTTCACAGTACCTGCACATCTCTAACAGCCTTCACAGTACCTATACATCTCTAACAGCCTTCACAGTACCTGCACATCTCTAACAGCCTTCACAGTACCTACACATCTCTATCAGCCTTCACAGTACCTGCACATCTCTAACAGCCTTCACAGTACCTGCACATCTCTAACAGCCTTCACAGTACCTGCACTTCTCTAACAGCCTTCACAGTACCTGCACATCTCTAACAGCCTTCACAGTACCTGCACATCTCTAACAGCCTTCACAGTACCTGCACATCTCTAACAGCCTTCACAGTACCTGCACATCTCTAACAGCACCCAATCTGTCCCCATAGACATATCCTAATCCCTGAAATTTCCTATTTCTTTCTTTTCTATTTGGAATACTTCAGTCTTTATTGATTCCTTTTATTCATCCTTTTTTTCAATATACAACAAATCTAAAAGTTACACCGCCTGAGTTTCTTTTTAATGAAAAATCAAAATTTATTTCAAGGTGAAATATTGATTGTCTTATAATATGGGACACTTCACCCTGGACACCTTTATTTTCCCGTGTTCATCATTACTCTTCATAATTCACCCTTTCATACCTCATCTAAAAAGGTTAGAAATAGTCAATATTTCACCTTGAAATAAATTTTGATTTTTCGTTGAAAAGAAACTCATGCGGTGTAACTTCTAGTATCGTTTTACAATCACAGGCCGCAGTGCATTATATACAACAAATCTGTATGCAATTTTATTTTTCACTATATTAATTTTAAAAATAATATTGATACAGTCTGCACTACGTTTACAAAGGCCAACAGCCCTAAATGCGTTCGTGGTTGACTTTTCTTATCTTGAAAATGGGTTGGCCAAATATCAGAGAACAGGTTAAATCAATGTTTAGTTAATTTCTGTTCCACTAGATGGCGCTCTGTCATCTAAAACTAAAACTAAAACTAAAAGTTCACGTGAACGTGATCAGAATACACATTTTTTTAATTTTAATAATAATCTTGTAAAATTGTAAAATCTTGTATTTGTATATATAGCCTGTTGAGGGATGTGTTTGTCCGAAAGCTCGTTAAGCTTCTATCTCTTTCATAAAGAAATACATCACCGTTAGCTTATTCTATATACAGTTACGAGCGTCATGCGTTCTTAATAATTTTTCATCTCTGTCACCGTTTGCTTTTTTTTTTTTTGGAATGGCGCTCTCCTATTGGTTGGCTACGATCACGCCACCTTTGCCCCCCCCCCACTCGCTTTTTCGTTTTTGTAACTATTGTGTTGGAGCGGGTCGCTCCTTAAATAAATGCATATATTAGATAATAACCAAATGGAATCCTCTCTTTCTTTTTCCCAGTAAGAGACGCCTACGGAAGCCAACAGTACATAGACAGATAAAGCACATAGGTTATAGTTATTAACTAATATATGCATTTATTTAAGGCGCCAATTTATAATTGTAACAAATAGTATTTGAATCAAAACATTCAATCGGGTAAAACACGGGCGTTGCCCGGGTCATTCGGCTAGTAGTATACGTATATACAAGTATCAGAGTCATCAATCAATTCTTAATTCTGTCACCGTTTGCTTTTGTGAATGGAATAAATACCCAAATATGGCTATTTCTTATAAGCATCGATGGTTCAGTGGTAGAATGCTCGCCTGCCACGCAGGCGGCCCGGGTTCGATTCCCGGCTGATACATTTTTTTTTTTTTTTTTACAAATTTTAAAACTCATTTATATATTATACAAGAATGACTTCCACGGCGTCAATATATAATTGTAACGGATAGTATTTGAATAAAAGCATTTAATTGGGTAAAACCCGGGCGTTGCCCGGGTCATTCGGCTAGTATACGTATATACTCTAGAAATGATATACGACGAATTCCTCTATAAAATACATTGTTCTGATGCATAGCTTTAAAGGGAGAGGTGCCTTTTTAAAGATACATGAATACTATCCTCCCAAAACTTTAAATAATAGAACAAATTAAGATAAAGGCATCTCCTTAATCGTGCAACTGAAAGTTGCTGATGGCTTGCGCCATCTATCGGAATAAATATCAACTATTCTCGTTGATTTTTAATTATTCCAGTATTGGTCAAATACCCATTCTTGATTAATCAAGAAAAGCTAACCACGGACGCGTTTCGGGCTATTGGTCCTCATCAGCGTAGTGCAAGCTGTACCTCAACGACCAAAAAATTGGTCATTAAGGCATCCTGAAAAATCATGAAATGGGTAGTTAAGGCCAGAATTGCGTGAGAACGCGACACAATGTGAAAAAAAATGTAGAACAGTAAGTAGAAAAAAATGTTAACCAAAAAAACTTTTTAAAACATATTTTTAATTGATAAATGGCCTTATGTTATCTTTTCAATTTCTAATTATGCAAATTAAAAGCCAGAGACACAACCAGGAAGGGTGTGGCCCTCAGGATTTATGTCGCGGTGGTGTCCATTGGGACAATTTTTCATCGGCCGTGTCGAAAACTTAATTAGATTTAACTATCCTGTCAAATGGTGTCTTGCCAAACTTAACTAATATTTCACTAGTTGAACACATGGCTTGAAAAAGCTGTCTGGTACTGGAACATTGTGACATTGTCAGAACGGAAATATTGTTTTGTTTATAAAGACTTTCGGTATAGAGATTTTTTCGTTATAGAAAGTTTTTGGTTATAGAGGTTTTTCGTTATAGAGTTCTGTTTTATAGAAGTTTTTCTCTATAATGTTCGGTTTTATAGAGGTTTTTCGTTATAGAGTTCTGTTTTATAGAGGTTCTTCGTTATAGAGTTCGGTTTGTATAGAGGTTTTTCTTTATAGAGTTCTGTTTTATAGAGGTTTATCTTTATAGAGTTCTGTTTTATAGAGGTTTTTCTTTATAGAGTTCTGTTTTATAGATGTTTTTCGTTATAGAGTTCTGTTTATAGAGGTTTTTCTTTATAGAGTTCTGTTTTATAGAGGTTTATATTCATAGAGTTCTGTTTTATAGAGGTTTTTCTTTATAGAGTTTTGTTTCATAGAGGTTTTTCTTTATAGAGTTCTGTTTTATAGAGGTTTTTCTTTATAGAGTTCTGTTTTATAGAGGTTTATCTTTATAGAGTTCTGTTTTATAGAGGTTTTTCTTTATAGAGTTCTTGTTTATAGAGTCTATTGATATAAAGGGTTCATGGACAAATGGACAAAATTTAAGAAAGTGAAAAGTCTTTAATTTCGTCGGTCGTCTGTTTTTTTTTTTTTAAGACCGAAGCAATTTTGTACATACTTAATTATCTCGTGTGTCTCTTCAATAAAGGGAACTGTAATATCTTTCAGAGTTATTGTTTCAATCCCGATATACATGCTGAAAGGTACAACTTCCTTAAGTTTTGTTTGTAAGTCTTCAATAAAGGTCACTGTAATATCTTTCAGAGTTATTGTCTCAATCCCGATATACATGCTAAAAGGTACAACTTCCTTAAGTTTTGTTTGTAAGTCTTCAATAAAGGTCACTGTAATATCTTTCAGAGTTATTGTTTCAATCCCGATATACATGCTGAAAGGTACAACTTCCTTAAGTTTTGTTTGTAAGTCTTCAATAAAGGTCACTGTAATATCTTTCAGAGTTATTGTCTCAATCCCGATATACATGCTGAAAGGTACAACTTCCTTAAGTTTTGTTTGTAAGTCTTCAATAAAGGTCACTGTAATATCTTTCAGAGTTATTGTCTCAATCCCGATATACATGGTAAAAGGTACAACTTCCTTAAGCTTTGTTTGTAAGTCTTCAATAAAGGTCACTGTAATATCTTTCAGAGTTATTGTCTGAATCCCGATATACATGCTAAAAGGTACAACTTCCTTAAGTTTTGTTTGTAAGTCTTCAATAAAGGTCACTGTAATATCTTTCAGAGTTATTGTCTGAATCCCGATATTTTTGCTGAAAGGTACAACTTCCTTAAGTTTTGTTCAAGAGTGTAATTTAGAGCAGCAACTATTCTGATATACAAAAAGTAAACTTTTACTTTGTTAAAACGTGTATTCATGGAAATTCTTTTTAAAATATCGTCTTATTCAATATCCATTTAATATTTTTTCTTGGATCTACTTTTTGCATAATAATTCTTGTTGAAGATAGAGGTTGTCTGGCCGGCAATCATTGTTCTGTCAAAAATAAACATTTCTCCAGTTTGACTAACTGACCGAAATATCTATTTTTACAGAAATAATTCTTCTATAATTTTAATTCATAATGTTTAACTTGATCAACTTTCTCTCTCCACGATACTAATTATTACAGATAACTTCATCAACTTCCATCATTGCTTAACATATTGTAAATAACTACCTTGCGATTTCTTCTATCTGCTTATGTTGTTACTTATTTGTTTAATGTATATGTTTATTTAATGCTCTTTTTCTTAATTGTTTATTTCCTTTTTGATAATTCTGTTACCTACTCTACTACAATTATTGTAAATAGTTTCACGCGCAATTATCCAGATCGGATATAGCGTGTCCTTATTTACAACTGGTAATGAATAAAATGTTGTTTATAATATAAATGTAGATATTTGTGAAAAAAAAAAACATTTTTCATATATTTTTTTTTTACCATATATTTTGATAATTTAAAATTGATTAATCGATTATTCATATTTTTATTAATTTTTAAAAATTTATTCTAAGAAGAGATATATAAAAAAAGTAATAATTTTAAAGCTAAGTGTAGTTTTTACTAAAATATTGACTATTTGATTTTAAAAATAAAAATTAGTTATAAAATCTCTCAATAGATGGCACAACGATCATAACGACTCGACATTTAACTAAAGTAGGTTTTGTGTGGATGGTAATCTGTTCGAGCCATTAATATTTACTCGTAATGTCTAAAGGCTTCTTTTGTGACTTTACAGAAAAAATATATTTTCATCAGGCTTTAAGTTAGTTATAACATATCTCTGAAATGTTTTGTATTTAAAAAATGGCAACAGCGGGTCGTTGAAATGTCAAAAGGACAATAAACGTTTATAAAAAAAGTTGATGAAGTCTTCAAAATTTGAATTAAATAAAATACAACCTACAATTATGGTATTCTTTTTAACACTAAGCAATAACACGCAATCTATAGATATAAAATGAAAGGATTTAAAAGCACGAATGTTTCTTTTATACATAATACAAACTTCTACTGTCCTTACTGCGATGGAAAAATTATATTGGGAGGTCTTAGCTCATTCTTTTTAACTTTCATCTGTTATTTGTGAGGCACACTTCACAACACAATCTTTATTTAAATAAAAAGGCATATATTGGATCAAAATATCATTTATTTTACCAATATTTCAGTTGGCTGAACGCCAACCTTTATCAAAATGTTATAACATTTTAAAGTATGTCAACAACAAATAACAATATGACAATAATGAATATAACAAAATATTTTAAAAACTTAATGCTGTTGACGTTATGTGGCGCTGAGTTTGTTGTTGACACACTTTAAAATGTTATAACATTTTGATAATGGTAGGCGTTCAGCCAGCTGAAATATTGGTAAAATAAATGATATTTTGATCCAATATATGCCTTTTTAATTAAAGATTTATTTATGGATTGCTTTATTTTCAAAATAATCTTTATTGTCAAGAATTCTACATTTCTCTCAGTCTTTCTTGACCCCCTGTTGGCAATTCTTGTAGAAAACTCAACACTACACAAAATCCTTTATTAATATATATAGTCTTATTCCAAGATTTACCGCGGAGTCTTTCTGCAATCGAAAATAATAATAAAAAAGTAAAAGGTAATCAAACAAAACAAACAAAACAGCTTTATTAGGGCATCTTGCCCTGTACGGATTCTCCGTGGAGTTACAGACAATATTAACCATAAGAGAACAGGTGAAAATAGAGTATTTACAGTTAAGGTATGGCAAACAGGGTGACTTTTTATTGTGCCCCTGTTCTTCTCTCTTCCATGAGTTCAATTTTATTCCCAACCGCTTTTTGAAAGTTGAACAGTTCAATTGCCCAACTTTTCTTATCTGAAACAGTTTTTATTAGCTTTATTATAAAAGGTAATCACATTTAATGGTAATAAATCAAAATTAAGACAATCAAGCTCATAAATAGATTATTCTGGGAAAATCCGAGAAATTACTCTTATATTTGAATATTCCGAACTCAAAACATTGTTATCCGGGAATTCCTGATCCCAATTACGGTACTGAAACGGCTTCGTCTTTTGTTTGCGTTTTAAATGAAATTCCATAATTAGTCTATTTTTGGCGTAATTTGAATATTTCGAACTCAAAACATTGTTATCCGGGAATTCCTGATGCTAATTACGGTAGAGAAACGGCTTCGTCTTTTGTTTGCGTTTTTTAAATGAAATTCTATAATTAGTATATTATCGGCGTAATTTGAATATTCCGAACTCAAAACATTGTTATCCGGGATGTCCTGATGCCAATTACGGTACAGAAATGGCTTCGCCTTTTGTTTGCGTTATAAAGAAAATATACAAATTCATCTATTTCGACGTAATTTGAATATTCCGAAATCAAAACTATGACAGCGACTTCTTCCAGAGATCTAACTCTAAATCTCATCAAAATTTCATCCGAATAAGTCAAATGTAAACATTTGTGGAACAAATAAACACACAGAAAGAAGAAGAGTTATGTTATTTCATCAATACATTTATATAGGGGGGGGTGAGTTAAAAGGAGAATGTTTAGTTATTGTTATTATTATTATTTTTTTTTTTTTGCTTATCCCTATTACACGTGGTACAGGCCATGATAATCATGGTGGGTAGAAGTACGCGACTACTTTTACTGTAAGCGCACTACATGTCTACACATGTAAAAAGCATTTCGACTTTACACTTACAAATATGCCATAGCCCCATTTGATTACTTGCACTCGCTGGTAGGGTTGGACTTTTGAAAGAATCGGGAAGCCATTGGAGCATTTATTTATTTTTTTAATCAGAAAAAAAATTCCCAATGCAGGAATCGAACCCGGGTTGTAGCGGTCGAAAACCAATGGTTTAGATTATCCTTCCATCTACCTCCAGTTATTGTTAGAAGAAATTTAAACTAATTTTGACGCGGAAGATGGTATTCATGTAGTGAAAGAGGCACCTCTCTTTTTATATGTTTATCTGTTTGGTAAATTCGACCGATTTCATAACACCCTCTTGTAAGATGTTATGAAATGGAAGCCGTCCCTGTACTGATGAGGACCATAGCTGGAAACCATGGTATATTGGTTGTTGGCTTTTGTCTGAAATTTTTCCAAACTGGTGTTGTGTCTCATTATTTATCATCACTAGTAAAGTTTAGACGAAATAAAAGAAGAAGAGTTTCTTTTAATAGAAATATATCAAAGCAAGCTTTCGGGCAAAAAAAAACCCTTCTACAGATATTGATTTGATATAATTCTATTAAAATAAACTATTCTTCTTTTATTTCGTCTTTTCGTCTAAATATTACCAAGAAGAATATTATAATTATCAACTAGTAAAGTTTATGACTAGGGTACTGAACAGTACCCTTACTGCAATGATAAAAAAAATGGAAGGGCCTGGTTTATTGCAGTAAATGCAGTAGAAAATTGTTTGACTTCAATAATAATCATACACGTCAAATATAGCTTGAATTTCTTATAAGAGATTGCGAGCTAATCCATGATAGTTATTTTTTGTTCTGAAAATAGAGAAATCCATATTTAATTCATTAGATAATAAAAAGACATATATTGGATTTAATAAAGATTCATTTCAAAATAAGAACATTAAGTCTCCAGTGAAAAGTTTCTTTTAAAAATATTTTTTATTTAAAAATCTTTCAAGCTTTCGGCCAAGAAAGCCCTTCTATGGAAGAAAATATTTTACATAATTAAAACGCCAATAAAATAAGATTTAAAATTAAAATAAAGTTCTTTGGTTGTTTATATTTGTTTCAATGCAGAATCAACACGTGCTTCTGTTGCGTATGTTTTCGATTTTGCTATTCCAAGGCGATATCTTCACTTGGGGGTTATGAGGTGGGTTCAGGGAATATTATGTTATAAATTTCTGGAATGTCTATTCTTCTGTTAATGCTATTATGCTTTCTGGATAACTTGCCCAAAAGCTTGAGAGATTTTAAATAAAAAAATATTTTTAAAATAAACTTTTCCCTGGAGGCTTAATGTTCTTATTTTGATATTGATTCAAGGGATCATTTTATATAAAGATTCATTTGCCAATATTTCGGTTGACTGAACGCCAACCTTTATCAATACATTACATTTATGTATAAACAAACTCATAAAACACTATGCGACGCTGAGTTTGTTTATACAAAAATGTAATGTCTTCATAAAGGTTTGGCATTCAGTCAACCGAAATATTGACAGAATAAATGTTTTTTTAAATCCAATATATGTCTTTTTATTATCTAATAATTTATTGTTATTTATAAAACAATATAATGGGGCTTATATATGTAGAACGACATTTGAAAATTATCCCTCATGTGTTTCTTTTGAACGAAAAATCAAATTTATTTTAAGGAGAAATAACGATTATTTCTAACCTTAGGGATGAAGAATGAAAGGATGTATTGTGAAGAGTAATGATAAACGGAAAAATAAAGTGTCCAGGGATGGGAATCGAACCCACAGTGTTCCGCTTACCGGGCAGATGCCATGCAGGATAATTTTCAAATGTCGTTCTACAATCATAATCCGCATTATATTGTATTATAAATTACTTTAAATAATATTTACGAAAGGAAAAAATATGTCCAGGGGTAGTCTAGTGAACATGGCATCTGCCCGGTAAGGGGGACACTGTGGGTTCGATTCTTATCCCTGGACACTTTATTTTTCCATTTATCATTACTCTTCACAATTCATCCTTTCATACTTCATCCCTAAGGTTAGAAATAATCGTTATTTCTCCTTAAAATAAATTTGATTTTTCGTTCAAAAGAAACACATGCGGGATAATTTTCAAATGTCGTTCTACAAGTTATTTTTATATTTCGGGAATTTTTGTAACCCTCCCTAGACAAGTTAGTTCAATTCAGCTAAATACTGGGGTTATAAACAAGCAAGTAGAGGGAAGTTGTCGCCAAGGACCACACAGTGTCTGTACTCTATGAAAGAAAAGTTAAGAGGCGAGCAATAAAATGGTGGAAGTTTGCAATTCTAAGCAGGGAGTGTTTCAGTGGCGGGTTTCTCGCCTCGCTCAGCCATCCTGAAATATGGACCTACCCCCCTTGGTTCTCGTTAAACGTCTCTTGATTGATGATGGCGGGCGGCGGTGTTCTTCTTCACGGATTGAGATCTTCTTGCCGACTTTCTTTTGGACGACTGTTGGTTATTCCTACCTGTTTGAACCTATGCATTCACTGTTCAGTTACTTTACTAGTTTGTTTTTTGCTTATTCCTAGTACACGTAGTACAGACCATGATAATCATGGTGGGTTGAAGTTGACGATTGCTTTTACTGTAAGTACACTACATGTCTACACATCGAAACCTAATTGACAAGATGTCAATAAAAAGTTTTTCAATCTACCCATGTGAAAAGCAGAACTTTACTAGTGGTTATAAGAGACACCTCTCCCTTTAATTTGCATAAAAACGATGCACTATTCAGCACCCTAGTAATGAACTTTATTAGTTATGATGTTGAATTAGCCACTGTTAAGTTTTTTATATTATTATTATTATATTTTATTAATTAATTATAATTCATATTCATAGAATTTTATTGTTACTTATCATCATTCTTTTTGTTGTTTTTTTTTTTCTTCTTCTTTTTTCTTTTGTGTTATAAATACAACTAAAATCGCATTAAATCGTAATGTAATTCTCTTTTGTTGTTTGAAATAAATCGAATTGAGTCAGCTCGTTCTTTCTAGAAGAAACTTCAAAGAAAACGTGCTAACAGCCATATACCAGTTTTGACAAATTCAGACCTAAAACTCACCTGTATACTATGGTATCTGGCTTTGGCCCTCTTAAGTATATGGACAGCTTCAATTTGATAACATCCTACGAGGGGAGTGATAAAATCGATCGAATTTACCAAACAGATAAACAAATAAAGAGAGATATTTCAATGAAAAATAGACACTTCAGCCAGTTGGAGTTTTTTTCATTTTCTCAACAAAATTTTCGACAAAAATCTTTTGTCTTCGTCAGGAAACGTTGAGAAAATAAAAACTCTAACTGGCCGAAGTGTATATTTTTATATAAATATGAATGCCGGCCAGGCAGCCTCTATCTTTACGATAAATAAAGGGAGAGGTACTTCTTTCGGTACCATTCTTGGTTGTCCACAAGTTGACTAAATAAAGTCGCTTGAATAGATTGAAATAGAATAACACACACACATAAGCCTTTTTATTGGGGCATCCAGCCCTATACATGATTCCCCTCTACGGGATTTAGGAAAGGAAGATATTTCAAAAGTAAAAACTAGAATACAAGAAGTAATAAGGAAAGAGAGAAGAAAGAAAAACCAAACAAAAAGAAATATAACCATATATACAAAAAAAATAAACATACAGAGCAAAAGGAACCGTGCATGATTAAATATTTAAATTAAAGTACCAATGTTTAGAATATGTCAAGGTTAAGATATCATTGAAAGGGCTAGTGTGGATGAAATAGAATAACTATAATGTGATTAGCAATGAGTTCCAACTATCATTGTTGAGTTTACAACATTAAAGTTGTAGATGGATTAATTATTTTATTTCCAAAGCGCTATATCCCGCAAGGGATACTTGCGCCAAACAATGAGAAAAGTTTATTTACATAAGTTATTTACATTATTCAACGCATGAAAACATTAGAGATCCAGATTTTGTAGAAAGTTATGTATTTACAAAATGAATTGAACTTTAAATATGATTTTTTATCTATCGGAAATCAAATCGTTAAGTTCACAAACAACTAGTTCATTCTACATTCTATAATGTATTGTATTCATGTAGTAGAGCCCTCTCAATGATATCCTAACCTTGACATATTCTAAACATTGGTACTTTAATTTAAATATTTAATCATGTTCATTTTGCTCTGTATGTTTATTTTTTGTATATATGGTTATATTTCTTTTTTTTTCTTTCTTTCTTCTCTCTTTTCTTTTTCCTTATTACTTCTTGTATTTTAGTTTTTGCTTTTGAAATATCTTCCTTTGCTAAATCCCGTAGAGGGGAATCATGTATAGGGCTGGATGCCCCAATAAAAAGGCTACATATTGTATTCATGTAGTAGCGTAAGAAGTACCTATCTCTTTATTTGTTTATCTGTTTGGTAAATTTGACCGATTTCACAACCCCTCTCGTAGGATGTTATGAAATAGAAGCCGTCCCTGTACTGATGAAGGTCATAGCCTGAAACCATGGTATATTGGTTGTTGGATTTTGTCTGAATTTGTCAAAACTGGTATTATGGCTGATTCCTTATCATCACTATTAAAGTTTATTACTAGGGTACTGAACAGTGTATCGTTCTAATGCACAAATAAAGGGAGAGATGTCTCTTTCGGTACATTGTTGAGTATGTCAGGCGAGTTTTCAGGCTAAAGACGCTCTTCAACGGTTTAAGTAGACAGAAGAAATTTTGATCACACTTGGTTATCTCGTGTGTCTTCAATAAAGGTCACTGTAATATCTTTCATGGTTATTGTCTGAATCCTGATATATATTCTGAAAGGTACAACTTCTTCAAGTTTTGTCCATGAGTGTATATTGAACAATTACCTCAATAAAATGTTCAATCTATATTAATTTCACATTTTTACAATGTGATTATAATTATATTCCAATTTCATTTTTACAAAGATATGTAACAAAGTAACGATGAGAATATATTAAATATATGATTCATATAATACATAACCTGTGTTTTGAAAAGAATTAATATTTATAATGAGGAAGCATTTTTGAGTAAATGGAGATATACATCAAGCATGATGAAACAATATACAACAAACTTTATTAAGACCTTTTAGTCTTATACAGGGTACATACAGGAAAGTAATAGTATTTAAGTAAAATTCAGCAATCTTATTTACATATGTGTTTGAGAGAGAGAGAGATTGAAACTTCTTTATTACATCGTTCATGTAAAATTATATATATGGTTAAATACAAGAGAGATAAAACCTAATCCCTGGACACTTTATTTTTCCATTTATCATTACTCTTCACAATTCATCCTTTCATACTTCATACTTAAGGTTAGAAATAATCGTTATTTCTCCTTAAAATAAATTTCGATTTTTCGTTCAAAAGAAACATTTGCGGTAAAATTGCCAAACGTCGTTCTACAATCATAAGCCGCATTATATTGTATTATAAATTATATAAGAGATAAATACCAGAAAAAAATCAATGATGAAATCATATAGATTATAAATTAAGAGTATGATTAATACTAATTTATAATTGAGTTTGTCCAATAAAAGGAAAAAGTAAGGAAAGTTTTGATATATAAGTCCCTACGGATATTTCATTATGTTCTAAGGAGAGAGAGCTAAACTCTTTACAGCTCTGTTTTTATTATTATTATCCCTAATATATGTGGTGTACAGGCCATGATAATCATGAGAAGTTGGCGATTGCTTTTATTGTAAGTACAGCACATATGTACACACGTAAAAAGTAGTTCGACTTTTGCACTTATAAATGTGCCAGAGCCCCGTTTGATTACTTTCACTCGTTGTTGGGGGGGTTGGACATTTTGCAAAAATCGGTGCGCCATTGGAGCATTTTTATTTTATTTTTTATTTGAAAAAAAGAAAGTGACCAATGCAGAATTCGATATCGAGTCGTAACGGTCCAAAACCAACGGTTTAGACAAGGGATGGGCAAACTGCGGTTCTTTGGATGTGAAACTGTGGCTCTTTATATAGTTCCATATGTAAATATTATTTATGTGAGTACTATTTATTGTTGGCAAGAAAAAATGTTGTGGCTCTTTAAAAACTTTGATATTTTGTAGTTCTTCAAATTAAAAGATACTTCGACCAGTAAATCTTTTTTTTTTTTGTCTCGACGTTTCGACAAAAATCTTTTGTTCTCGTCAGGAGCAAACAAAAATCAAAACATTTGACAAAGTGTTAGAAATTATTCTATCCAAAGTATCTTTAATTTGAAGAACTATGAATTCCGACCAGATAGCCTCTTTCTTTACCATATTGTAATTTTTGACTCTTCCAACTCAAAAGTTTGACGATCCTGGTCTAAACCATTGGTCCACCGACCATTTATACAGCTCTCTATGAATTCTGTATTATATACATAGCAATTTGAAAATAGAGCAATCCATACTTAATTCATTAGATAATAAAAGGCATATATTGGATTTAATAAAATATTTATTCTGCCAATATATTTCGGCTGGCTGAACGCCAACCTTTATCGAGGCATTACATTTTTGTAACACTATGCGGCGCTGAGTTTGTGTATACAAAAATGTAATGCCTCGATAAAGGTTGGCGTTCAGCCAGCCGAAATATTGGCAGAATAAATATTTTATTAAATCCAATATATGCCTTTTATTATCTAATACATAGCAATGTTTCAGCCACGTGAATTAACCTACCGAGACGTGTGGAGTATATTTGTAACCACAGAGGTATACCGTTACTCATCAATACAGACCTCAAGTGGTAGGGGAGGTATTGTTAGGGTCCCCCTTCCACAAAGGGGGGCGGGAGAACCACCAAAATGGCCCCCTGGCAGCCATAGACTACCATTGTTATCATGGTTTGGAGCAGATGGAGTCATGTTTGCCCTCCCTCCCTCCCTCAAACTACCCCTATTTAACAACTTGTAAGATGGATTACCAACACTAACATTTTCTCTAGTAATCCTGCTTAGTTCCACTCTTTATACTTCTTTCTTGGAGGTTGTGGACACTTCTAGCTTTCTCAATCCTCTTTTACTATACACCAATACCTCGCTTTGCGTCGTTCCGTTTTGCGTTTTTTTCGAAGTTGCGTCGCTGCTTAATTTTCAATGATTTTCACTGTGTGTCGTTAGATTTTCGAAGTTGCGTTGTTTTGGATTCGAGTCTTTAATTTTTTTTTTTTTTCCTAAAATATGGCAACACCTTTGTTTTTGATTGCGCCATGCCATCAAAATTTGGGAATTCCCTTTCTAACTAAAAATCAACGCCAATTTAATACAATTTTATTTTCAGACATAAGACAGTGATTAATTTTAATTAATTTTTCATAAATTAAATGAATATGTAGTTTATTTTGTTTAATTGAATACGTTTTTTTTTTTATAATATTTTTGTTTGAAAATTTTTTACTTTGTTCAATTTTATTTTTAAAGGGTAGTATTTTCGTAAGCCTGGAACCTATCTTCGATCATTAAATGGTTTTCTATAGAAAATTTATTTTCACTTTGCGTCGTGTTTTTTTTTTTTGGAACGTAACCCCGACGCAAAGCGAGGTATGGGTGTATTTTGTAGCGCAACATTTTAATTATTTTATGAATATAACATCAATGTAGTTATAAAATCATAAGCCGCATTATATTTTATTATAAAATTACTTTATATAATATTTACGAACGGAAAAATATGTCCAGGGTAGCCTAGTGAACATGGCATCTGCCCGGTAAGCGGAACACTGTAGGTTCGATTCCCATCCCTGGACACTTTTATTTTTCCGTTTATTATTACTCTTCACAATTCATCCTTTCATAATTCATCCCTAAGTTTAGAAATAATCGTTATTTCTTCTTAAAAAATAAAATTTTGATTTTTCGTTCAAAAAGAAACACAAGCGGGATAATTTTCAAATGTCGTTCTGATATATATATTTTTTCTGCTATTCTGTAAATTTCTCTCATTGCCTCTCTCGTATTTTATAAATTTTGATTTGATCTTACCTTAAATAAATTGCTGTGTCATCTTGAAGTTTGTCTTTCTTAATTTTCTATGTGACATTTTAGTGATGATTCTGGGTAGATTAGGGAAGTCAAGCTGAATATCGCCGATAAGACCTTAAGTCTATGGGTGGTGTGTTTTTTTTTTCCTTTCCGCGACTGACTCCAGGATTCTACCGCCGTGTCAAAGCCAAAACTTCCCTTAAAAAAAGACGATGTTCTTATAGGCGATAAGATGACAAAGTCACTCTTCACGCCTCAAGAAAATGAACGCCAAAGTACTAAGAACAAAGTTCCAAGACTCTGAAGGAATTATTGATTATTTACAATTATTTTATTTCCACAAAGCGCTATATCCCGCAAAGGATACTTGCGCCAAACAAGGATAAAAGTTTATTTACATAAGTTATTTACATTATTCAACGCAAGAAAAAATTAGAGATCCAGATTGTGTAGAAAGTTTAGAATGTATTTACAAAATGAATTGAACTTTAAATATGATTTTTTTATCGGATATCAAATCGTTAAGTTCACAAACAACTAGTTCATTCTTCATTCTGTAATCTTGAAATGCTGAGCAATCAATCAGTATTTTCTGATAGAAACACGTTAGATCCTTGTCAGTAGCTACAGGATTTACAAGCTGTGGGTCACAGCCCCCATAGAGAAGGAACAATGTAGCAAAGTATTTATTATTTTATGAATAGATTATTAATTTTGATATTTCAAATTGGATAACCACCTGGAACAGTAAATTATCACAAGAACAAAATCGTGAGGGGAAAGATTTTCTTGCAAGATTTTTTTTTACTTAGCCGAGCTTTATAATATTTCTGTCCTTCTACAGTTCTCATATTTACTCCTGTAGAAGAACAGAAATACTCGAAAGCTCGAATAAATAAATAAAAAATCTACAATAAATTCTTTGTTTCACGATTTTGTACTTTAAATAATAAAAATGTTGATATTTATTTTTTGCTAATCTGTTTTGTGTTGTTTTTCTTGCTTCCCTCTTTCTCTTTCTTGTTTTTTTTTTTCTTTTTCTTCTGTCTATATCGTTGTTTCCTTTGTCTCACTGCTTTGTTCTTATGCATACTTCTGGCGTGAATCCTGTATAGGGTCAGTGACCCTAAATAAAGGCTTTTTGTTGTTGTTGTTGTTGCTAATCTGTGTAATTTTCCTTCATTACCTCTATGGTATTTTATAAATGTTTATATTTGTTCTTGTTTTAAATAAATTGTCTACTTGTGAATTGTCGTGTCATTCTGAAGTTTGTCTTTCCTAATTTTCTACGGGTGTGCTGTACTCTATTGATTATGGTATATAAAAAAATTGGTTTTAAAATCGAATCTAGCTTTCTTAAAACCTCTTCAGTGTTCGGGAAGTGTTCCTTCCTATTTGATCAGATACAGTCTAGAATGTGGGTTGCGGTGAAGCAGGGTTTGTTGTTGTTGTTGTCGTGTCCAATGAAGAGCCTCAAATGTATCCATACATCTCTATCACAGCAGTCGCAATGCCCTCTATCTTGGAAGTGTATACTGTATTCTTGTTGTTGTTGTGTCCAATGAAGAGCCTCAAATGTCTCGATACATCTCTATCACAGCAGTCGCAATGCCCTCTATCTTGGAAGTGTATACTGTATTGTTGTCGTGTCCAATGAAGAGCCTCAAATGTCTCCATACATCTCTATCACAGCAGTCGCAATGCCCTCTATCTTGGAAGTGTATACTGTATTGTTGTTGTTGTCGTGTCCAATGAAGAGCCTCAAATGTCTCCATACATCTCTATCACAGCAGTCGCAAAAAAAAAATGTCCTCTATCTTGGAAGTGTATACTTTATTGTTGTTGTTGTCGTGTTCAATGAAGAGCCTCAAATGTCTCCATACATCTCTATCACAGCAGTCGCAATGTCCTCTATCTTGGAAGTGTATACTGTATTGTTGTTGTTATCGTGTCCAATGAAGAGCCTCAAATGTCTCCATACATCTCTATCACAGCAGCAGCAATGTCCACTATCTTGGGTGTTTAAAACTGCTGTTCTGGGTCCATGTCAATTTTCTGCAAGGCTGCGGTCATTGCTGGGCAGACAGGTTTTGTAAGAGAGGTATATAATGAAGATTAACATGTTTTCTCGCCCCTCTCAAATATCCAGAGTGTCAAATGACCTGTTATAAACGTTGTAAATCGGCTCGAATGATTAGAACTAAAATTTTCTCTTAGTATTTTTACCGCTGTACCAATGGTGGGCTTATAGACTCATAGACAAAACTTAAGTGGAAAGTATTATTGTTGCCTGTCGTCTGTTTTTTAAGTAGACAGAGGCAATGTTTTGTTCACACTTGGTTATATCGTATGTCTTCAATAAAGGTCACTCTAATATCTTTCAGAGTTATTGTCTGAATCCCGATATACATGCTAAAAGGTACAACTTCCTTAAGTTTTGTTTGTAAGTCTTCAATAAAGGTCACTGTAATATCTTTCAGAGTTATTGTCTGAATCCTGATATACATGCTAAAAGGTACAACTTCCTTAAGTTTTGTTTGTAAGTCTTCAATAAAGGTCACTGTAATATCTTTCTGAGTTATTGTCTGAATCCCGATATACATGCTAAAAGGTACAACTTCCTTAAGTTTGTTTATAAGTCTTCAATAAAGGTCACTCTAATATCTTTCAGAGATATTGTCTGAATCCAGATATACATGCTAAAAGGTACAACTTCCTTAAGTTTGTTTATAAGTCTTCAATAAAGGTCACTGTAATATCTTTCAGAGTTATTGTCTGAATCCAGATATACATGCTAAAAGGTACAACTTCCTTAAGTTTGTTTATAAGTCTTCAATAAAGGTCACTGTAATATCTTTCAGAGTTATTGTCTGAATCCAGATATACATGCTAAAAGGTACAACTTCCTTAAGTTTGTTTATAAGTCTTCAATAAAGGTCACTGTAATATCTTTCAGAGTTATTGTCTGAATCCAGATATACATGCTAAAAGGTACAACTTCCTTAAGTTTGTTTATAAGTCTTCAATAAAGGTCACTGTAATATCTTTCAGAGTTATTGTCTGAATCCAGATATACATGCTAAAAGGTACAACTTCCTTAAGTTTGTTTATAAGTCTTCAATAAAGGTCACTGTAATATCTTTCAGAGTTATTGTCTGAATCCAGATATACATGCTAAAAGGTACAACTTCCTTAAGTTTTGTTTGTAAGTCTTCAATAACGGTCACTGTAATATCTTTCAGAGTTATTGTCTGAATCCAGATATACATGGTAAAAGGTACAACTTCCTTAAGTTTTGTTTGTAAGTCTTCAATAACGGTCACTGTAATATCTTTCAGAGTTATTGTCTGAATCCAGATATACATGGTAAAAGGTACAACTTCCTTAAGTTCTGTTTGTAAGTCTTCAATAACGGTCACTGTAATATCTTTCAGAGTTATTGTCTGAATCCAGATATACATGCTAGAAGGTACAACTTCCTTAAGTTTTTGTGTATCCATGAGTGTATATAAAAATAATCAAACATGTATTAATGTATCTTCTTGTCGTTCAACTAAAAGTTGCTGATGGCTTGCGCCATCCATCAGTTGCACGATAAGAATATGCCTTGTTTTCCCCCGATAGATGGCGCAAGCCATCAGTAAATTTCAATTTCGCGATAAAGAGATGCCTTTTTTGTTTCTTCCTTAATTTATCCACCTCATCCCAGTACAATATCACATGTATTAATGTATTTAATACATTGTAGTACTCATTTAATACATTGTAGTACTCAGAATGTAACATTATCAAATTAATAAAAGAGAGAGCCAAAAGCTTCCCCATGTGCACTAGGTGCAAAACCGAAGAGGCCACTCCCCAACATATACTAAATTTTACACAAATAAATTTACTGGCAATGCGTTTCTTTTAAATATCATCAAATATTATCTCTACAGACCTTACTGCAATGATATGAGTTATTGAATGAGAGGGCTTGGCTCATATCATTGCAGTAAGGTCTGTAGAGATAATATTTGATGATATTTAAAAGAAACGCATTGCCAGTAAATTTATTTGTGTAAAATTTTAACGATGGATGGCAATTAAATTTAATTTACTAATATATACTAAATTGTATTGGAAAGGACATAGGATCCCTGTACAGAGAACCAAGAAGAGTTCTTGAACTTCTTTATGAGCACAACCTCCAAGATCTTGTCTAATTTAGACTAATAAAAAGATAAGAAAAAAATATATAAAACTATAAAAGTAAACTATATTTCAGTAGTCCCTCATCATTGCTACTTCATCAAACCAATCATTTTGTATTCGAACATAACATCTTTTTCTATCCGTAAAATTTTTCTTGTTAAAATATTTTCCAAAAATATTTAACATTCCCCTCGGTTCGGTTCAAAATCACATTAATAGGTACCGCTCAACAAGAGCAACCTAGTTCATGATAATTGAAACAGTGAATAATATGTGAAGGTTATTCACATATTAAACAAAAGGTTAACGCGGGATTCAACCCTGGTTCATGACTGTCGGGAATCGAGCGTGTTACCCTCTCATCCACCGACTTTTGTTGTTGTTGTTGTTTTTTACATTTCCCCTTTAAAACCTAGTTAATCATTCATACTTATATCTATATATATATAAATGAATGTATGTGTGTCTGTCTGTCCTTTATGCCTGACCAAACCACTCATTGGAACGCCATGAAACTTTGGGAAGTTATTTAGTATAGTACGGGGAAGGTTTCTAGCAAATAAAATTTTTGAAATAACTTTTCGCCTAAAAATAATAAATATTTGAGACAAGAATAATGATACAATTCCAAGGCAAAATACTATTCCTTTAACTTCCAATTACCGAGGGAACCAATTAATATTGATTTTATTCAACTTATCGAGTATTTTTAAAGGGACCGGGAAAAAATGTTCACTTTATCGAGAGATTCGTTAAACAAACCTTTACTCGGGTAAAACCCGGGCGAAGCCGGGTACATCCATACAAGAACAATGATACAATTCCAAGGCAAGATGCTATTCCTTTAACTTCCAATTACCGAGGGAACCAATTAATATTGATTTTATTAAACTTATCGAGTATTTTTCAAGGGACCGGGAAAAAAATGTTCACTTTATCGAGAGATTCGTTAGACAAACCTTTACTCGGGTAAAACCCGGGCGAAGCCGGGTACGTCCGCTAGTATTTTATAAAAACGATTTTATGTTATAATCATATAATTTTTGCGTTTTTTTTTCTTGCAAAAAAAAAAAGAGTTATTTGAAGTAAAGACTTATAATAGACTACAGTTAACGTTTGTCTCCACCTGTCACTAGGAAAGAAGAAAAAAGTGTTAGAAAGATGGGAAGACAATTAACTCGGTATTCATCTGTTAAACGAAATACCATTTTGTTGGTTTTTCATCACTTTTCTTCGAAATTTCATCATAATTGTCATTTATCTTTTTTTTTTACCACCTTCTCTCATCTCTATATATCTATTTATCTATTTAAATATATAATAAAAAATTGGTAATTTTTGGATAATGAGACTTCTTTTTGTTGTTTGCTGACATAAGTTATTATTGCTTATATGTTGACATCTAGTTAGAGAGCTTTTTTTTTCTTCTTTCTTTTGGAAGATGTTTCTTTTTGTAATTGGGTTGATGTCTTGATTTGAAATGATGATGATAATATGGTATGTGATAATGATTCAGCATTTTTGTCTTTTGACTTTTTTGTTTGTTTAAGAAAAAGGCATCTCCTTATCGTGCAACTGAAAGTTGCTGTTGGCTTGCGCCATCTATCGGAATAAATATCAACTATTCTCGTTGATTTTTAATTATTCCAGAATTGGCCAAATACCCATTCTTTATTGATCAAGAAAAGCTAACCACGGACGCGTTTCGGGCTGTTGGCCCTCATCAGCGTGGTGCAAGCTGTACCTAAACGACCAAAAAATTGGTCATTAAGGCATCCTGAAAAATCATGAAACGGGTAGTTAAGGCCAGAATTACGTGAGAACGCTACACAATGTGAAAAAAATAGTACAAATGTAATATTGTACTGGGATAAGGTGTATAATTTAAGAAAATTGTTTCTTTTTTCCAGATCCCATCACTAAACCATCTATAAATCAGAAGCCCCACAACAGAATAAAAATGCCATATATATTCTATATCATGTTTAGATTACCAATCTCTATTTATGTTGGTGAAACCAGTAGGGGAAATAGAAATAAAAGAACATATCTACAATATCAAATCTAAAGATCCAAGATCATTCCTATTTCAGCATGTCACATTGGCCTTCCTCTGGCCACAAGATTCTTGGATTATTTAAAAAAATAATTAATATTTATTCCGATAGATGGCGCAAATCATTAAAACTTTCTGTTTTACGATCAAGATATGTGCATTTTTTCTTAAAATATTTAATGTCGGTAAATTAACATTTATTTTCCAATTTAATCTACATATACATATTTGCATCGAACAATTCTCTTCCGCAAACAATAAGTATATATACAAGACCAGTTAGGTATATTTAATTATAAGGTGATAACCTTCCCAGCGGTTTCGCCAATTTAATCTACCAGAACGCTTCTTAAAGCTCTAATACTGATATATCTTTCCCAATGTGTAGTCAGTACTTATCAATTATGGGAGTGACTTCATAGGTTTAGTAGATGTGCACTTATTCCTGGAGAGGTGCCCGAGAGATACAGAGGTGGATCTCAGCTTTGTGGTTAGAGGTCTGGTGCTAGAGATGTTGGTAAAAACGAGAGCATTAAAGAACGAATGTTTCTTTTACACATAAAACAAACTTCTACTGTCCTTACTGCCTCGAAAAAATATTGGAAGGGCTTGACTCATCAGTGGTGAACCTTCCCAGCAGTTTCGCCAATTTTTAATCTACCAGACCGCTTCTTTAGAGCTCTAATACTGTATTGGAGGATTCTGCTTATATATGTTACAATGAAGGGTGGAATCCTAGATATGGTATTCAAGCAAACTGTAGACATAAGCTTTTAGGAAATCAGAATTATATTGTAGAAAAGTATTAATTATTTTATTAACAGAGTGTCCTTTTTTTATGTTTATATTTTGCTACTCTGTAAACTTCCCTCATTGCTTATCTTTTGTTTATCATTCATAGTTTGTTCTTGCCTGAAATAAATTTCTGTGTCATCCTGAAGTTTGTCTTTCCTAATTTTCCACGTGGCAATATATAAATATTTACATCGAGCAATGCTCTTCCACAAACAATAAGTACAAGGCCAGTTAGGTATAAATTATACATAGCAATAACGTGTCATCTATATATAGCAAATGGAAGCATTAAACCACTAATGCTTCTTTTAAATATAAAACAAACTTCTACTGTCCTTACTGCGATGAAAAAATATGGGAAGGGCTTGGCTCATCAGTTTGATGAAGTTGTACAAAATCAGGATACCTCCAGATCCCAACATCCTGATACCTAGCTGAAGAGATTGTCACCAACAAGGTTTGAAGTCCGCCTCTCTATTTACTAAAGTCGCCATATGTAAATAAACACACAATGTCAACTGTAATTGAATGTAACACCTGTAAACCAAGTAAAATAAACAATGAAATCATTGCTGCCACTCTACTGACGAACCTCATAGTTCGAGATGAGATATGATCGTTTGGTTGGTTGTTTACCAAACCTTTTTTTGCCAAAGTTAATTTCGCTAAAAATAAATTAAAATAAATGTGAATTTTAGAATTATAATCCTCTGTGTCAATTAGATTAATCAAATATAAATCTCCGAGGATAAGGATTTCTTTATTACACTATTAACGAGTTTACAAGCTTTTTATTTTTAATAAAAGAAAATAAGACCTAATCCAAATAATTTATTAGTGTGTGACATTTCAGCAAAAACATTGTTACCATCATCAGACAAAAGAATATATATATGTCATAATTTGTATAATACTCATGAGATATGATTTATTTTCACCATAATTAGAATTTTAAAATGTAAATACAAATTATTCCATCTATAAATACACTGTACAAAATAAACGAGGGAGCCAGCGCGCGCGGGTGAATGCTACGGCCACCGCCGCGTGTGCGCGCGCTCACGAGTGTGGAACAAGATTTTTTTTTGACGCATACATGCATAACGGTCGCGCCCTTCCATTCGACCACGACAGTTACGACATATATATATTTTTTATTATTTTGTCTGATGATGGTGATAATGTTGTTGCCGAAACGTCACACATTAATAAACTATTTGGATTAGGTCTTATTTTATTTTAATCTATAATCTAAATTGTGTTTTATCAAACTTTCGGGTTTTAAACGACCCTTCTACAGGTTAAAAAACCCGAAAGAGCTTATAAACTTGTGTGGTGTATTTAGGTTGATTTAAAAGTAGAAATATATTTTAGGCTTTATTTATTTAAATGACTTTTATTATATTACACCGTAGTAGATGCAAGCTTATAGGAATTACAAGTTAACAATCGAATTATATGATGATAAATTATATGTTATGATATATACAATATATCGCAGAATCTGTGGATTTAATATTATTATTATATTAATATATTATATTATATAATTGAAATATAAATATACACGACAACTTGTTAAAAGTGTAATAAATAAATTTATCCTCGGAGATTTATATTTGATTAATCTATGTGCATTTTTTTTTTATGTTTGAGTTTGTATCTTAAAGGTGCCTACAATATTGGACAACTATCCCGTTGAGAAATTACACACTGCTACTTTTTAACAGTAATTAAAAACTTTGGTTAAAATAATTTTGGTTATGCAACCATTCACTCAGACACTACCTAGGCGAAGCCAAGTCATGTATCCAACTAATAATATTTAATAAATCGTTAAATTAACAAAAGTTACTTTTACGGGTTATCACACAAAATGCAATAAACTAGGGCCTACAGTAAGAGTAACTTAAACACAGAAAAACGTACACTCAAGAGTACAACGCCAACAACAAAAAGGGTGTAAATAAAAAAAAACACGATTTGTTAAATAAAATAAAAACAGTACTTATCTTTTATTTGCAGCGTTGATAAGGAGTGGACCGGGGTTTCACAGGTATGTGAGGAGAATCACCAGAGAAACACACAGAGAACGCTATAAGCGTCTCCCCACTCGAACACCACTCCACGACTCCTCGCATTCCTCTTTTATTTGATGTTAGTGTTTGTATCTTAAATGTTTCTACAATATTGGACAACTATCCCGTTAATAAACTACTGCTACTCTTTTAACAGTAATTAAAAACTTTTCTTAAAATAATTTTGGTTATGCAACCATTCACTCAGACACTACCCAGGCGAAGCCAAGTCATATATCTAACTAATAATACTTAATCAATCGTTAAATAGGGGTGATTATTTGTTATAAAAGAAGTTCGTTTAAATGTGAAAGCAAATATTCTTCATTAAAGAATTGCTAACGGAACTTTCTTATTAAAAGGAGATACACTCATAGACAATACTTGAGGAAGTGGAAAATCTTTGATATCACCTATAGTCTTTTTTTTTTTAAAGGAGACAGAGTCAATATTGTTCACACTTGGTTATCTCGTGTGTCTTCAATAAAGGTCACTGTAATAACTTTCAGAGTTATTGTCTGAATCCCGATATATATGGTAAAAGGTACAACTTCCTTAAGTTTTGTTTGCAAGTCTTCAATAAAGGTCACTGTAATATCTTTCAGAGTTATTGTCTGAATCCCGATATACATGCTGAAAGGCACAACTTCCTTAAGTTTTGTTTGTAAGTCTTCAATAAAGGACACTGTAATATCTTTCAGAGTTATTGTCTGAATCCCGATATACATGCTGAAAGGTACAACTTCCTTAAGTTTTGTTTGTAAGTCTTCAATAAAGGACACTGTAATATCTTTCAGAGTTATTGTCTGAATCCCGATATACATGCTGAAAGGTACAACTTCCTTAAGTTTTGTTTGTAAGTCTTCAATAAAAGTCACTGTAATATCTTTCAGAGTTATTGTCTGAATCCCGATATACATGCTGAAAGGTACAACTTCCTTAAGTTTTGTTTGTAAGTCTTCAATAAAGGTCACTGTAATATCTTTCAGAGTTATTGTCTCAATCCCGATATACATGGTGAAAGGTACAACTTCCTTAAGTTTTGTTTGTAAGTCTTCAATAAAGGTCACTGTAATATCTTTCAGAGTTATTGTCTCAATCCCGATATACATGGTGAAAGGTACAACTTCCTTAAGTTTTGTTCATGAGTGGATTTAATAAATCGAAATCTCTAATGTATGGAAGGCAGAGTGAGGAAACTATCGCAAATTATTTTCCCACGAAAATCCCCAATGAATGAGCCAACTGAACCAAGGCGACGTCTTAGAACAGGACAATGACTTTAAATCTATCGCCTGAGGATTCTTGGGACTGATTTACCTCAAATTAAGTCTATAAGGATTCAATAATTCTTTGCTTGAAAACTGACTTTTAGAACTTGTGAATTGGGAGGTTCGTTACATTCACGTGATTGTTAGAAAAGCGTTTTATTGTTTTTCAGTCGAAGTAAAGGAAATTATCGCTATATCGAGGAAATGATTCATACAGGGATCGTTGTATCAAAGTGGCAAGGTATGTATAGGAATTTAGACAATGACAATTTAAAATATTTAATTGATACTTAGTCAAATTAATGAGAAATTAAACAGAGATGAATGATATTAATCACAACTTGGTGATAAAATGTAAACAGTTGTTCTCTCAGGGCTGGAGGCTCCTCCATCTTGTCCGCCTCCAGACAAGGACAGGATCTCTTAGTTCTATGTTGATATTGGAACAATTTTATTGACAGATTGTGGAAGGTGCCACCATCTTGATAGGGCCCTCCTCCAAACCAGGAGAGAGTCTTCTTGAACCCTTCGCATCTCCAGACCCAAGAAGTGCTTATAGATGCGCGTCTTCGTAGGACGAATGCATCGATACTATCACAACTTACAGAAGATGACCGAATTCTGTACAACGGAATTGTTTGAGATTCTTCGGTCACATCGCAGGGGAATGGAGTACATCATACTGACTGGAAAGATGTCTGGGCGACACATACCTGGACGCCCACCGACACGCTTCGTAGACCAATTAAAGGAACTTACTGGCTTAACTGTCGCCAAGATGGAACATCGAGCTTAAGACAAAGATGGCTGACGTCACTCGTGTTTGAGATGTAAAACGTACAGTACAACGTTCGATCGCGAATAAAATGAAATAAATGCCGGTATTGGCAGACGCCAGGATGGCCAGGGCGTCGTCCTCCAGGCCTCGTCTGAAGATCCAGCCCTGCAGATCAGGAGGCCTCTGGATAATGGTGAATACAGATATAGAAATCAATATGGGACTTGAGTTATAATGTCAAATTATTTTGACAAACATAAGCAATTTTAAGCTTCCCAATACCCAAATCCCAAATGTATTTGGAGGGAAGAAAGTAGTTTGTTTGTTAAGTGAACCGATCTCCCACGTCTTCTCATTGGACAAATGTGGCCATGTTTGTATATAAGGAGGACCATAGGTATGCGGGGAGTCTTTCCCAGGAGTTGTGTAGAGACGCTTATAGTGTTCTCTGTACCCGTGTTTGGTGGTATCCTGTGTAAACCCGGTCCGCTCCCTATCAACGCTGCAAAAAAGCATAAGTACTGTTTTTTTAAATATATATATATATATACAAGTATATAACAAATAATGGGTTTTTATTTACGTTCTTTTGTTGTTGTACTATTGTGTGTGTACCCTTTTCTGTGTCAAGTTACTCTCACTTCAGGCCCTAGTAAATTGCACTCTGTATGTTATCCCGTAAAAGTTAATTTACGTCAATACGGTCCCAAGCCCGGATGAAAAAGGAGGAGGGGGAGCTGTAACAAGCTCACTAAAAAACCTGGGCTCAGCTGGCCCGGCTGATAGTACCCTGTAAGGGCTCCTAATCCAGGGATACAGAATGAGCAGCGTTTGTACTCCATGTTAGGAGTGGCTGCACATGGCGCCTGTTTCTCATGTCAGAGGCGGCCATTTCTTTTGTAGCTAAGTTGGCCTGCCACTGAGTAGTGCTCCCATGTCTTTATGACAAAGGCAGACGCATTCTACTTCACCCAGTGTGGAGATAAGAAAGAAGAAGAAGATGATCTGAACACAACATCGCGGCATATCTGCCAGAGTGACATGAAGTTTTCTCAGAAAATCAGTGTTCCTTGTCTACCTGAGATTGGGTTACAACGAAAGGAAATCCAAGTAAAATGTAACTGGACACCTCTCTCTGTCATCTGACGCCCGTGTCACAAAGGACATGACTGGCTTTCACCATCCTGCTGTACCAGGAAGTACTACACCACAGTATGGTTGTTGTATGTATGTGTGTATGTCAATTTAGTACTCTCTTATTATCACGGTGCATCTTAATTTTGTATTTTGGAACATATTTTAGCCTTATTTCTTTAAAAATGAAATTCCGCCAGTTTCTGTACGGAAGGTGGAAATCATTCTGGTTCATCGATGTTAAACCTTCTAGCAGTTTCGACAGTTTAATTTGCATATGTCCAGCAGATACATAGTCGCTTTCAGAAGGCTATATTCCATCCAGGTTCTAACATACAATGGGTTGCTTTCAGGTCCAATATTCCATCCAGGTTCTAACATACAACGGTTAGGTTCAGGTCCAATATTCAATCCAGGTTCTAACATACATCCAGTCACTTTCAGAAGGCCATATTCCATCCAGGTTCTAACATACAACAAGTCACGTTCAGGTCCAATATTCCACCATCCAGGTTCTAGCATATGAAAAAATTTTCTTTGTTCGAGTTAACACACAAAAAGCAATAAACTAGGGCCTACAGTAAGAGTAACTTAAACAAAGAAAAAGGTACAGTCAGGAGTACAACAACAACAATAAAAAGGAGCAAAAAAAAACCCCACGATTTGCTATATAAAAACAAAACAGTACTTATCCTTTATTGTAGCGTTGGTAGGGATCGGACCGGGGTTACACAGGTATGCGAGGAAATAGCCAGACACGGATAAAGCACGCAGAGAACACTTTAAGCGTCTCCACACGATAATCCACCACACTCCCCTCGACTCCCCTCGCAATACCATAGCCCCCTTATATATACAAACATGGCCACATTCGTCCAATGAGAAGGCGGGAGAGATTGGTTCACTATCAAACGATAACAAAATCCTTCCCACTAAAATCTGAGATAAGATTTAAAAAATGCAAATATTTGTCAATATAATTTGACACATACATCCAGTTACGTTCAGGTCTACTATTCCATCCAGGTTCTAACATACATCCAGTCACGTTCAGGTCCAATATTCCATCCAGGTTCTAACATATACCCAGTCACGTTCAGGTCCAATATTCCATCCAGGTTCTAACATACATCCAGTCACGTTCAGGTCCAATATTCCATCCAGGTTCTAACATACATCCAGTCACGTTCAGGTCCAATATTCCATCCAGGTTCTAACATACCTCCAGTCATGTTCAGGTCCAATATTCCATCCAGGTTCTAACATACATCCAGTCACGTTCAGGTCCAATATTCCATCCAGGTTCTAACATACATCCAGTCACGTTCAGGTCCAATATTCCATCCAGGTTCTAACATACATCCAGTCACGTTCAGGTCCAATATTCCATCCAGGTTCTAACATACATCCAGTCACGTTCAGGTCCAATATTCCATCCAGGTTCTAACATACCTCCAGTCACGTTCAGGTCCAATATTCCACCATCCAGGTTCTAACATACATCCAGTCACGTTCAGGTCCAATATTCCACCATCCAGGTTCTAACATACATCCAGTCATGTTCAGGTCCAATATTCCATCCAGGTTTTAACATACATCCAGTCACGTTCAGGTCCAATATTCCTACCAAGTTCCAACCTGCACCTAACTATCCACCACGCCACAATATCATTCTGTCAACAACACAGGAAGCCGAAAGAAACGCGGTGATGTTTGACTCGGCGGAAACGTCGCCGCATATTTCTGGAGGGGGAGGGGAGGTATCGGTTACGCCATGTGCGGCCCCGGGGAGTCGGCTGTAACTCGACCCGGGCCAATTAGGTCTGTGAGCGTCTCCCGCTGTCCCACACTGACCTTGGACATCCGTACAAGGTCCTTCTTTGACCTGGGGACCTACCGCAACTGTCAATGACCGCTCTTTGTTTTACTTCACTGTCCACGGCCGTGCCAAACTCACTGTCCACGGCCGTGCCAAACTCACTGTCCACGGCTGTGCCAAACTCACTGTCCACGGCCGTGCCAAACTCACTGTCCACGGCCGTGCCAAACTCACTGTCCACGGCCGTGCCAAACTCACTGTCCACGGCCGTGCCAAACTCACTGTCCACGGCCGTGCCAAACTCACTGTCCACGGCCGTGGAAACTCACTGTCCACGGCTGTGCCAAACTCACTGTCCACGGCCGTGTCAAACTCACTGTCCACGGCCTTCCCAAACTCAATGTCCACGGCCGTGCCAAACTTACTGTCCACGGCCGTGCCAAACTCACTGTCCACGGCCGTGCCAAACTTACTGTCCACGGCCGTGCCAAACTTACTGTCCACGGCTGTGCCAAACTCACTGTCCACGGCTGTGCCAAACTCACTGTCCACGGCTGTGCCAAACTCACTGTCCACGGCTGTGCCAAACTCACTGTCCACGGCCGTGCCAAACTTACTGTCCACGACCGTGCCAAACTTACTGTCCACGACCGTGCCAAACTTACTGTCCACGGCCGTGCCAAACTTACTGTCCACGACCGTGCCAAACTTACTGTCCACGGCTGTGCCAAACTCACTGTCCACGGCTGTGCCAAACTCACTGTCCACGGCCGTGCCAAACTCACTGTCCACGACCGTGCCAAGCTCACTGTCCACGGCTGTGCCAAACTCACTGTCCACGGCCGTGCCAAACTTACTGTCCACGGCCGTGCCAAACTCACTGTCCACGGCTGTGCCAAACTCACTGTCCACGGCCGTGCCAAACTCACTGTCCACGGCCGTGCCAAACTCACTGTCCACGGCTGTGCCAAACTCACTGTCCACGGCCGTGCCAAACTCACTGTCCACGGCCGTGCCAAACTCACTGTCCACGGCTGTGCCAAACTCACTGTCCACGGCTGTGCCAAACTCACTGTCCACGGCCGTGCCAAACTCAATGTTCACGGCTGTCCCAAACTCACTGTCCACGGCCGTGCCAAACTCACTGTCCACGGCCGTGCCAAACTCACTGTCCACGGCCGTGCCAAACTTACTGTCCACGGCCGTGCCAAACTTACTGTCCACGGCTGTGCCAAACTCACTGTCCACGGCTGTGCCAAACTCAATGTCCACGGCTGTGCCAAACTCAATGTCCACGGCTGTGCCAAACTCACTGTCCACGGCAGTGCCAAACTCACTGTCCACGGCTGTGCCAAACTCACTGTCAACGGTTGTGAACAGTAAGTTTGGCACTTACTTATAAATAACAAGCCAGGATTCCAGGAGCACAGAACGCAAACTAACAAAGGACAAATACGGTGACTCATCACACAACTGTTCTATTTTAATGATTAATAACTTCAAAAACACCCCTGGCCGAAAATTTATTAATAAATATCAAACAATATGTATATATTCTCATATATCAACTAAAAAATAAGAATTGTTAAAATGATAATCGCCTTGTGATATCTTCTTATCAATAATTTAGAAATATCAAGTCAAAATAAATTTCTCCTGCGTGTACACCATTCCCTTTATACCAACTCTACAAGTTACCTTATTCAAACAATCTACAAGGTTTATGATACAAAGTTATACATATTCATATAATAAAAATGCATATATTGGATTGAATAAAATATTTATTTGTCAATATTTCAGTTGGCCGAACGCCAACCTTTATCAAAATTGTACAAAATATAATGCATTGACAAAAGTTGGCTTTCAGCCAACCGAAATATTGGCAAATAATTTTTTTATTCAATCAAATATATGCCTTATTATTATTTAACACTTTCGACCCGAGGGACGCAAATTCGTATCCTTGCCGATTTTGCATTAAGCCCGAAGGACGTGAATTCGCGTCCTCGATTTTCAAAATTAAATATAAAATCGCCGGCGGCCGACACAAATTCACGTGCACCAGGATCTTGTCCCTTCTTGTCTATCTATCAGTGGGGATGTCAGCTGACCTAATGTAATACATCACGTGAAACCGCCGTTCCATCAGCTCTTATTGCCTCCTATTCAACTGCGGAATCGTCCGTCCTCAAAGTGTTAAAGGTTCAAATATGGATTGCTCTATTTTCAGAAGGTTATCTATTTTACATGGTTGTTCTATATGGTATATGATAAACATGGGATGGATACAATCCTATTTACTGGGAGCAACACCAGTGGTAACCAAATTTAGAAAAATCCTTGGTCATGATTAAATACTGGGAAGTTAAACTGACTAAATTTAACTTTTTCGGGTTAACACACAAGTGAAATTTACTAGAGCCTGAATTAAAAGTAACTTAACACAGAGAAAACACTCAGAAATACAACAAAATAAAAAGGAAAAACGTAAATAAAACCACTCGATTAGTTTAAACAAAACCAATAGTTATCTTTTATTGTAGCGTTGATAAGGAGTGGACCGTGGTTACACAGGTATGCGAGGAGATCACCAGACATACAAACAGAGAACGCTTTAAGCGTCTCCATTCGAACACCACTCGACAACTCCTCGCATCCCGTTTCAACCCTCTTTTATATACAAATATGGCCACATTGGTCCAATGACGTGGGAGTTCACTCAACAAATATACAAAATTCTTCCCGCATAACTGAGAAGATTAAAACTGCTATGTTTGTCAAATAATTTGACATTCAGCATCTGGTCAAAAATTAATAATATAAAATACAATCCCAGATTGATAAGGCACAATTTGGATTATAGATTATAAAACAAGGCAATAAGACCAAATCCAAATAAATAAATAGTGTGTGACGTTTCGGTAACAGCGCTGTTACCATCTTCAGACAAAATTTCTCATTCAATACTTTTGTCTGAAGATGGTAACAACGCTGTTACCGAAACGTCACGCACTATTTATTTATTTGGATTTGGTCTTATTACCTTGTTTTACAATCCCAGATGATGTTATAATAAATTAAAAAAAAAAAAAAAAGAACTAGCATGGAATCGGTATTAAAAAAGTTAGTCTTTTTTATCGTCTTTTACAGAAACTTAGAAACACCTAGTCAAAAATCTATAAATTAAAATCACAGAATCATGAACGGCATAAATATAAGAGGAGGGGGGTTATGAAATTAAAAATAAAAATAAAAACTGGGATAATCAGTATTATAAAAAATAATAATTATTATTATCCCGGATCATCTTTTAACACAATCTAAAGAAGTTTGAACACCTGGTCAAAAATCATATAAATAAAAATCACAGCTAAATAATCTATGATCATTAATTTTTTTTTCTCCGCAAAATTAGATACTCTTATAACTTCCTCTCCTCACACTTTGAAAATGGGAAATTTTTCCGTGATGATACAAGCAAACAATCAATTTAGTTCTTCGATTACCCCTCGTGTTCCCACGGGGCCAAATACTTTCAATAAAATCTTCGGCTTGGGCGTGAATGGCATGATCTATGTGCAGCCGACCTCTGGAGGGGGGGGAACCCCACCATTTCCTCTTTCCCCCTAACCTTTCTCTCTATCCAAACGGCCAAATTTTTTCCCAACCATAACTTGGTTTAATACGGTGATGTGTTACACTCTTTTCTTATTCTTTAAAGATTTTTTTTTAAACTATAAACTGATATCCCTTTATATAAATATAATTAAATGCAGATCTTTTTTTTTTTTCAAAGCAAACGATTTTTTAAAAAGCAAACGATTTTTTTTAAAGCAGACGATTTTTTTTAAAGCAGACGATTTTTTTTAAAGCAGACGATTTTTTTTTTTTTAAGCAAGCAATTTTTTAAAGAAGAAGGAAATTTTTAGATGATTATTTTTACTAGCTTTTAAAATTCACATATTAATTTTTGACATTCAAAAAGCAGAATTTTTAAAGAGAATAGTCTTTTTAATTAGTGAAATATATCTTTATTTAAAAAAAGTGTCATATACGGCTTGTTTAAAAGTTTTAAATGAATACTGAGAAAATGTTTTTTTTTTTAATTACACACAGAAGATCTTTTTGTGAATGTATATATTTTTCTAAAAATAAATCGCACATACACAAACGATAATATTAAAAATGAAACAAATTTATAAAAGTGCTTATTTTAAGAAAGCCTTTTTATACTTATGATGAATTCACTCATAAAAAAAAAAAAGAAAAAAAGCTAACCCTAAATTAGAAAAAAGAATTTGAGAAATATGAATGAATGCTACATCAGTCTCCGATATTTGGCTTCAAAACTTGGGAAGCTATCTAAAATTAAGAGCCATCAATTGACCCAAATTAGATTTAAAAAAAAAAAAACTCCTATTAGAAGATGTAAGCAAAGACGATCTTGGCAGACGATGCATGCTGTTTTTTTCTTTCTTTCTTTTCTCAACTTTCAAAGCATTAAACCTCTAATGACTTCACATATATCATCCACGTTTAGACAAGTCACTGAATGAAACCTGATTCTCTTTGCTGAGGTTTCCAAACTTGTTTTTTTTTTCTTCACTTGTACGCACATAAGTCAAGGTTTTCTTCTTTCTTTTTTCTTTCTTGAATACTTCCTTGTTTCTTCTTCAATCTAAAAACAGCTCATTTATATATATAAATTATATATATAGAATATATTCATAATTATGCACCTTATCCCAGTACAATATAACATTTGTACTATTTTTTCACATTGTGTAGCGTCCTCACGCAATTCTGGCCTTAACTACCCGTTTCATGATTTTTCAGGATGCCTGAATGACCAGTTTTTTTGTCGTTGAGGTACAGCTTGCATCACGCTGATGAGGGCCAACAGCCCGAAACGCGTCCGTGGTTAGCTTTCTTGATTAATCAAGAATGGGTATTTGGCCAATTCTGGAATAATGAAAAATCAACGAGAATAGTTTATATTTATTCCGATAGATGGCGCAAGCTATCAGCAACTTTCAGTTGCACGATAAGGAGATACCTTTTTTTCATAGATAGATTATGAATAAAAATGAATTAAATATAATATTTGAAATTGCAATCTATTGAGAAAATTTGTAATATATAATTTTTGGCGATATGTTTATTTTCACATATATATCATCAAATATTGTGTCTATAGAACACTTACTGCGATGATATGTTTTTAAATGAAAGGGCTTGGCTCATCAGTGATAAACCCTCTCAACAGTTTCGCCAGATTAATCTACAGACAGCTCTCTACTATTGCATTGGATTGTTCCTTGTTCCAAAATCACTTTATTAGGTACCGCTCAACAAGAACAACCTATAGATGGGAATTTTGCCGGGAGGAAATTGATCTAAAGAGACAAGGGTCGCCTCTCCCGTCAAAATAGACGTCTAAAACCAGACACCATCTATTGACCGTCAATAGATGGCGTTTGGTTTTAGACGTTTATTTTGACTGGAGAGGCGACCCTAGTCTCTTAAGAACAACCTAGTTTATGATAATTGAAACAGTGAATAATATATGAAGGTTATTTACATATTAAACAAAATGTTAACACGGGATTCAATCCCGGTTCATGGCTGTCGGGAATCGAGGGTGTTACCCACTCGTTCACCGACTCAATGTATTGGATTGGTTTGGAATATACCGTGTATTTACTATGGAAGACAGCTTAGGGATGTTAGGGAACCTATGGACATAAGCTTATAGGTCTGTAGAGAGGTACATACATAGAATTACAAGGATTCTGGTTCAACTGGTTCAGAATCACATTAATAGGTACCGCTCAGCAAGAGCAACCTAGTTCATGATAATTGAACAATGAATAATATGTGAAGGTTATTTACATATTAAACAAAATGTTAACGCGGGATTCAATCCCGGTTCATGACTGTCGGGAATCGAGGGTGTTACCCTCTCATCCACCGACTTAACTATGTTTAAAAAGATTTTTTAGATAAAAATCTATATTTTAGTAGACCTCAATGAAGTAAAAAGCTAGGATCAATAAGAGATCTGTTGGACTGTCGAGATATCCTGGTGATTCCAGAAGATAACCTACAACTGCCCCTAATGTCTTACAAGGATTTGCATAGAGCAATGCTCTTCCGTAAATATAGGTTCTTATCAAAGCTGTTATTAGTAAATTATACTTAAATATCAATTGTCATCTATCGATGAAATTTGTAATAACTATTTTTTAGGTATTGTGTTTCTTTTTCACATATACATAATCAATAATGAAATACATGAAAAGAAACACATTACCAACAATTATTATTACAAATATATAAAAAAAACGTCGGACCTGGAGTCTGTTGGGCTTTGCGCTGCCTGTAGTATAGGAGTTCTATCTATGATTTCTTCCTATGGTGAATCTGTATAAGACCCGTGGTCTTAATAAAGCTGTGTGTATGTGTAATTATTATAAATATGTATAATATGAATTGTTGAATGTTTTCAGATATTTTTGGGACAATTGTTCGATTTTTTAGTCGATCTTTAAACAATGTATTGTGGTATCATTCGATCTCCACTATTGCTTTGAAGGATTACAATTTGATACAATTGTGTATTAGGTGTATGGCAAGGATAAAACTTCTTTTTGAAGTATCTATGAATGAAATATTTGTGCGCTTTAGCTAAATTGAAATAGTTGTTGTGACAGCTTGTACTGTAAGTACACCACATGTCTACACATGTAGTACCAGGCCATGATAACATGGTGGGTAGAGGGTTGTGACAGCTTGTACTGTAAGTACACCACATGTCTACACATGTAGTACCAAGCCATGATAACATGGTGGGTAGAGGGTTGTGACAGCTTGTACTGTAAGTACACCACATGTCTACACATGTAGTACCCGGCCATGATAACATGGTGGGTAGAGGGTTGTGACAGCTTGTACTGTAAGTACACCACATGTCTACACATGTAGTACCAGGTCATGATAACATGGTGGGTAGAGGGTTGTGACAGCTTGTACTGTAAGTACGCCACATGTCTACACATGTAGTACCAGGCCATGATAACATGGTGGGTAGAGGGTTGTGACAGCTTGTACTGTAAGTACACCACATGTCTACACATGTAGTACCAAGCCATGATAACATGGTGGGTAGAGGGTTGTGACAGCTTGTACTGTAAGTACACCACATGTCTACACATGTAGTACCCGGCCATGATAACATGGTGGGTAGAGGGTTGTGACAGCTTGTACTGTAAGTACACCACATGTCTACACATGTAGTACCAGGTCATGATAACATGGTGGGTAGAGGGTTGTGACAGCTTGTACTGTAAGTATACCACATGTCTATACATGTAGTACCAGGCCATGATAACATGGTGGGTAGAGGGTTGTGACAGCTTGTACTGTAAGTACAACACATGTCTACAAATTTAGAGAGCAATTGTACTTTTTACTAAAAAGTTGAAAGCAGCTTAGATCTTCCAAAGCAAATATTTCTAATTGAATTCATTCAGCAATCTGCAAATATATAAAACCAAAGGAAATTTGGTTTAAAAATGGTAGTATTCACATATATAATCGAAAATATTTGTTCAATATATGTTTTTCGAAATATACGATAAACAACAATGCTATATATACATAAACGTATAGTATGTAGATATGATAAAGTTGCATATCCTCTGAATGGAGACAGACAGCCCCATAACCGATTCTTGAAGCTATTATCGGACGAAAATGCCTTTTTTCCTTTTCAACTTTTCCCAAATTGGTATTCGATTCGAGAGGCCTTAACTTTATTCCTTTTTTTGCCTTGATTCAACCAGTTTTAGGCCTAACGTTCGATGATTCATTTGGAAGTTTGAAGGAAATTGGAAGCCACTTCGACCTCCCACAGCCTTCCCATGATTGAATTTAAAATCTCTTCCATTGATTCCATCCCCAATCCTTTGCTAAGCTGGGTGGACCATTAATTTGGTTCTTTCGCTGAAGAGAACTTGGTTGAATCTATATTCCTCCGTCCAATGAAGACTTCAGCGTCCAATTTGATCCATCCTTGCGTGGAACTTCTTCCGTGGTGGCTGGCTAAATGAGGGAGGCACTTGATTGGAATTCTTCGATCTGGTACCACCAATTTGTGTTGTACACGCCCCTTCTTCTCCATTCAGCCAACCAACCTTTTACGATTTCTGATGTCACGTGTAATGTTCTGATTGGTCGAATCTTTCTAGAGTTATGAATGATGATGTCTTCATTCACATATTATACAGTGTATATTACAGTTAAACCTGTCTATAGCGCTCCCTCTAAATAGCGCCTTCCTCTCTATAGCGCCCGATTTTAAACATTATAAAATGTAAACACTTTACATTAAAAGTGACCTGTCTATAGCATCCTATTTTGGTGAGTCCCGATAGGGGGCGCTATAGACAGGTTTAACTGTATATATATTGGCGTCTTTTTTTTTTTTTTAAATGAGTTTCCTATAGTTTCCTATTTTAAATGGAATAACAATAAACAACACTTCTCGTCATAATTGGAATCTTTTCATGTTGTTGTTTACAGCACTATTCTCTAGTACAGGTCCTTGTTGAGGGTTCTCAGTGGAAGTCTGGAGGAACTCACTCGACAACTTGGCTGTCTAACTAAACTTGCTTTACTCGACTGACTAGCTAAAACATCCAAAAAGTAAAATATGTAATTAATATTGAATTATTTACATATTTAAATTGAATAGAAAAGTTAAATATTTGTATAATTCTAAACTAAGAGAAATTTATGATTATGAAAATTAAGTATAATAAATAAAAATGATATTGCCACGTGGAAAATTAGGAAAGACAAACTTCGGGATGAGACAGCAATTTATTTAAGGCAAGAACAAACTATGAATGATAAAAGAGATAAGCAATGAGGTAAGTTTACAAAGTAGCAAAATATAAACATAAAAAATGATACTCTGTTAATAAAATAATAAATACCTAATTTGACAGCTATCTACAATTTCGTTAATCCCTACAAACCATTCTATATACAGATGAAAGACCTAAGCAGGACACAAACTTGGAGCAAGTCGCAGAAGTCAAAGAAAGGGGTAGGAATGGCTTAAAGAATAAACTAGCCAGGATGGAGCGACAAAAGAACATCAGTAAACAGGGGGAGCATGCGAGCAAATCCTGAATTTAGTTATCATTCAAGGGCTCAACAAAGGGCATTGTGTGATCCACGTTGTGTTGTCAAGTGGCGTTACTGGGCTTGTTAGCGGTCCTGAGGGGCGTGTAGGGGCTGTAGGTACTGGATAGACTAACAAATCAGGCCTAATGCTGCCTCACAAAAGGCCCCTTAGTATAACCCCGGTCTCTATGAAATATCACCATGCCCCTTCTAATGATGCATCCCACCTTGAGAGAGATTTTTCCCCTCTTCTCTTTTTTGTGGAAGTTCCCTGGTTGTGTTATTTGACTTTTTCCTTTCTTTCTTTCTTTCGTGTCGCGTTCCTTGGAATGATCAATGTGGCTTGTGGTTGTTCAGCACCTCTCCCCACAGGATCCTTCTTACAATTTGTACGATCACTCCCCTTCATCCCTCCTCCCTCTTATTGATGAGTGATGAATGTGGGAAGCGTGTTCGACGGGTTCGTATCCCAAGCATACTCAATATTTTCTTTTAGAGCTCATAGAGTATCGTTTATAGGAACCCACACGTATATGAACCTTTTTAAAATTATTATTATCCCAAATTTTCTAAATAAATTCTGAGAGAAGAATTAGAAAAATAATGAAACACTACAAAGAAATGATAATCCATCCAGATGGCACAAGATATAACTGGACATGTAACAATTGTCCTAGTGTGGAACTAACATGCACAGCAATGGCCGCAGCCTTGCAAAAAATTGACATGGACCCAGCAACTTTACACACCAAAGATAGAGAACATTGCTGTGGTAGAGATGTATAGAGACATCTGAGGCTCTTCATTGGACACAACAACAACAGAAAATTGACATAGACCCAGAGCAGCAGCTTTACACACCCAAGATAGAGAACGACTGCTGTGATAGAGATGTACGGAGATATCTGAAGCTCTTCATTGGACACGACAACAACAACAATACAGTATACACAACCAAGATAGAGAACGACTGCTGTGATAGAGATGTATGGATACATCTGAGGCTCTTCATTGGACACGACAAAAACAACAATACAGTATACACTCCCAAGATAGATAACGACTGCTGTGATAGAGATGTACGGAGATATCTGAGGCTCTTCATTGGACACGACAACAACAACAATACAGAATACACTCCCAAGATAGAGAACGACTGCTGTGATAGAGATGTATGGAGATATCTGAGGCTCTTCATTGGACACGACAACAATACAGTATACACACCCTAGATAACGACTGCTGTGATAGAGATGTATGGAGATATCTGAGGCTCTTCATTGGACATAATAACAACATAAACGTCATTTTTTCAGACTTAAAAATATATATATTTAGATGTTTATAGTTCAATAAACCAATCCCTTGTTTCAATATCAATGTGTAAATATGTGGTTTCCAGGGATAAGTATATTTTTAAACCCATTTATTTCATAAGTCTCTAGTTCTCGGGTACGAAAGAGTGTTTCTCCTGTAGAAAGGTTTTCGTGTATACCCGAAAGCTAGATTTATGAAATACACTTATCCCCCGATTTACACGGTAGATATGTTCCTGAGAGAAACGCGTAAATCGAGGGATAGGTGTATATTAAACTGTCAAATTTGAATAGGTGTTCGCCACCTCATGAATCAGAGCCTCCCAATATTCTTTTCAACATAGGTAGTATAGAGTAGAATATCGCATTTTAGTATAGTGCGATAAAAACAAAAAAAAACTTATTTGGAAAACCGTGTAAAAGCGAAAACGTGTAAAACAAGTACCGTGTAAATCGGGGGATAGGTGTAAATGGTTTTTAAAAATAAACTTATCCCCGAAAACCTGATATTTCTATCTTGATATGAATTATCTTATATACTGAGGTTTTACACTCATGGACAGAACTTAAGGAAGTTGTACCTTTCAGCATGTATATCGGGATTGAGACAATAACTCTGAAATATATTACAGTGATCTTTATTGAAGACTTACAAACAAAACTTAAGGAAGTTGTACCTTTTAGCATGTATATCGGGATTGAGACAATAACTCTGAAAGATATTACAGTGACCTTTTTTGAAGACTTACAAACAAAACTTAAGGGAGTTGTACCTTTTACCATGTTTATCGGGGTTCAGACAATAACTCTGAAAGATATTACAGTGACCTTTATTGAAGACTTACAAACAAAACTTAAGGAAGTTGTACCTTTTAGCATGTATATCGGATTGAGACAATAACTCTGAAAGATATTACAGTGACCTTTATTGAAGACTTACAAACAAAACTTAAAGTAGTTGTACCTTTTAGCATGTATATCGGTATTCAGACAATAACTCTGAAAGATATTACAGTGACCTTTATTGAAGACTTACAAACAAAACTTAAGGAAGTTGTACCTTTAAGCATGTATATCGGGATTCATACAATAACTCTGAAAGATATTACAGTGACCTTTATTGAAGACTTACAAACAAAACTTAAGGAAGTTGTACCTTTTAGCATGTATATCGGGATTCAGACAATAACTCTGAAAGATATTACAGTGACCTTTATTGAAAACAAAACGAGATAACCAAAAGTGTGAACAACCTCTGTCTCTTTAAGGTTTGTCCATAAGTGCTAGCGTGTGTGTTCTGACAAAGAAGATATCTCGACACCCTCCCAAACGAGTAGAAAGAGAAAGTGTGAAGCAACAAAGTTGACACCACCAGGTCCATCCCATACTCCAGCCGTTGGACTTTGGAGTCCATCCATCACAGAGAATTACTTCCTGGATCCAGAGTCCGAGGACTGCTAGCTGGAGTTGCCCTTGGTACATATCCTAATTTAGGACTCCGTTTATGACCAGCTCGGTTACATGGATTCAGGGATTTGTTTCTCTCGTTACATGTAAACGATGTTGGATTTTATATATAATTAAAATATTAATTTTTATTCTATAATTATACTAATCTATGACTTTCTGTGTTGTTAGAAATGTATATACAGTTAAACCTCTCTATAACGCTCCCTCTTGGGACTCACCAAAATAGGGTGCTTTAGAGAGGGGGTGATATAGACAGGTCACTTTTAATGTAAAAATGTTCACATTTTAATGTTTAAAATAAGGCGCTATAGAGAGGAAGGCGTTATTTAGATGGGGCGCTATAGGCAGGTCACTTTTAATGTAAAATGTTTACATTTTAATGTTTAAAATCGGGCGCTATAGAGAGGAAGGCATTATTTAGAGGGGGCGCTATAGACAGGTCACTTTTAATGTAAAATGTTTACATTTTAATGTTTAAAATCGGGCGCTATAGAGAGGAAGGCGCTATTTAGAGGGGGCGCTATAGACAGGTCACTTTTAATGTGAAATGTTTACATTTTAATGTTTAAAATCGGGCGCTATAGAGAGGAAGGCGCTATAGACAGGTCACTTTTAATGTAAATATGTTTACATTTTAATATTTAAAATAAGGCGCTATAGAGAGGGGGCGCTATAGACAGGCCACTTTTAATGTAAAATGTTTACATTTTAATATTTAAAATCGGGCGCTATTTAGAGGGGGCGCTATAGACAGGTCACTTTTAATGTAAAATGTTTATATTTTAATGTTTAAAATCGGGTGCTATAAAGAGGAAGGCGTTATTTAGAGGGGGCGCTATAGACAGGTCACTTTTAATGTAAAATGTTTATATTTTAATGTTTAAAATCGGGTGCTATAAAGAGGAAGGCGTTATTTAGAGGGGGCGCTATAGACAGGTCACTTTTAATGTAAAATGTTTATATTTTAATGTTTAAAATCGGGTGCTATAAAGAGGAAGGCGTTATTTAGAGGGGGCGCTATAGACAGGTTACTTTTAATGTAAAATGTTTGCATTTTAATGTTTAAAATCGGGTGCTATAAAGAGGAAGGCGTTATTTAGAGGGGGCGCTATAGACAGGTCACTTTTAATGTAAAATGTTTATATTTTAATGTTTAAAATCGGGTGCTATAAAGAGGAAGGCGTTATTTAGAGGGGGCGCTATAGACAGGTCACTTTTAATGTAAAATGTTTATATTTTAATGTTTAAAATCGGGTGCTATAAAGAGGAAGGCGTTATTTAGAGGGGGCGCTATAGACAGGTTACTTTTAATGTAAAATGTTTATATTTTAATGTTTAAAATCGGGTGCTATAAAGAGGAAGGCGTTATTTAGAGGGGGCGCTATAGACAGGTTACTTTTAATGTAAAATGTTTGCATTTTAATGTTTAAAATCGGGCGCTATTCAGAGGGGGCGCTATAGAGAGGTTTAACTGTATATTTAAGCTAATAAAGATTGCGGATGGAGAGATGTAAGTTAAAATATATAAATATTGGTATAGAGAAGTAAGTTTTCCCAGTAAGGCTAACTTAGACAATTGACAATTAAAATGACATCTTTCCAATACAAGTGCACAGTCTGCACTATTTAAAAAAGATAATATGTATTATATGCAACTATGTACAATGTACATGGCACCACTGCAGAGTTTGGTGGAGAATCGTCAGTGGGTCTCCAGCGATACCTTTGCGATCTACGAAGAGGCTAACTTAGATCAATAGAAATTGATGTTCATTATTTATTTTTGTACCTTCAATAAAGAAGATCTTTATTTTAAAAAGAGAAAATTATGGGGGGGGGGGGGGGGGGAGAAATCCGACCACACCTCTCTGCGGTCCCCCCTGGAGCCTTGGAATATTTGACCAAATTCTGGTTCGTTTCCAAGGTGACTAACGTGGCAACGGCACCCATTTTCCAACGAAGAGCAAGATAGTGGATATTGCTGCTGATGTGATGGAGATTCATGGAGACATCTGAGACTCTTCTTTGGACACGACAACAACAACAACAGAAAATTATTGCGAGATCACCCAATAAACGAGGAACTACCTGAATCCCAATGGTATAGACATGTTTAATATAAAACATAACAAAATATTAAGAAAAAGGCTTCTTCTTATCGAGCAACTGAAAGTTGCTGATGGCTTGCGCCATCTATCGGAATAAATATCAACTATTCTCGTTGATTTTTAATTATTCCATGATTAATCAAGAATGGGTATTTGTCCAATTCTGGAATAATTAAAAATCAACGAGAATAGTTGATATTTATTCCGATAGATGGCGCAAGCCATCAGCAACTTTCAGTTGCACGATAAGGAGATGCCTTTTTCTTAATTTATGCACCTTATCCCAGTTCAATATTACATTTGTACTATTTTTTCATAACAAAATATATTACGTATTTTTATGAAATTGTTTTATTCCTAAAAGAATCATACGCGAACAAAACTTGTTTAAATTTCTTATAACTAATAACACGCTAATGTATTATATTAAGATTGATTTTTATCTGAGTTATTTACATATCTCCCTTTCTCTCCCAGCCTACATTTCGACTACCCTCTGTCGTCCTTTTTCAATGAAATATTTTGCTAATTGTGTGTAGGAAAAATGATTACAAAAGTGAAAATATATTAAATGACATTTTTTCACATAGTTTGGCGTTCTCATTCCTTTCCAGCCTTAACTACCCGTTTCATGATTTTTCAGGATGTCTGAAAGATCAGTTTTATGGTCGTTGAATTACAGTTTGCATGGTGAGGGCAAACAGCCCAAAACGCATACATGGTTAACTTTTCTTGATTAATCAAGAATGGTTATTTGGTTAATTCTGAAATAATTATGAATAAACGATTAGTTGATATTTATTCCGATAGATGGCGCAAGCCATTAGCAACTTTTAGTTACACGATGAGGAGACGCCTTTTTATTATTTTGCTAAAGTTTACTTACTCCCATTTTCGATTAATTCCTACATTATAAAGGTTTCAACAATCAAATCCTGTAAATCCTATAATAAATAACTCACAGATAGTACGTATAACGTCAAAAAAAACAAAGAAAGTATAAAAAATAATAATAAACAAACTGTTTTTGAAAGTAGTGCAATACCAGGCCAACTTGTGATAAATGGTGGAGCAAGTTCCTCCATATACATCTCCAGAAATGATGATAGTAAGAATTCGGTTCCCCATAGGAATGATGTTTGATAGTAAGGTAAAACTAGCCACTTGGAACTTAGACAGGAGATAGACAGCTGGATAGACAAGGGAAAGAAAGGAAATCAGGTTCCAGGGAGGACCAGCAGTAATTGGCACAGCTGTCAGATGGTGTCATTGATAAGAGTCAGCCGTTCTGGCCACTTCGACTCACAATCATTCATTTTCTCTGAACGGGGACATTTTGTCCGCAATTGCTCCGCCAAGATTTATGAATGGGTCACCTATTATTTTAAATTGGATTTTTCTTTTTTTATTATTATTATTATCTAAATGAATATTTGTATTACGTTTGTTCTTGCTAATCATTTGTGTATATCTCTATTTTTTTTTTCAACTTTTATTATTCAAGAAAAATTTTCTATGAGCGACGTATAAGAAAATAAATAAAAATTATTTTATCGCTATTTATATACATAGGAACAAACCTCAAGACATCTACTGATCGATTGCCCAGCATTTCAAGATTATAGAATGAAGAATGAACTAGTTGTTTGTGAACTTAACGATTAGATTTCCGATAAAAAATCATATTTAAAGTTCAATTCATTTTGTAAATACATTCTAAACTTTCTAAAAAATCTGGATCTCTAATGTTTTCATGCGTTGAATAATGTAAATAACTTATGTAAATAAGCTTTTCTCCTTGTTTGGCGCAAGTATCCCTTGCGGGATATAGCGCTTTGGAAATAAAATGATTGTAATAATTGTAAAAAATATATATATATTGAATTTTAAAATTAAAAATCTCTAAATGAATATATTTTGAAGTTAGTTTCTAATATATAGTAGTGTTATATATATATAAAATTTTATTAATTATTATTTTTATTATATTACTATCTTCAATTCTTCCTTTTTCTTATGTTCCGCTCATATGACGCGTAACTGCCGAGACTTCAGCATCAACCTGTTATAGGCCTAAATTTTGCAAAAAAAAAAAAAAATTAAAAACAACCTTTTTGATACCTAAAACATAATCCCTATTTACTTTCCCTTTAACTTTCTTTACTTCTTCTAATGCCATTTTTTCTTCCATATATTATAGATAAAACACTAAAATATGATATTGTTCGGTAATAGCTTGCTATACTGACATTATAAAACAACACTTGAAGTTACACCGCATGAGTTTATTTTCAATGAAAAATCAAAATTTATTTCAAGGTGAAATATCGACTATTTCTAACCTTTTTGGTATCAAAGGGTGAATTATGAAAGGTAATGATGAACGGAAAAATAAAAGTGTCCAGGGATGGGAATCGAACCCACAATGTTCCGCTTACCGGGCAGATGTCATGTCCACTAAGCTACCCTGGACATATTTCTCCGTTCATAAATAATACATAAAGTAACTTGTAATACAATATAATACACTGCGGCTTGTGATTGTAAACAACACTTGACGTTACATCGCATGAGTTTCTTTTCAATGAACATTATACTTTCAATTCGATATCAATTTATTGTAAATACGTCAACCAATTATTTATTCAATTCCTGATGTTTTACTAACTCTCTGTTCTTATCCTCCTCATTCATTCCGCTAAGGACAATTGACAATTAAAATAATTTTATTGACATCTTGTCAATACATACAAAGTACACAGTCTGCACTATTTAAAATATATATATATATATGGAGTATATACACTACTAGACGAATGACCCGGGCAACGCCCGGGTTTACCCGATTAAATGTTTTATTCAAACACTATTCGTTACAATTATAAATTGGCGCCGTGGATGTCACTCTTGTGAAACGTCCCGCTCCAAACTTTACATGTACATTATGTCAGCTGATATTACCTCCCATTTTCACCGCTAGAGGCGCTGCTCGCGAGCTAAGTAGAATAATTTGAATATATAGTTTCAATAATTGATTTATATATTTTTAAAAATAGCCTATCGTCTTCCCCGTATTTTTTTACCTATGTATGGAAATTTTGGTTTGAATTAGTGAACTACTGCGAATTTGTATACTGGACATACAAACAAACATACAAACATTCATTTTTATATATATAGATGTACAATGAATATGGCGCCTCTGCCAGCGCTGCAGAGTTTGGTGGAGAATCGCCAGTGGGTCCGCTCATTCATTCCGCTGAGGAGAGGTTCAGAAAATCGCAGAAACGTCCAGAATTGAATGAATTATTGGTTGAAGTAGTTATTGGGGAAACAGCTTAACCCCATTTAAGGTCTATCGTTAGTTATGGTGTAATTCAATTTTCATTAAGGGGAATAAACTTTTATTATTTTTAAATTGATAGAGAGGGAGAAAAAAGACCCGATCCATTATAAAATATATTTGAGATTATTTTGAAGGCAACAATCTTGAGGCATTTTCATCTAAATATTTATTTAAAATATATAGAATTTTTCATTAATAGTACACCTATCCCCCGATTTACACGGTACTTGTTTTACACGTTTTTCCAAATAAGTTTTTTGTTTTGTTTTTATCGCACTATACTAAATGCTACTGTGATTGAACACATGCGCTGTGTACACATCTCACGAGGAATCCCGAGCTTATGTGCTGACTTGCTGCATACGCACACTGTGTCTGTATTTCTAATTAAAAAAAAATTAATTTTCGATTAACACGTTTTTCTCAGGAACGTATCTACCGTGTAAATTGGGGGATAGGTGTATATATATATATTTAATTTCATAGCTTGATAAGTGAGTTGAAGGGTGTCTTTGCTCTCGAAAAAAACACGTATGTCTTTCACAATATAATAAAAAAAGATAATCATAGTTGTTAGTTCTTTATTAATTTCTATTAAGTAATTAATTCTTTAAAAACACATTCAAAACTTTGAATAAGTAAAAAAAAAAGCTAATGAAATATTGTCGAGCAAAACTTTGCTTCTATGGCATTTTTGGGGAAATAAAAAAACAATGGGTATTTGAATAATGAATCCAGGTTGTGTTTATTATTTAGTCGTAAAATTTTGACGTAAAAAAACCCTCAATACCATTAAGTCTTAATTCAAAACAACCTTTTATGTAAAGCCGTTAAAGCAAATGTGTTTTGGTATTTTTACACTTTAGCTAACGCTTTTGTCTTGATGGTTGGGCTATAAATCTATACAAGGCATTGGTCAAAAATAATAAAAGTTATGGCGAACAATTGCATAAATCTTTTCACTCTATGAATAAAATATATGCAGAGGGGGACTAAATATTTTTGTGTATATGTTGTATAGGGTCTTTTTTATAACATTTATTTACAGAGATAAATGCAAAATTTGATGATTTTTTAAATATCCATTAATATTTTTACAAAAATAAATTTACTGGCAATGCGCTTCTTTTAAATATCATCAAATATTATCTCTACAGACCTTACTGCAATGATATGAGTTATTGAATGAGAGGGCTTGGCTCATCAGTAGTGAACCCTCTCAGCGGTTTCGCCAAATTAATCTCTAGACCGCTCTACTATTGTATTGGATTGGTTTGGAATATACAGTGTATTTTCTATGGAAATCAGCTTAGGGGTGTTTAGTGAACTATGAACATAAGCTTATGGAGATAATATTTGATGATATTTAATAGAAGCGCATTGCCAGTAAATTTATTAGTGTAAAAATTTAACGATAGATGGCAATTAAATTTAATCCATTGATATCTTTGTGTATTTTCCTGTATATAAATATCATATTACCATATTAAGGTACTATTACTGTTTTTCCTGTATGTATCCTACATTTCTGCTTGGAGAATCTGTATAAGACTAAAATGTCTTAATAAAGATTTTTGTTTTGCTGATGAAATTTTTGTATAAAACATTGATACTATTTTAAATATACCCTCATGGACAAAACTTAAGAAAGTGAAAAGTCTTTAATATCGCTGGTCGTCTATTTTTTTAAGGAGACAGAGGCAATTTTGTTCACACTTTGTTATCTCGTGTGTCTTCAATAAAGGTCACTGTAATATCTTTCAGAGTTATTGTCTGAATCTCGATATACATGGTAAAAGGTACAACTTCCTTAAGTTTTATTTGTAAGTTTTCAATAAAGGTCACTGTAATATCTTTCAGAGTTATTGTCTGAATCCCGATATACATGGTAAAAGGTACAACTTCCTTAAGTTTTGTTTGTAAGTCTTCAATAAAGGTCACTGTAATATCTTTCAGGGTTATTGTCTGAATCCCGATATACATGGTAAAAGGTACAACTTCCTTAAGTTTTGTTTGTAAGTCTTCAATAAAGGTCACTGTAATATCTTTCAGAGTTATTCTCTCAATCCCGACAAAACAACAAAAGATTTTTATTAAGACATTCCATCTTACATAGATTTGTCTAAGAAAAGAAATATAAAACAAAAAATGGTAGAAAATATTACACGTGGAAAATTAGAAAAGACAAACTTCAGGATGACAAAGAAATTTATTTAAGGCAAATACAAAATATGAATGGTAAACAAAATATAAGAAATGAGGGAAGTTTACAGAGTATCAAAATATAAACATCAAAAATGATACTTTGTTTATAAAAATAATAAATACTTTTCTAAAATATCAATAAGTGAATAGATATAATCCCTTATGCACTTAAAACATAAGCGCGCACCATGATACTATTTGCTTCAAAACTACCAAGAAAACTGAATGAAACAGACGTAAATTTAATTTCCGAGCAGCCGATACCGAGCAGACGAAAGTATTTTGAGGCAGACGATTCACGCTCGGCAGCGCCGTCCTAAAAGATGAAGAACCCCCAGCAAAGAAGACCTCCCAGAGGTTCTTACATCACCACCAATTTGTTCTGAGCTCCCGTTTTAGAAAGGGATTATCTGGTATGCTATCTTCTGCAATTTAATTACGTATCACACAACCCGTGACGATAATTTTTAAAAATGACGTCTTTCTTTGTTTCGTTATCTTTAAAAAGAGACATTAAAGTTATCATTAAAGTTTTTTTAATTGTTATATCTAAATGTACATTTTTGTGTTGTTAGCGAATTTTTGAAAAAGTCGTCTGTTATATAATATTTTTTTGAAAATATTTTATTTGACTAAGAGACTTCTGTTATTTTATGTTTAACCATAGAATACGCGTGTATAAACTAATTATATACACTCATGGACAAACTTATAAAGTCTTTGATATCGCTGGGTTGTGTATTATTATTATTTTTTATTTGAAGGAGACAGAGGCAATTTTGTTCACACTTGGTTATCTCCTATGTCTTCAATAAAAGTCACTGTGTTTCAAGAGTTATTGTCTGGATTATTGAAGTGAGAGTCCAATCAAGAGCCTCAGATGTCTCCGTACATCTCTATCACAGCAATGTTCTCTATCTTGGGAGTGTAAAGTTCTGGGTCCATGTCAATTTTCTGTTGTTGTTGTGTCTAATGAAGAGTCTCAGATGTCTCCATACATCTCTATTACAGCAATGTTCTCTATCTTGGGTGTGTAAAGTTCTGGGTCCATGTCAATTGTGTTGTTGTTGTTGTCGTGTCCAATGAATAGCCTCAGATGTCTCCGTACATTTCTATCACAGCAGTCGTTCTCTATCTTGGGTGTGTAAAGCTGCTGTTCTGGGTCCTTATCAAGTTTGTGTTGTTGTTGCCGTGTCCAATGAAGAGTCTCAGATGTCTCCGTACATCTCTATCACAGCAATCGTTCTCTATCTTGGGAGTGTGAAGTTCTGGGTCCATGTCAAGTTTGTGTTGTTGTTGTATCCAATGAAGAGCCTCAGATGTATCCATACATCTCTATTACAGCAATCGTTCTCTATCTTGGGTGTGTAAAGCTGCTGTTCTGGGTCCATGTCAAGTTTGTGTTGTTGTCGTGTCTAATGAGGAGCCTCAGATGTCTTCGTACATCTCTATCACAGCAATGTTCTCTATCTTGGGTGTGTAAAGCTGCTGTTCTGGGTCCATGTCAAGTTTGTGTTGTTGTCGTGTCCAATGAAGAGCCTCAGATGTCTCCGTACATCTCTATCACAGCAGTCGTTCTCTATCTTGGGTGTGTAAAGTTCTGGGTCCATGTCAAATTTGTGTTGTTGTCGTCGTGTCCAATGAAGAGCCTCAGATGTCTCCGTACATCTCTATTACAGCAGTCGTTCTCTATCTTGGGTGTGTAAAGCTGCTGTTCTGGTTCCATGTCAATATACTGCGGCCATTGCTGGACATGAGAATATGTGGGTAGGTGTTGGTTCCACACCAGGACAATTGTCCTGTAGGTTCTTGTCCCATCTGGATGTATTGTCATTCCTTTATAATGTTTCGTTCTGAGTCTTGTGATTTTTTGTTATTCTTTATTTCTTCTTTATTCTCAATATAATTATTTTAAATTAATTTCTGACCTCTTGTCGAATAAGTATTTTACACACACCATAATCAATCTAACTAATTCAAAATTAAAATTCTGAATAGCTTGTTCCCCATACAGGTGACATCAAAATATGAAATTTCCCTTTTTTTGTCCACGAGAGTAAATATCTAATTATACAAATTCTCTATGAATATTGTTGCACCAGGTTGCGGCTTGGCAGACTCTTCAACCTTGATCCTCTCCTGTGCCGGGTCTTGTATCTTACCAGAACGTGTTTCAACCATCCTACAAATTTATATAAGTGGAGATAACTCTATACTTTAAGTAGCTTCCAGAATTCTTTATTTATTTCTCACATCAAAGAGAGCAGTGAAGTCACACAGTGCACCTAAATACAAATGGTGATTTTTATAATACATAAATCTGTTTATAATATATATATATATTCTGTTTAATAAAATAAATAAATATAAATTTGAATATAAAATATATGAAAAATAATATTACAAATTAAAATAAAATAGGTGCATTAGCCATGATGCAACAATATCATACTACTCGAAAACAACAAAAGAAAATACGTTTTTTAGAAAAAGTCCACCTGTGTAATAAGTGTTTTTATATTATTTAACTTTTATTTATTCTTATTTTTATAATAATAATCATACAATTGAAAATTGTTCTGTTATCGAACAATACCATAAATTAAAATTTTTAAAATACAAATAAATAAAATCTATTTAAAATAGAAATAGAGGTCAATGTTTTCTATTTGTTTAATTTTTGCTATATCGAATTTTCGGTGTGTACTTTTCCACAATAGCTTATTAAAAAAAAAAAGTTAAAGAATTCTAGCAAATAAAAAGAAGAAGAGAGAAAAAGAGCTTCGTCATTGTTTAGATTTGATGATTTATCAAAGCAGACGAACAATTGGGTACGCCACTCCAAACTGTTGACACGGGATGTTTCCCCTAACGTCCGCTAGGGGTCAGTCCCCAATTACAACCACAATTTGTCACTGTAGTCGTCTGCAGCAGCATCCTCCAAAAGTTCGTCTGTTTTAGGTGTGGCCCGTGACAAGTGATATGATTAATGATTATGCAGTTTTTTGACCCCCTGCGTGACCAATCTTTAATACCAATAAAAAAAAGGGGGGCATTCTTCTCTTTTAGCTACCCTCTATAAACTTCGTCTGTTTCTTTTCTTTTTTTTGCCCTTCTCATTTTTCGTTTGGATTTTTTTTTTTCATCTCAAATATTTTATTCGTTTTTTTTATTTTTTATTTTATTATCTATTTTAATCTCTCTTTCTCTCATTGATCTCTGTTTATATATATATAATATTCTAATATTAATTAACTTTAATGAAGTTTTTAAATTATTTTATTATTAATAAAAATCATTCGATTTTTGATGAAAATGTCGTTTTTATTTTCGTCTATTGGCATTTTGTGATAATAGATTTTTTAAAATTCGTTTCTCGTTACATATATTTTATCTATTTTTTTTTAATGGCTTAAAAGTAATTGAAAGCTATTTTGCTTTGTGAATTACTTTTGAAGTCATAAAAAAAAATATAAACTATATAAAAAAGAAACGATTTTAAAAAATCAAATTCCATAAAATGATAATAGCCGTAAAACAAAATCGATATTTTCATCAAAAATCGTTGTTGTGATTTCTATTAATGTTTCATTATTGATAAAATTAGACACTGATGATGAAGCACTGCAAGCCTTTATCAATGCCGTAAATTCCTTCCCCGAAGATGACTGGTGTAATATGCTTCCATAATTGTTTTTCAAGAATGAAATCTTGCATAGATGCTAAAGGTGAATACTTTGAAAAACTCTGAAAACTTTAAAGTTGCATTTTTAATAAAAATAAGTGATTTCAAAAAATTTTGGAGTGACCCTTGTAAAACCTCTTTAAGACCTACACGAGTTGACTACAGAACAGACATAGCAACACATTGACATTTACCGCCAGCTACTTGAAACTCCACGGGACCGTTGTTTTTTGGAAATGTATCGTGACGATGGATAAAAAGTGGGTCTACCTTGTGAACCACAACTGTCACAAACGATGGGTTGCATGAGGCCAAGAGTTGCCATCGGTTGCCCACCAAGATCGTTTTGCCAAGAAGGTGATGAAATCGGTATGGTGGAACTTCGAGGATGTTCTCCATTTCAAGCTTGTTCCGAGTGGATGATACGTCGATCTGTACTGTGAGCAGCTGGGTCTACACCAAGTTGACGGATCCATCACTGATTCGCTGTAAACGTGTATTGCTTCAGACAGATAATGCCATGTCACATACGGCAAAGAAGACGTGGGACAAGCTTGCAGATCTTGATGGCGTTGAAGTTCCTCTCACACTACAGTCTTGATGTCGCTGTGTTAGTGAAGCAAGAAGTTGAATATTCTTTGAATGTGAAAGCTTGTAAAAAATAGGAACTTACCCTCTATTATTAATTTGTTTATTTTTTGTTTCGTCGTCTGTTTTGTATAAGTTGAATTTGGTTAGAACGATTTATGTAAATTAGATGATTGTTGCCTTAAATACGAGTTAATTAACTCTCTCTATATCTAAATTAATGTTTAATCAATTAATTTTATAAATCTGAGAGTTGTCATCAAAAACTATCCAACAGTTAGACTACGGTCTTTTCTGTCCGATGGAACATGGCATTTCGGAGACGTCGACACTGTAGTTGAGGTTGGAGTTGCCTGTCGTGACTTCTTCGCCTCCAAGCCCGAGTACCTTGAACAAATCCTTGTAGTTAGGTAACAAACCATCATAGATAGTGATGACCTGTATTTTGAAGAATGATTTTCATTAGTTTCAGTGAAATCGTATTTTTATTCTTCTGTTGTCTTTTTGGCTATTGCCCTTATTGCAATGATAAAGTAATAGGAGGGCCTGGTTCATCAGTGGTTTCGCCAGTCCCGCTGGGAGGGTTCACCACTGATGAGTCAGGCCCTCCCATTAATTTATCATTACAGTAAGAACAAAAGAAATTAGTTTTATTAAAAAAAAATGATAATCATATGCGTCAAAAACAGTTTAAAGATAGTTATGCTGCACATTTCTATTTAGAACTTTGAAAGAATTTTGCATTTCTCCTGAACTTATATATATACTAGCCGAATGACCCGGGCAATGCCCGTGTTTTAATTTAGACACGTGGACCTGTTGGATCATTAACGCACGTGTTTTACCCGATTGAATGTTTTTATTCAAATACCTATAATGAGGTATTGTCAACAATAGATTATTTAAGGAGCGACCCGCTCCAACACAATAGTTACAAAAACAACAAAGCGAGTGGGGGGGCATGATGGGGGGGCAAAGGTGGCGTGATCGTAGCCAACCAATAGGAGTGCGCCATTCCAAAAAAAAAAAAAAAAAGCAAACGGTGACAGAGATGAAAAAGAATCGATGACGCTCGTAACTGTATATAGAATGCCAAATGGCATGTCTATTAATACAGAATTTTGCTGTCAGATATCTAGACAGTGTATAGTATGTGCTGAAAGAGAAATACGCTGTTTTACAAAATTCGACGAAAGCTGGTTATGTTTTTATCAAGATATGGCCAAGCTCCACACTACATGAAAGTGTAGAAATTTGAAGAAAACTGAATATGTGGAGTTGAGATCCTTCTTACAATCCTGACAGTTATCTATCTAGAGTCTATGCTTGGTTTTCTCTACAATCTAGGTTCAAAACTTGCTGTTGTTGTTTGTTTTAAGTATTAAAACATGGCGTGACAGTAGTCTATGCTTGGTTTTCTCTACAATCTAGGTTCAAAACTTGCTGTTGGTGTTTGTTTTAAGTATTAAAACATGGCATGACAGTAGTCTATGCTTGGTTTTCTCTACAATCTAGGTTCAAAACTTGCTGTTGGTGTTTGTTTTAAGTATTAAAACATGGCATGACAGTAGTCTATGCTTGGTTTTCTCTACAATCTAGGTTCAAAACTGGCTGTTGGTGTTTGTTTTAAGTATTAAAACATGGCGTGACAGTAGTCTATGCTTGGTTTTCTCTACAATCTAGGTTCAAAACTTTCTGTTGGTGTTTATTTAAAGTATTAAAACATGGCATGACAGTAGTCTATGTTTGGTTTTCTCTACAATCTAGGTTCAAAACTGGCTGTTGGTGTTTGTTTTAAGTATTAAAACATGACGTGACAGTAGTCTATGCTTGGTTTTCTCTACAATCTAGGTTCAAAACTGGCTGTTGGTGTTTGTTTTAAGTATTAAAACATGACGTGACAGTAGTCTATGCTTGGTTTTCTCTACAATCTAGGTTCAAAACTGGCTGTTGGTGTTTGTTTTAAGTATTAAAACATGGCAGGACAGTAGTCTATGCTTGGTTTTCTCTACAATCTAGGTTCAAAACTTGCTGTTGGTGTTTGTTTTAAGTATTAAAACATGGCGTGACAGTAGTCTATGCTTAGTTTTCTCTACAATCTAGGTTCAAAACTTGCTGTTGGTGTTTGTTTTAAGTATTAAAACATGGCGTGACAGTAGTCTATGCTTGGTTTTCTCTACAATCTAGGTTCAAAACTTGCTGTTGGTGTTTGTTTTAAGTATTAAAACATGGCGTGACAGTAGTCTATGCTTGGTTTTCTCTACAATCTAGGTTCAAAACTTGCTGTTGGTGTTTGTTTTAAGTATAAAAACATGGCGTGACAGTAGTCTATGCTTGGTTTTCTCTACAATCTAGGTTCAAAACTTGCTGTTGGTGTTTGTTTTAAGTATTAAAACATGGCGTGACAGTAGTCTATGCTTGGTTTTCTCTACAATCTAGGTTCAAAACTTGCTGTTGGTGTTTGTTTTAAGTATTAAAACATGGCGTGACAGTAGTCTATGCTTGGTTTTCTCTACAATCTAGGTTCAAAACTTGCTGTTGGTGTTTGTTTTAAGTATTAAAACATGGCGTGACAGTAGTCTATGCTTGGTTTTCTCTACAATCTAGGTTCAAAACTTGCTGTTGGTGTTTGTTTTAAGTATTAAAACATGGCGTGACAGTAGTCTATGCTTGGTTTTCTCTACAATCTAGGTTCAAAACTTGCTGTTGGTGTTTGTTTTAAGTATTAAAACATGGCGTGACAGTAGTCTATGCTTGGTTTTCTCTACAATCTAGGTTCAAAACTTGCTGTTGGTGTTTGTTTAAAGTATTAAAACATGGCGTGACAGTAGTCTATGCTTGGTTTTCTCTACAATCTAGGTTCAAAACTTGCTGTTGGTGTTTGTTTTAAGTATTAAAACATGGCGTGACAGTAGTCTACGCTTGGTTTTCTCTACAATCTAGGTTCAAAACTTGCTGTTGGTGTTTGTTTTAAGTATTAAAGCATGGCATGACGGTAGTCTATGCTTGGTTTTCTCTACAATCTAGGCTTCAAAACTTGCTGTTGGTGTTTGTTTTAAGTATTAAAACATGGCGTGACAGTAGTCTATATGACTTGGTATTATCGTCACAATCTAAGATTCTAAAACTTGAAGGAAAGCTGTCGCAGACGATAGAAGGTCGCCTAGCCACCTAGCGAGCATATTAAGAACTATAATCCCTAATAAACAAGGCCTAACCAAACACTGTAAATTACGACAACGGCGCGTTACTTGCATCATAAATGGGGATCGTAAATATGAGGATAAATTATTTACAACCAAATGGACCTATTGATAATAGTAATAATGAAATATTGTGACTTCGCGTTTATTAACTTTTGTTATTTAAAAACGATTTAAAGTCTTCCTTTGAATTCTCTGATTTATATGGCAATGTAACAATGTGAAAATAACAAAAAATAATGAAAGTAGAGAGTGTGTTATAGTAATCAATACAACTGTTTTGGCGATACTTTTGTAATTGAAACAATTTTGTTATTTTTTGCAGGAGAACAATACGTAGATTACATATGTAGTACAAGGCCATGATAACATGGTGGGTAGAGGGTTGTGACAGCTTGTACTGTAAGTACACTACATGTCTACACATGTAGTACCAGGCCATGATAACATGGTGGGTAGAGGGTTGTGACAGCTTGTACTGTAAGTACACCACATGTCTACACATGTAGTACCAGACCATGATAACATGGTGGGTAGAGGGTTGTGACAGCTTGTACTGTAAGTACACCACATGTCTACACATGTAGTACCAGGCCATGATAACATGGTGGGTAGAGGGTTGTGACAGCTTGTACTGTAAGTACACCACATGTCTACACATGTAGTACCAGGCCATGATAACATGGTGGGTAGAGGGTTATGACAGCTTGTACTGTAAGTACACCACCTATCTACACATGTAGTACCAGGCCATGATAACATGGTGGGTAGAGGGTTGTGACAGCTTGTACTGTAAGTACACCACCTATCTACACATGTAGTACCAGGCCATGATAACATGGTGGGTAGAGGGTTGTGACAGCTTGTACTGTAAGTACACCACCTATCTACACATGTAGTACCAGGCCATGATAACATGGTGGGTAGAGGGTTGTGACAGCTTGTACTGTAAGTACACCACATGTCTACCAGGCTAAGATAAACACGGTGGGTAGAGGGTTATGACAGCTTGTACTGTAAGTACACCACATGTCTACACATGTAGTACCAGGCCATGATAACATGGTGGGTAGAGGGTTATGACAGCTTGTACTGTAAGTACACCACATGTCTACACATGTAGTACCAGGCCATGATAACATGGTGGGTAGAGGGTTATGACAGCTTGTACTGTAAGTACACCACATGTCTACACATGTAGTACCAGACCATGATAACATGGTGGGTAGAAGGTTGTGACAGCTTGTACTGTAAGTACACCACATGTCTACACATGTAGTACCAGGCCATGATAACATGGTGGGTAGAGGGTTGTGACAGCTTGTACTGTAAGTACACCACATGTCTACACATGTAGTACCAGACCATGATAACATGGTGGGTAGAGGGTTGTGACAGCTTGTACTGTAAGTACACCACATGTCTACACATGTAGTACCAGGCTAAGATAAACACGGTGGGTTGTGACAGCTTGTACTGTAAGTACACCACATGTCTACACATGTAGTACCAGACCATGATAACATGGTGGGTAGAAGGTTGTGACAGCTTGTACTGTAAGTACACCACATGTCTACACATGTAGTACCAGGCCATGATAACATGGTGGGTAGAGGGTTGTGACAGCTTGTACTGTAAGTACACCACATGTCTACACATGTAGTACCAGGCCATGATAACATGGTGGGTAGAGGGTTGTGACAGCTTGTACTGTAAGTACACCACATGTCTACACATGTAGTACCAGGCCATGATAACATGGTGGGTAGAGGGTTGTGACAGCTTGTACTGTAAGTACACCACATGTCTACACATGTAGTACCAGGCTAAGATAAACACGGTGGGTTGTGACAGCTTGTACTGTAAGTACACCACATGTCTACACATGTAGTACCAGGCCATGATAACATAGTGGGTAGAGGGTTGTGACAACTTGTACTGTAAGTACACTGTAAGTATAAGAACGTCACGTCCCGACCCCATGTGACAGAGAAGGAATATAGGGAAGTGAGTGTCGACAACATATCAGATGTCACCGATGGAATTGTCACGGTGTCACATGTCGGGGAAACTCGAGGAATTCAGCCACGACACAATACCACACTGACGAGTACACAATGGCGTCTATAATGAAAATGTAAACTATTTTACTTCATGTATGTTTCTTTTCAAATATAATGACTTCCTTTACTGGATTAAAATATTGGAAGGACCTGGCTCATCAGTAGTGAACCCACAGCGGTTTCGCCAGTTTAATCTACCATACCGCTGTAATATTATATTTGGTCTTTTATATCCGGTACTGTGTGAAAATGAAATCTTTGAAAAGGTATGTTTAAGTGAACTTTGTACATAAGCTTTGAAAACAGTAAAAGCACATATAAATACATTTATAAATACAACACAAGAGAAACATACCTACTATAAAATAATTTACATTTAACATAGCGTGAATGCATCTTGTTTAATTTATATTGTATATATAATATATGCAAATAATTATAGTTCTATATTTACATATCTCCCATATAACTTGGTATATTCGAATTCCTTTCTTTCTATCTATGTAAATTCCAAGAATATGCAACAAAGGTAGGGAAGTAGATATAGAGACACTATACGTTAGTTATCCAGTAGACTGTGATAGATAACTTCCACTTGTACAACCACAAAAAGACTTTTTAAACACACATTTCGTCCTACATAGATTTGTTTCTGAGTCCAAGAAGGGGAAAAAACGATAGGGAACACACTATAAAGAAATTTTAAAAAAGAATGTGGATGGTGTTTTGTCAATGTAAGATGTTCAGAGTCCTCGTAGCATATTTCCCACTGGTTCCTCGAACTGTAGGTCCCAGCGCGTCGGCTCCCTTGGACGTATATTTGTGCTTTGATGGAAGGCTATTTCAATTAAAAAAAGAATAATATATACTTAATCTTGGTGGAGAGACATAACAACAAGATATTGAACTATTAAGAACGAATTTTGCTTTTAAACATAAAACAAACCACTACTGTCCTTACTACGATGAAAATATTGGGAGGGCTTGGCTCATCAGTAGTGAAACATTCCAGTTTCGCCAATTTAATCTACCAGACCGCTATTTAGTGCTCTAATACTGTATTGGATCATTCTGCTTATATATGCTACACTGAAGAATGTAATCATGGAAATTGTATTCAAGCAAACTATGGAAATAAGCTTTTAGGACAGTAGAATTACATATAAATAACATAACAACTATTATATGTGTGTTATAGACATTTTATTATTCATTAATACAAAGCAATGACACACCATCTATATATAACGAATGAAAACATTAAGACGTGAATGTTTCTTTTCACATATAAATCAAATTTCTACTGTCCTTACTGCGATGAAGAAATGGTCTGGTAGATTAAATTGGCGAAACCGCTGGGAGGGTTCACTACTGATGAGCCAAGCCCTCCCAATAATTTTACATTACAGTAAAGACGGCAGAAATTTGATTCATGTGCGAAAGAAATATTCACGTCTTAATGTTTTCTTCTTCATTGTGTTGTGTGTGTTTAACGATATTCTATACCTATCCTGTAGTAGATGAAGGGGAAGTAAACAATTATGAAAAGTACCAATATGTAAATAGGTTCAATCCCAGCTATATACAGTCTTGGTGTAACAGTGGTATAACAGCCACTGTGTGTCTTCTAGTCATTTTCTTCTTCATTGTTTAACGGAATTCCAGACTTGTCCCGGAGTCTAAGAAGGAAAAGAGCACAAACAAAGGTAGAAGTTACCAATATGTAAATAGGTTCAATCCCAGCTATATACAGTCTTGGTGTAACAGTGGTATAACAACTACTGTGTGTCTTCTAGTCATTTTCTTCTTCATTGTTTAACGAAATTCCAGAATTGTCCCGGAGTCTAAGAAGGAAAAGAGCACAAACAAAGGTACCAATATGTAAATAGGTACAATCCCAGCTATATACAGTGGAGAGATATAACAACCACTGTGTGTCTTCTAGTCATCTTCTTCTTCATTGTTTAACGAAATTCCAGACTTGTCCCGGAGTCTAAGAAGGAAAAGAGCACAAACAAAGGTACCAATATGTAAATAGGTACAATCCCAGCTATATACAGTGGAGAGATATAACAACTACTGTGTGTCTTCTAGTCATTTTCTTCTTCATTGTTTAACGGAATTCCAGAATTGTCCCGGAGTCTAAGAAGGAAAAGAGCACAAACAAAGGTACCAATATGTAAATAGGTACAATCCCAGCTATATACAGTGGAGAGATATAACAACCACTGTGTGTATCGGTTAGAGGGAATGGTAAAACATGAAATGAAATGGACCCAAGTTTTAGATGATGTTACAGAAATGAGAGTAAAAAGTAACGATAACAATAAAAAAACGATCAATATTTTAAGAATATTAAAGAAACATCTATGATAAAGAATAAAATTTGACTGGTGACTATTAATAAACAAACAAAGATTTTTACATAACTTCAACAAATTTATCGAAAAATTCACTGAATACGTATAGATAGAATAAAAATCCGGCAACCCTGCTATGAACCAATAACACCTTTCTCCAGAAGCCAGTTGGATGGTTGCATCTGCCATGTTGCCAGATCAAACAAACGAAAGTACACATCTCTTTTGGAGGGTCGTTGGGGGAGGGGGTATCGGATGTCTGTCTCTTAGGTCCTCCACACACTCTGTCTGTCTATCTGTCTACACATGTCTATCTCCCTTCATGGCCCACACCTAGAGCCGATTAGGGGAGAAGGAAGAGACATATACATATATACATGTTATATTAAAATATTATTTTATTAAAAATATATATATTTCATAGATTCAGATATTCTGTTTAAATCGACCGCCAGAGGTCACGCTTCCCCTATAAAAACTCATTGTTGTTATTTCCCGATGGCCGGCTCAAACCTTTTGTACATTATGTAAATAAGTTTTTCATTTTTTTATTCTTACGCCTTAATCCAGGCAGTACTTTTATCGAATTATGTTTTTATATATTCCATAAGCTCAATTAAAGCTATTTTTGATCTTTACTATTTTATTATACTTTCAAGATTTTACCCACGACTGCATTACCATAGCATAAACCTCAAGATAATCAAAAATCAACAGAAATCTCATTTTTTAATATTACATACATATATACATAGTTACATATTATACCCCACGTTTAACATTCACATATAAGTTAACATTTAGGCGGCGCTGAGTTTGTTTATACAAATAGTAAAGCCTTGATAAAGGTTGGCGTTCAGTTAACCTAAATATTGGCAAATAAATCTTTTATTCAATCTAATATATGATTTTTTATTATCGGTTCCAAAATCACTTTATTAGGTACCGCTCCAAAAGAGCAACCTAGTTTATGATAATTGCAACAATGAATAATATGTGAAGGTTATAAACATGTTAAACAAAATGTTAACGCGGGATTCAATCCCGGTTCATGACTGTCGGGAATCGAGGGTGTTACCTACTCGTCCACGATTTTTTTATTTTTTAATTATCTAATAGTGACATATATATATATTAACTCAAACGATAATCCCAAACGATATTTAAATTTATATATAGTGTGATATAATTTGACATATATATATATATATATGTCTTAAATTATATTTATTTTCATTATTTCCCAAAGCAAAACAGTTTTACATACAAAAAAACATCCAACAACGTTATTATTAATTTAAAAAAAAGGCAAATTAGGTAATATCCTTTTTGTTTAGCATTCCTTTACATTTTAAAAATTAACTCTGTGTTTAGTTCTTATTCTTAATTTTATTATTTAAATTATAATTTCAGTTATATTAGGAAAAAACAATTTTAATAAATTTTATGTAATTATTTTGTTCTAGAATTTTAATTATATAATGAATAATCAAAATAATATTTTTATTATGTCATATATATGTTAAATTATATCCTTATATAAATGTTAAATCATATATGTTTGTGAAAAAAGACAAAAAAAAAAAAAGGTCAGTCGTTGATATTAAAAACATAAAAGGCATATCCTGACCTCTCACATGAATATTTTAGATTGCAGAGCGCCATCTAGTGGAACAAATTTCAATTAAACGTTTATTTAACTTGTTCTGTGATATTTGGCCAACCCATTCTCTTGATAAATCAAGAAAAAGCAAACCACGAACGCGTTTCTGGCTGTTGGCCCTCGTCAGCGTAATGCAAGCTGTACCTCAACGACCAAACATTTGTTCCAAGCGGTTTTCTGAGAAATAAAGAAATGGGTAGTTAAGGCCAAATTTGCATAAATACGCTATTCATATGAAAAAAAGGGGGAAATATGAATATATAGAAAAAAAAAAGTCAGGTGTTAATATTTTGTTGTTGTGTCCAATGAAGAGCCTCAGATGTCTCCATGCATCTCTATCACAGCAGTCGTTCTCTATATTGGGTGTGTAAAGCTGCTGTTCTGGTTCCATGACAGTTTTCTGTTGTTGTCGTGTCCAATGAAGAGCCTCAGATGTCTCCATGCATCTCTATCACAGCAGTCGCAATGTCCACTGGTGTTGATATCAAAAAACAAAAAGGGCATATCTTTATCGCTCATGCCGTTTCAATACTTTTCAGACACACTTTGTATATCTAGATGGCGATTTGAAGAGGTCTATGCAAATAAACACATACAGGATTCTGAAAGGAATAAAAATCACCTATAACAATGTCCAGTTCAAGACAAACAGCCAAGACCCTAGTCAACAAAACATCCAATCAAGAGATAAAAAAACAACATCAGAATAAAAATTGATTACAAATGTGATATTGTACTGGGATAAGATTCATAAATTTAAAAAAGAAAAGAAAAAAAAATGGCATCTCCTTATCGCGTACAACTAAAATTTGCTGATGGCTTGATATTTATTCCGATAAATGGTGCAAGTTATCAGCAACTTTCAATTTGCCCGATAAAGAAGATGCCTTTTTTCTTTTTTTTATAAACGTTTATTGTCCTTTGGCGTTTTGTCGACACACTGTCGCCCTTTAAAAAAATAGATTGAAATTTTATTGGTGAAGTTGACAATACTTGAGGAGACAATGCTTCGCCGATAAGTTTTCCACAATTTTGAAAAAGGGAGACAACGAGTTGACAAAACATCAAAAGGATAATAAACTTGTCCAGTCTTCAACTGGATTTCATCCAACCTACAATTAGGGAATTCTCTATATCCTCTAAATACGTAAAATCTTTCAGTTTCTTAGAAAGTTGCCTGTCGAAGGACGTCAAAGTCTGAAATCTTGTCGAATTTACAGCATTAATAAAAGAAAGTCGTCGCCGTTAATTCCTTCTTCAATTCTCTAAATGTTTATTGATTTGTTTTTATAATTTTGTTTTTGTCATAAAGGTGAATGCTATTTCCTGATACGACATTGTAAATGAATAAGATTTTCATTTGGCCGTGAAATGTTATTTCATTCATTGACAATTCATCTATAGGTTCCATATTTTCTGTAATATTTACATATTAATATTCTTTTAATTTTATATAACAGAGAAATGTATATAGTTTATATAGAAATATAATCTATATAGTGAGAGAAATAAGTAAAAAGTTTAAAGAAAAAAAAATTTTTTTTTAAGTATGTATCTTGTTATATGAAAAAAGATTTTTATTGATTTTTAGCATTTAATCGTAGAGTGAAGAGTTAATTTTGTCGTGTAGAAAGTTAAGTGTTGAGGGAAGGAAGTACTTGAAAGAGGGGAGAAATCTAGCTTTTCAATATGGAGAAAATAGAGGGGGGGGGGGGTTTCAGAGGTGAGGGGAGGGGGTGAGTTAATTGAATGGCGTTTGGTCGCCATATACAATCTTGTCAGCATGTTTTGTCGCCATTGCTAGCGGTAGGAGGTTGGACATGAGGGGGGGGGGGGGGGGTAAAGAAGAATTACCCAGGCTAGAACGAGCGCTAACGTAATACATTTTGTTCCCTCCCCTCCAAAAAGGCGGAGCCTCAAGCTGTTATTGACATGGTCGTCATGGTAACGGCCAACCAATGGGAGGCCGGCGGTGCGGTGGGAATGCTAATAACATCATCAGACGGCGGTGGAGTGGAGAGTCGGCAACGCTGCGCGAGGAGGTAGCTCCAGATGATCATAGGCAGCGCCTCGACCTTATCTATGAGCCATCACGAACTGTCCCTTCCCCCGCCTTGCTCAGGCGCTGCACCCAGTCCTAGCCCCATGCTTCCTTCCTTCGGCTTCACGCAAGAACAAGTCGCCTGCGTCTGCGAGGTCCTTCAACAATCTGGGAACATAGAACGTCTCGGCCGTTTCCTCTGGTCACTACCGGCGTGTGATCATCTCCATAAAAACGAATCCGTTCTCAAAGCGAAAGCTCTTGTTGCATTCCATCGAGGACAGTTTAAAGAACTCTACCGGATCCTGGAGAGTCACAATTTCTCACCGCAGTCTCATCCTAAACTACAAGCTCTCTGGCTTAAAGCTCATTACATCGAAGCTGAAAGGCTTCGAGGTAGGCCGCTTGGTGCAGTAGGCAAATACCGCATACGTAGGAAGTTTCCCTTACCAAGGACCATCTGGGATGGCGAAGAGACAAGCTATTGCTTCAAGGAGAAGAGCAGGAACATCCTGAGAGAATGGTACGCTCACAATCCCTACCCGTCACCCAGGGAGAAAAGAGAACTGGCAGAAGCCACCGGACTTACAACCACCCAAGTCAGCAACTGGTTCAAGAACAGACGCCAGCGGGACAGAGCAGCAGAGACCAAAGATAGGTAAGTCTCTTTCACTTTTTTTTAACATCTTTTTTTTTGTTTCTGTTACACACACACTTCCCATTCATCGCCCGTTTTAACCTTGCCTTCGCATCCGTACCTTGTCGGCGAAGACCTCCCATCGTACAAATAACTCTCTTAACATCCTTCTATGGTATAGTACAAGAATCCTATCCGACCCTCAATGATCAGATTTCTTTGTTGATTAATCCTAATTCAATAAAACCTCCCATGAGAGACCAATCTGATAACCGACCGCTTTTGTAACATCAAACGAGATTTGTTCAAACCCAACCTCCAATAAGAGACTACCTCCAAGAAAGACTAAGCGTATCTATGTTCTTAAGTGTGGCCTTTCATTGAAGGTACTGCGCTGTAGATGTTTTAAAAAGGTCTATTAGGAAGTTGAATAGCATTTCTGTATTTCGCTAGAAAACAAATTCTCCACAGAATGCAGAAGTAAATAGAGGACTTTACCAGTATGTATATAGGGGAAGTACACATTATAATTATATGCAACTTTAAAATAACATACTATTATTATTATAAAACAATCATTTTGACTCTATAAGCCTTTACTAGATATATGTAAAATAGCCTACAAATTTGACTTCGCTAACTCTTTGTATACAACAATATAATATAAACTATAATTTTACTTATTTCTAAACTTCAAATTTAATAATAACCTTCTACCTACTATCAATTTGCATATATATCTGACTATATATGCAAATAAGTACTAAATATACATTTTTTAAATAAAAACCATCATTTTTCATCTAATAAGTTTGATATTTTAAGATTTATAACGAGGTGAGTTATACGTATAATAGAATATTTTGTTGCATAAGCAAGATTCAGATATATTTACATATGCTTCTTATTGAGTACTATATAGATAGGCCGTTTTTTCCAATAGACGATAATCCTGAAACAATAGTACATATGTGGTATACTCGTTTTACCTATTGTTTCTTCAGTGTAATTTTCAGTAGAATATACAATATGTAATAGCTGTAACAAGACTTAGAACAAAACACTATAAAGGAATAACAATACATCCAGATGACACAAGAACCTACAGGACATGTAACAACTGTCCTGGTGTGAAACTAACACCTACCCACATATTCTCATGCCCAGCAATGGCCGCAGCCTTGCAGAAAATTGACTTAGACCCAGAGCAGCAGCTTTACACACCCAAGATAGTGGACATTGCTGCTGCTGTGATAGAGATGCATGGAGACATCTGAGGCTCTTTATTGGACACGACAACAACAACAACAATAGTTGTAACGATTTGGCTAGCTCAGCAATCCCAAATACGCTGACAGGGTTTACCACTGATGAGCCAAGCCATCTCAATATATACAAAAATTTAAATTGAAATAATGCAACAGAGATTTCTGGAGATGCGTTTCTTTTCATTTTATTAGTAAATCTTCAAGCTTTCAGGCTTTTATACCTTTCTTACAGGAGTACAAAAACGAATGGAGGGAAATGTCCGAAAGCTTAAGAATTCACAAATACAATGAAAAGAAACTTATCTCTTCAGAAACCTGTTGAATTATTGCAATTTATAACCAGATTCACATCTATTGATATAGGATAATTGAAATCATCTATTCAGCAAGACACTTGGACACATGGACAAGACACTTGATATCTTCAACATCTTGATATTTTCTTCTACAATTACAATTTAAACAATTTTATTTATTCTTTTAATCAAATTTTACAAAGGTGGAAAAATAAAAGGGTATATAAAGTGTAGGGGAATATATATATACAAATGTCTTCAGCAAGGAAGGTTTCCATACTTTGAGAGAGTCCTCCTCCAGACAAGGTCTTCACTCCTCAGTTCCACACCGAGGAAGTACCTATAGATGTGTGTCTTGGTAGACGTCAGGATGGCCAGGGTGTCATCGTTTAGGCCATGCCCGAAGACCCAGCCCTGTTTTTTTCTATGATCTTACATTTTTCAAGTCCATAGAATAAAATATCAAAATTTGAAGACATCAAGTTTGTGTAGATGAACCACATATGTAATAAATATTACAGATAAGTGTGTCTTGCTGAATAGATTATTCAAACCCAGCTTTTATTTTTACTTTACCAGGATAGTATAATATAGGTTTTACAAACAATCATTATCCCAACAAAAGGTAAAATGTATAGATAACATTCCAAATATTTGAAATGCCTAATATACAGTTTAGATATAAAGGTAACTACAAGTTAAGTAAGTATAAAACGCCACAATTTTTTTTTCTCGGTTAAAGAAGCTTTCGAGTATGTTCTTTTTCAGCTTTAGTTAGCTGATGATAAGGGCTTACCCGAAAGCTTCTTTAACCGAAGAAATAAAAATATTTGCGGCTTTTTATACTTGCCTGACTTGTAGTTACCTTTATATCTATACTTCATAGTAGAGCCGTTTCAAATATTTGGAATGTGATCTATACATTTTACACTTTTGTTGGAATAGTGATTGTTTGTAAACCCTACGCTTGAAGAAGGGCTTGTCCGAAAGCTTATTTAACCGAGGAAATAAAAATATTTGCGGCTTTTTATGCTTACTTGTAGTTACCTTTATATCTATACTTCATAATAGCCATTTCAAATATTTGGAATGTTATTTATACATTTTACCCTTTTGTTGGAATAGTGTTTGGTAGTAAACCCTACGCTTGAAGAAGGGCTTTCCCGAAAGCTTCTTTAACCGAGGAAATAAAAATATTTGCGGCTTTTTATGTTTACTTAACTTGTAGTTACCTATACTGTACTTATACTGTATATTAGTAAGTTAAAGAAGGGCTTTCCCGAAAGCTTCCTTTAATCAAGCAAATTTTAAAAAGTTGCGGCGTCTTATGATTTCTTTTTGTTTAATTTGTCGAAATTCGAAATCCTTTGATAATGGATAACAAGTCAGATAGTTGTAATGTTGCGTCAGATATTTGAGAAAGATGTGGGACTATTGAAGAAAAAGTTCAGGATTTGAAGTTTGTTGATCAAAAACATGTCCATAGGGTGAGCATAGAACAATATAAAAACCTAGATTCCTACAAACCTAGAAGCATATGTCCATAGTTTGTCCAAAACACCAATTTACTGTATTCAATAACAAGACTATTAAGGAAAGTTCAGGATTTGAAGTTTGTAGATTAAAAACATGTCCATAGGGTGATACATAGGACAGTATAAAAACCTACATTTCCACAAACCTAGAGGCATATGTCCATAGTTTGTCCAAAACACCAATTTACTGTATTCAATAACAAGACTATTAAGGAAAGTTCAGGATTTGAAGTTTGTAGATTAAAAACATGTCCATAGGGTGATACATAAGACAGTATAAAAACCTACATTTCTACAAACCTAGAGGCATATGTCCATAGTTTGTCCAAAACACCAATTTACTGTATTCAATAACAAGACTATTAAGGAAAGTTCAGGATTTGAAGTTTGTAGATTAAAAACATGTCCATAGGGTGATACATAAGACAGTATAAAAACCTACATTTCTACAGTCCTAGAGGCATATGTCCATAGTTTGTCCAAAACACCAATTTACTGTATTCAATAACAAGACTATTAAAGAAAGCTTACTTCTTTTTTCTAGATTTAATTCATTTTGTCTTCTCTCTAATTGTAAATACGTTGCTGTATCACCTCATAAGCATAAATAAATAATTAAAGAAAGCTCAGGATTTGAAGTTTATTGATCAAACATGTCCATAGGGTGATGCATAGGACAGTATAAAAACCTACATTTCTACAATCCTAGAGGCATATGTCCATAGTTTGTTTAAAACACCAATTTACTGTATTCAATAACAAGACTATTAAAGAAAGTTCAGGATTTGAAGTTTGTTGATCAAACATGTCCATAGAGTGAGCATAGGACAATATAAAAACCTACATTTTCACAGTCCTAGAGGCATATGTCCATAGTTTGTTCAAGACGCCAATTTACTGTATTAGACTATTGAAGAACGTTCAGGATTTGAAGTTTGTAGATCAAAAACATGTCCATAGGGTGATACATAGGACAGTATAAAAACCTACATTTCTACAATTCTAGAGGCATATGTCCATAGTTTGTTCAAAACACCAATTTACTGTATTCAATAACAAGACTATTGAAGAAAGTTCAGGATTTGAAGTTTGTTGATCAAAAACATGTCCATAGGGTGAGCATAGGACAGTATAAAAACCTACATTTCTACAATTCTAGAGGCATATGTCCATAGTTTGTTCAAAACACCAATTTACTGTATTCAATAACAAGATTATTGAAGAAAGTTCAGGATTTGAAGTTTGTTGATCAAAAACATGTCCATAGGGTGAGCATAGAACAATATAAAAACCTAGATTCCTACAAACCTAGAAGCATATGTCCATATTTTGTTCACAAGACACCAATTTACTGTATTAGACTATTGAAGAAAGTTCAGGATTTGAAGTTTGTAGATCAAAAACATGTCCATAGGGTGATACATAGGACAGTATAAAAACCTACATTTCTACAAACCTAGATCACATGTCCATAGTTTGTTCAAAACACCAATTTACTGTATTCAATATCAAATACAGGGTATGCAAGAAATTCAGTCCACTATACGGTGAACGAGTGGGTAACACCCTCGATTCCCGACAATCATAAACCGGGATCGAATCCCGCGTTAACATTTTTTTTTAAATAGGTGAATAACCTTCACATATTATTCATTATGAATATATATAGCAATCCATAATATATGTATATTTCAAAAATAAGACTTATTTTGGATTGTAATAAGATTATTTATTAATCCGATATTTCGATGGACCAATCTTCCATCTTTTACGAGGTATTTTGCCGTGAAGCACACAGCAGGTCGCATGCTTCAGGTGAGCCACTAGACGTCTTGCAAGCTTATTGGGCGATAAACCATTTAATAAATACATTTTAAACAGAGTAAATATAATCAAAATACTTCGTAAAAGATGGAAGATTGGTCCATCGAAATATCGGATTAATAAATAATCATATTACAATCCAAAATAAGCCTTATTTTTGAAATATTATTCATTGTTGCGCAATTATCATAAGCTAGGTTGCTCTTTTTGAGCGGTACCTAATAAAATGATTTTGGAACCAGAACAATCAAGTCCACTATACATTAGTGAAGCAGTCTGGAAATAGCGAAACCGCTGGGTGGGTTAACCACTGATGAGCCATACCCTCTCTCTTTAAAATTTTTAATCATTGCAATATAAGAGCTATATCAATACCTTTTAATTATATATTGTAACGTAGAAAATTAGGAAATACAAAAACTTCAGAATGACACATCAATTTATTTAAGTCAAGAACAAATCAACATTTATTAGATACCAGAGAGGCGGCAATAAGGAAAGTTTTAAAATTACAAATATTTTCTTACAATGAGTTTCTTTTTATTAAAAAATACGCTAGCTTTCAAGTGATAATCGCTCTTCAACGGGCTTAATAAAATATCGACTTTATCCCACCAGAAATACCAGGAAAGTTTACAAAGTAGAAAATATAAATATAAAAATTAATGATCTCTCCTGGTTCAAAATCACATTAATAGGTATCGCTCAACAAGAACAACCTAGTTTATGATAATTGAAACAATGAATATGTGAAGGTTATTCACATATTAAACAAAAGGTTAACGCGGGATTCAATCCCAGTTCATGACTGTCAGGAATCGAGGGTGTTACCCACTCGTCCACTGACTTTTTTGTTAATTAATGATCTGTTAATAAAATAATGAATATTTTGTTACAATATTTTAGAAGAAAGGTAGCGTAATAAATATATATATGTACCTAGAGAAACATTTCTCCCTTTAATTATACTTCAGAAGTATACTTTATGTTCATTACTATAGTAAAAAAAATACTAGTTTTTCTTATCCTTTTATTAGTTTAAATTAGACAAGATCTTGGAGGTCGTGCTCATAAAGAAGTTCAGGAACTCTTCTTGGTTCTCTGTACAGGGATCCTATGTACTTTCCAATACAATTTAGTATATGTTGGGGAGTGGCTTCTTCGGTTTTGCACCTAGTGCACATGGGGAAGCACTTTAATAGTAATGATAAAGAATTATCCACAACATCAGTTTAGGCAAATTCAGGTATACAAGTTGGCTTTTGTCTGAATTTTCCAAAAATTGTGTTTGTGACTTATTCTTTATCATTACTATTAAAGTGCTTCCCCATGTGTACTAGGTGCAAAACCGAAGAGGCCACTCCCCAACATATACTAAATTGTATAACAACACTTGAAGTTACACCGCATGAGTTTCTTTTCAATGAAAAATCAAAATATATTTCAAGGTGAAATATTGACTATTTCTAACCTTTTTGGATGAGGTATGAAAGGGTGAATTATGAAGAGTAATGATGAACGGAAAAATAAAAGTGTCCAGGGATAAGAATCGAACCCACAATGTTCCGTTTACCGAGCAGATGCCATATCCACTAGGCTACCCTGGACGTATTTTTCCGTTCATTGGAAAGGACAAAGGATACCTGTACAGCCTGGGCTGTAATAACTGATATATAGTTATATGCTGTGTAAATAGCTCTAAATTTCTGTTCTTATCTGTGATGTTCACTAATATTCATTATAGGGTAATTAAATCGTTAACTAACTGACAAATACGTTAATAATTTCTATTATAATAACTAAAATCATATTAACAATTACTGTAAATAAGCTCCCAAACTTGTGTATGCATGCAAATATCCATGACGGATATCGCGTGCTTTGTAAATGATAATAAATAAATAAAATCCCTGTACAGAGAACCAAGAAGAGTTCTTGAAATTCTTTATGAGCACGACCTCCAAGATCTTGTCTAATATAGACTAATAAAAGGATAAGAAAAAAAACTAGCAGAGTTTTTTTACTAGTTTGATTAACATAATGTACCGTTCTGATGTATAATTAAAGGGAGAGATGTCTCCCTAGGTACATGGATATAATCCTCCTTCAACTATTTATATTGTAAAATGAAATATGTTTATAATTTTCATCTATAGATGGCGCTAAGTTAAATGATGATATTTTAGTATTAAAAAAAAAAAACGAGTTGAATATGGACAGAAGTTTTAAAATTACAAATATATTCTCACAATGAGTATCTTTTTATGAGTGTGTGTAAGCTCACAGGTAAATAGGCGCTAACCGAAACAGAAAAAAGTTCCTTTGTTTTAATATTAGTTTCCCTTTTATATTTTGTTCTCTCTCTTGTAAATCAATAAATATAATGTTTAATTAATAATTATTGGAATCAGTTTCATTAATAATTCTAAGCAAAGTCAACATAAAAATATACTCATTGTGAGAATATATTTGTGATTTTAAAACTTTTTTTAAACAATTTTATCATGGACAGAAGTGTTTAGAAGTACAGTTTTTTTGGTCGTTTATGAGAGATAGAGATATGTAAATATGTTAATAATTATCATCAATAGATGGCGCTAAGTTAAATGATGATATTTTAGTATTGAAAAACCTGTTGAATGTAGACAGAAGTGTTTAGAAGTACAGTTTTCTGGTCGTTTATGAGAGATATATAAATATGTTTAAATTCCAATCAAATATTAATTAATATATACAGTTATCAGCGTCATAATAAATTCTTTCTTAATCAATTCTGTCACCGTTTGCTTTTGTGAATGGAATAAATACCCAAATATGGTCATTTCTCTTAACCATCGGTGGTTCAGTGGTAGAATGCTCGCCTGCTACTCGGGCGGCCCGGGTTCGATTCCCGGCCGATGCATTTTTTTTTTACAATTTTTAAAACTCATTTATATATTATACAAGAATGACATCCACGGCGCCAATTTATAATTGTAACGAATAGTATTTGAATAAAAGCATATAATCGGGTAAAACCCGGGCGTTGCCCGGGTCATTCGGGTAGTATCTTAAATATACCAGACCAATGAAGATATTCCAAATAGACAAGACAGACTATCTTGTTGAATTATGGAATAGACAAGTGGTTTAAAACCCTCAATTCCCGACAGCCATGAAACAGGATCGAATCCCGCCTTGGACCCTTTGTTTTAATATGTGAACAACCTTCAATATTATTCATTTATTCAAATACCCATTACTTGGTTTCTCAAGAAGCCTTTGGGAACAAAAATTATTTTTTGGTCGCAGTGGTACAGCCTACTCCACGCTGACGAGCGTCAACAGCGCGAAACGCGTTCATGGATGGCTTTTCATGATTTATCAAGAAATTGGGTTGGCCAAATATCAGGGAACAAGCTAAATCAATGTTTAGTTGATTTCTGTTCCACTAGATGGCACTCTCTGCCATCTGTAAATCACATGTGCTCCTGGTCAGGATATGACTTTTTTATTTTTAATATTATTCATTGTTGCAAATATCATAAACTAGGTTTCTCTTTTTGAGCGGTACCTAATAAAGTGATTTTGGAACAAGAACAAGATTATAGGGATATAGAAAAGAACAATAGAGAAGGTACTATAGCTAAATACAAGACAAAATGTATCACGATTCAATATAAAACTGTGAAAAACGTTTGAAAAACTATAAATATTTTTCTACAATGAATTGTAAGAAATAGTCGAGGATTTTAATTGAGCCTGTTGAGGAACGAATATTAATCGAAAGCTTAACATTTTTTTAATGATAAAAATAAACTCTATATAAAAGCATAGGGCACCTCTCCCATCAAAATAAACGTCAAAATTTGCCATCTAAGTAGATGGCGTCTAGGTTTGACGTCTATTTTGACGGGAGAGGTGCTCTATGTTTTTAAATATAGATCATATATCGATTATAGAGAGAAATCATATAGATTATAGATCTCAATTTGCTCTACTGGCAAGATTTTCATATAAAAAGAAACTCATTAAAATTTTACACATATAAATTTACTGGCAATGCGTTTCTTTTAAATATCATCAAATATTATCTCTACAGACCTTACTGCAATGATATGAGTTATTGAATGAGAGGGCTTGGCTCATCAGTAGTGAACCCTCTCAGCGGTTTCGCCAAATTAATCTCTAGACCGCTCTACTATTGTATTGGATTGGTTTGGAGTATACCCTGTATTTTCTATGGAAGGCAGCTTAGGGGTGTTTAGTGAACTATGGACATAAGCTTATAGGTCTGTAGAGGTACATACAATTAAATATAATTTACTGACCTCATTATAATAAATATTTGTAGTTTTTTTTAAATAAAATGTTTCAATTATTTCTCTCAAATATATGAACAAGACTATATTTTTGACTATTGAATATGAACAATAGAAAAATGCATTCAAGATCAAATATAGAAGACAAATAAAGAACTACCAAATAAACAATGTTGATTGTAGAACATATGAACAAATTTATATTTACATAACACATACAATCAATATGGTCAAATAACAAACAAAACAAACATTTCCCGAATAAACAAGAGTCTATCGTTTATGAGAAACAAACACACAACAAAGACAATTCAAATACTAGAATAAACGCATATCTCTTTTAGAAATTATTTATTTATTTATTACAAAACACACGCGCTATATCCAATGTGGATATTTGCGTGTAAATATTTAATCTATTTTATGTACATAGTTTTTAAATATACACCTATCCCCCGATTTACACGGTACTTGTTTTACACGTTTTCGCTTTTACACGGTTTTCCAAATAAGTTTTTTTTTGTTTTTATCGCCCTATACTAAAATGCGATATTCTACTCTATACTACCTATGTTGAAAAGAATATTGGGAGGCTCTGATTTATGAGGGGGCGAACACCTATTCAGATTTGACAGTTTAATATACACCTATCCCTCGATTTACACGTTTTTCTCAGGAACGTATCTACCGTGTAAATCGGGGGATAGGTGTATAAATATTATTTATAGTTTTAGAGAGAGAGAGAGTGAAAATAATTTAAATTTATATTTTAGAGCAATAATTATACAAGAAATAAAGATTATTTACATATTATCGAAAATATTTAATATATTGTTAGAATTAACCACGACAATGATGGTATAAATATAGATTGTTTAAAAATAAAAAAAACTAGACTAATTAAAACTAGAATTTTAAATTCATTAGTATAATTTAAGGTCCACGGTAGTTGAGATAGATTCTACAGAATTTGTTAAATTTTCTATATTCTTCTTTACTGGAAATCATTTGACTTAAACAGGAACTGTACATATATAGTAATTATATTTGAATTGTTCAATTGTGTGAAACCATATTTTCTGTCAAATTTTTACATCAAAGTGTTTCTTTTAAATCTAAGATATTTATTTTAATTAAAAAGACATATATTGGATCAAAAAATCGTTTATTTTACCAATATTTCAGTTGGCTGAACGCCAACCTTTATCAAGGTGTTATAACATTTTAAAGTATGTCAACAACAAACTCAGCGCCACATAACGTCAATAGAATTAAGTTTTTAAAAATATTTTGTTATATTCAATGGGGAGAACAATTTTTGATATATATATATTTATATTATGGACAAAATAAATTTTGTAAAATATAGGTGTGAATATTTTGAAAATAAACAATAACGCCTATTTTATATTTAAAAATTATTTGTACTATGTGTAAAAAATATTTTTCGTATAAAAATAAATAAAAATAATAAAATTTATATAAAAGAAATGTTAAACTAAAATTTTTACTGTCAAGAAGATATATATGTATTTGAAAAAAATAGAGAAATCCATAAATAAATCTTTAACTAAAAAGGCATATATTGTATCAAAATAAAATGGTAAAATAAATGATATTTTGATCCAATATATGCCTTTTTATTTAAAAAAATATATGTTGTTGTACATCTATATATACATATACAGGGAAGCGTGTGTTGTAAATATATATATATTACTTAATTGTTATCACAGAGTGTGTGTAAGCTCACAGGTAAAATAGGCGCTAACCGAAAGAAAAAAGTTCCTTTGTTCAATATTAGTTTCCCTTTTATATTTTGTTCTCTCTCTTGTAAATCAATAAATATAATGTTTAATTAATAATTCTTGGAATCAGTTTCATAAAAAATATTAAGCAAAGTCAACATATGTATATAGGTACATCATCATAGAGGGAAAGTAGAAAACAACTTTGTGGATTTTAATATCAATAAGAATACAAAGACTTCGATTTGAAGCTGGTAAAATAAATTCAATTAAAAAAAAACCCTTAAATTCAGAAATATTTGGATAGAACGAATGTTTACAAAAAATATATATAAGACCCCGTAACTATTTTAACTAATTGCATAAAGTAGCTTTCGGACAAGCCCTTCCCTCAGCAAACTAAAACAAAACGAATGGTATCTATTCATTTTTACCAAACGATTCTGCTGAAAATTCTGGAATGGTTTACGGGAAGAAGAATTATGAATCGAAGATGATACCAGAAAGACCTCATCAACTTTAGAAATTTCTGACATGACTAGCTAGAACTAGGCATTTATAGAAACTAGTAACACTTCGCAAAACGCACTAGTTCCCAATTAATTAATTTAAATCTTTTTGAGATTAATAATTAAATAATTAAAAGTTTCTTTTTATTTTATTAACGTACACCTATCCCCCGATTTACACGGTACTTGTTTTACACATTTTCGCTTTTACACGGTTTTCCAAATAAGTTTTGTTTTTATCGCACTATACTAAATGCTACTGTGATTGAACACATGCGCTGTGTACACATCTCACGAGGAATCCCGAGCTTATGTTCTAACTACATATTTTAACCTGTCAATACATTTTATTTTTATTTCTGTGTACACCTATCCCCCGATTTACACGTTTTTTTTCAGGAACGTATCTACCGTGTAAATCGGGGGATAGGTGTAATCTTAAGCTTTCGGTCATCTATGCCCTTCTACAAGAAAACATAAATAAACGAATAAAACGCCGCCTGATGCCAAACATCATCAGGCCGTGTTTTATCCGTTTATTTATGTTCTCCTATAAAAGAACAGAGATATCCGAAATCTGAGACAACGTTAACAAAATAAAAAGCTCATCTCTAGAAACACTTTTAATTATTTAACTAGTTCTGATATCGTTTACTTATGTATTTACATGCGAAAAGATGCTTCAACCGTTTTAAAAATCCATAAGAACAATGATAAAATATTACACGTGTTACCAAGAATTTATTTGAAAATAAGGAAAAACTATCTTTATTGGTGTATAGAGTTCTTTATTTTAAGAGGGCTGCAAGTTTTCGAGCAAATTTTGTTCTCTTTAACGGTCAAATAATACTATAAGGAGATCATTTTAGTAAATTAAATTTTATTGCCATCTATCGTTAAAATTTTACACAAATAAATTTACTGGCAATGCGACGGTGTAAAATGTGTAAATCGAAAATTAAAATTTTCGCGAACTTTTTATGCGAAGAAATACAGACACAGTGTGCGTGTGCAGCAAGTCAGCACATAAGCTCGGGATTCCTCGTGAAATGTGTACACAGCGCATGTGTTCAATCACAGTAGCATTTAGTATAGTGCGATAAAAAAAACTTATTTGGAAAACCGTGTAAAAGCGAAAACGTGTAAAACAAGTACCGTGTAAATCGGGGGATAGGTGTATTATTATTATAGTATTATACATTATATAGAGAGAATATTATTTGCTTTGTTGAAGAGCAAAATTTGCGCGAAAGCTTGCTGACACCTCAAAATAAATAAACTACCCTTAAAATATCTAGTTCTCCATATTCAAATGATAAAACTCATAAATTTGATGCATGTTTAACTAGAAGTTTTTTTCCCCCAATATGAATATCTTCCTGTCGAAAAAATGTCATTGTTTGGCCGAAAAATCGGCCTCAACACATCAGTTCGAATATCTTTTAAGCGGTACAGGTCAATTTCATGATGTTCATCGTAGAATGCCAGGAAATCGAAGCCGCTTCTGTACTGAGAAAGGTCATAGTTCGAAATCATTGGTATGCAGGTTAAATACACTCATAGACAAAACTTAAGGAAGTGGGAAATCTTTGATGTCGCCGGAAATATGTATTTTTGAAGAAGACATAGGTAATTTTGTTCACACTTGGTTATCTTGTGTGTCTTCAATAAAGTTCACTGTAATATCTTTCAGGGTTATTGTCTGAATCCCGATATACATGCTGAAAGGTACAACTTCCTTAAGTTTTGTTTGTAAGTCTTTAATAAAGGTCACTGTAATATCTTGCAGAGTTATTGTCTGAATCCCGATATACATGGTGAAAGGTACAACTTCCTTAAGTTTTGTTTGTAAGTCTTCAATAAATGTCACTGTAATATCTTTCAGAGTTATTATCTGAATCCCGATATACATGCTAAAAGGTACAACTTCCTTAAGTTTTGTTTGTAAGTCTTCAATAAAGGTCACTGTAATATCTTTCAGAGTTATTGTCTGAATCCCGATATACATGCTAAAAGGTACAACTTACTTAAGTTTTGTTTGTAAGTCTTCACTAAAGGTCACTGTAATATCTTTCAGAGTTATTGTCTTAATCCTGATATACATGCTGAAAAGTACAACTTCCTTAAGTTTTGTCCATGAGTGTAGTTGTACGAATTTACCAAAACTGGTATTATATGGCCAAATTATTTTGATACAAATCTGTGGGTGTTGCGATTCTCTCAGGGATCCTATTTACATATAAACGATAATAGAAGCATAGCCTAACGAAAGGTTTGAGAGAAAAAGAGAAGTGTTTATTCCCTTAACGATAAACCCAAGCTTTCAAACACGCCTCTTCTAAAGGTTTACCTCTAATGAACGTTAAGAGAAAGATAATTAGAAGAATCGTGTGGTTTGAAATCTTGTGTATAATAGAAAATAGCCTTAAGTTTAAGGGAAAAAGAGAAATGTTTATTCACTTATAACGATCAATCAAGCTTTCAAACACGGCTATTTTAAAGATGTAACTCAAATGGTTTGAAAGCTTATGCTTTATAAGAAATCATCTTCTTCGATTTCTTAAACTCTTCGTTAGATATCTAAGGAGAGAACCATGGCACGCATGCTACAAAGAAATTGCTAGACGTTTCTTTTTTTTATATTTCACAAAATAAAAAATAGTGGTATAAACAAAATAGAGAACCCAGTTTAAGCTGAGAAGTAAGTTGGAATAGGAAAAGCGGGGAGACATTACTTCATTTTAAAATAAAAACAACATTCGATAATAATTAAGACAATAATGATAGATCAACATTTTAATAATGCCTGGAATTGATTCAACATCATGTAAAAATAGAATTTATTCTTGTAATGCGTCATCTTTTACCATGAATGTTTAAACACCTTATCGTGAAATAATAGGCCCTATATGTAAATAGGATCATTATGCTATATGCAAATGAAAATTTTGTTATAAAACTGTATTGGTCTAAATTCGTATTACCAGTTATAATTTTGAAAGCTGATCATTATCATCATCATACTGTGATATTTCTGATGATCATAAACCATCATTGGAATGGCATTTCACCCTCGTGATGAATTAAATGATTATCAAGGTTATAAAAAATACCCATTTGTCATATAGTTTGAAATAAGAGCAGTTTTCCTTCTTCTAGATGAACTGACAGTTCTGACTAAGGAACTCTATCTGCTTCGAATTTTAGAGAACCATATTACACACAATATGCAAATTTATAACCAAAAGATAATTTCAAAAGTCTACATTCAATGATAAAAGGCCTTCTATACCAAAATGGAAAGTTTTTTTTATCGTTAAATAGAGCTTTTCGTGTCACATATATATTAAGAGATCAACACTAAATAATTTAGATATAGGAAATAATATTTTGTATTATATATTGTGTTGAGTTATGTAACTTTTAAATATATCCCTGTTTTGCATATACTACAAGGATATTGATACTGATAATTATTCTGTAGGAAACATTGAAATTTACTCAAATGCGTTGTATAGTAATATGTGGAAGTTTGATTATTATAAATATTTGAAAATATCATTATTCAACGTGCCACCAAACAACAAATAGATAGGTAAGCTGAAACAAAGTCCATGTACACAAGGTTGCAAAAAAAACGCATATCCGAGAATTCATAGCGGTGTATCACATTTCTCGATATTACACTATGCAAATTTGTAACCAAACGATAGTTTGGACAGCTTATAGTAATATCTACATATTTCATTCGAGTTGATTTACTGCGAATATGTTTCCTTGGAGGAAATATTTTGGAGAAGATATAAAAGAGAATTTTATGCAAATAAAATGCCGTGGTTAGCAGTATTATTCATTGATGATATTTTAATGTGTTTTATGAAAAGTCTCCTTAATTATGCAAATCGTAATATGCACAACAGTTGCTACCTTAAACACGTATTTACATATAAAATAATTGAGTGTCCGCTAAAATATTTAGTGAATTAATGTCTCTTACTAAATTGTAAAAAGTACATTTTGTCACGTAAAGAAATTAAGAGAGACAAAAGTAGAGGGTGACAAAAATACTGACAGCCAACACACCTTATATACATAATGGTCTAAGAAGTTAAGAATTATATGCTGATGATGATTTAACAAAAATAAAGTAGATTGACCATTGACTGAATATTCTATGACATTCAGGATATGTAACCTAGGTCATAGAGTATCTCTTGATTTTTTTTTCTTCTGATAATATGCAAATAATATAAATATATATTTACCAGATTTCTTGGTGCTATGGAGGAGGACTCTACCCAGATGTATCTATAGATACTTCCCTGATGTTAGAGCAGGGGTCGGGAAACTACCCCGATCTCATGGTACTATGGAGGAGGACTCTACCCAGATGTATCTATAGATACTTCCTGATGTTAGAGCTGGGGTCGGGAAACTACCCCGATCTCATGGTACTATGGAGGAGGACTCTACCAGATGTATCTATAGATACTTCCTGATGTTAGAGCTGGGGTCGGGAAACTACCCCGATCTCATGGTACTATGGAGGAGGACTCTACCAGATGTATCTATAGATACTTCCTGATGTTAGAGCTGGGGTCGGGAAACTACCCCGATCTCATGGTACTATGGAGGAGGACTCTACCAGATGTATCTATAGATATTTCCTGATGTTAAAGCTGGGGTCGGGAAACTACCCCGATCTCATGGTACTGTGGAGGAGGACTCTACCCAGATGTATCTATAGATACTTCCTGATGTTAGAGCTGGGGTCGGGAAACTACCCCGATCCCATGGTACTATGGAGGAGGACTCTACCCAGATGTATCTATAGATACTTCCTGATGTTAGAGCTGGGGTCGGGAAACTACCCCGATCCCATGGTACTATGGAGGGAGGACTCTTTTGGTCGTTAAGGTACAGCCTGCACCACGCTGATGAGGGCTAACTGCCTGAAGCGCGTTAGTGGTTGGCTTTTCTTGATTTTTCAAGAAAGTGGGTTGGCCATATATCAGGAAACAAGTTGAATCAATGTTTAGGTGATTTTCGTTCCACTAGATGATACTCTGCCATCTAAAATTCTCATGTGAGCAGTCAGGAAATTCCAATTTTGTTTTTAATATTGATATATGATGTTTAGTTATAGGATACCTTTTTTTCCTCTCTCAAATTATGAAAAACTACACTCAAGGACAAAACTTAAGGAAGTTTTACCTTTTAGCATGTATATCGGGTTCAGACAATAACTCTGAAATATATTACAGTGACCTTTATTGAAGACTTACAAACAAAACTTAAGGAAGTTGTACCTTTTAACATGTATATCGGGATTCACACAATAACTCTGAAAGATATTACAGTTTTCTTTATTGAAGACTTACAAACAAAACTTAAGGAAGTTGTACCTTTTAGCATGTATATCGGGATTGAGACAATAACTCTGAAAGATATCACAATAACCTTTATTGAAGAATTACAAACAAAACTTAAGGAAGTTGTACCTTTTAGCATGTATATCGGTATTCAGACAATAACTCTGAAAGATATTACAGTGACCTTTATTGAAGACATACGAGATAACAAAGTGTGAACAAAATTTCCTCTGTCTCCTTAATAAATAGACGACCGGTGACATTAAAGACTTTCTACTTTCTTATATTTTGTCCATGAGTGTATATTTAAACGGGCTACTCTACGGTAGTGATATAAAACATTTTTTTTTTCAAAAAATGAGCGCTAGTTAAGCGTTAAATTTTTTTGTCAAACAATCCCATTTCTCTCCCTTATTTAAATGTTAACAAAAATATCCGTAGGCCCTGGCTTTTATCAATATAGCAAATTCTTCCATTTAGGATTAAACTGGCGAAACCGCTTGAGGTTTACCACTGATGAGGGGGGGGGGGGGGCTTGGCTCATCAGTGATTAACCCTCCCAGCGGTTTCGCCAATTTAATCTACCAGACCGCTTCTTAGAGCTCTAATACTGTATTGGATCATCATTCTGCTTTTATATTCTGCAATGAAGGGTTGAATCTCAGAAATGGTTTTTAAGCAAACTATGGACATAAGCTTTTAGGACAGTAGAATTACATATGAATATTTGAATCGAGCAATGCTCTTCCGTAAACAATAAGTACAAGGTCAGTTAGGTATAAGCTATTGTAAAGCAATAACGTGCCAATATTACAATTACATTTACAATTATTTTATTTCCAAAGCGCTATATCACGCAAGGGATACTTGCGCCAAACAAGGAGAAAAGTTTATTTACATAAGTTATTTACATTATTCAACGCATGAAAACATTAGAGATCCAGATTTTGTAGAAAGTTTAGAATGTATTTACAAAATGAATTGAACTTTAAATATGAATTTTTATCGGAAATCAAATCGTTAAGTTAACAAACAACTAGTTCATTCTTCATTCTATAATCTTGAAATGCTGGGCAATCGATCAGTAAATGTATTGAGGTTTGTTCCTTAATACCAAAAAAGCAACTTGAATCCTCTACTGCCTTTATTCTATTTAAAAATCTTTTGAAATTTCCGTGGTTTGTAACAAATTGAGTGTGGTAGATGTTTTGAAGAAATAGCCTTAGCCTTTTTTAATCAAATTAATTATTTTTTATTTAATTACAAACTGACAAATTAAAATGGTGGCTAATATTTTACATCTACCAAACGAACTAATTATATATATATAGAACTTCTATATTTTCAGGTCACAGAGTTATCAAAAAAATACAAATTATTATTCATTTTAAAATAAAACATCGTGAAGTATTATTATTTTGAATATTCATTATTTAAAAAATATATAGTTTTTAAACACTTTTAAAATATTACAAGTCAAAAAAAAAAAAAAAAATGAAGTATTATAAAAATTTGGACGAAAGTATTTAGAGATTTCTTTGTGAAAAAAGCTTAAGAAAGTATTATTTGCTTCGTTTTTCAGTATTTATATATAACAGATGCAATCATTAAATCACAAATATTTCTTTGCCACATAAAACAAACTTCTACTGTCCTTACACAGGTAGAGTCCCCATACAATCTATCAAACCATTTAAAATACAATTAGATCCAATTCCAATATTATTCCAATAATTCCGATATTTTAAAAATATATTTCTCAATTTAAAACTTTTTAAAATAATTTTTGAAATTGTCAATTAATATATAAAAAACTTTTCTTAAATTACTTTAATATGAGATAAAAAGATTTTGTGGTAATTAAATTCAAAGTTTTGAGAAGTTTTTGAATAATTTCTCTCCTTTTTTAAAGAAAATATATTAAGAGAAAAGTATATTTAATTTAATATTTTTTCGTAAATATTCGAATTTGATACAATCTTTTGATTAAATCTAATAATATGTTTAATAAATAGCGTCTTCTTCTCAAATAATTTTGTCATATAATTAGGTGTTACAGTAAAAACATCAGAGTCTGTGGACGAGTGGGTAACACCCTCGATTCCCGACAGTCATGAACCGGGATTGTATCCCACGTTAACATTTTGTTTAATATGTGAATAACCTTCATTATTCATTGTTGTAATTATCATAAACTAGGTTGTTTTTGTTGAGCGGTACCTAATAAAGTGATTTTGGAACCGAACCGAAAACATCAGGGGGTTCCCGGGATATAAGTTTCTCTTAAAGCGTTCTAATTCTCAAATATCTTAACTTTCAAACATGCAAGCCCATTTTCGGCTACATGAACTCAGTAGATTTTGTTTAAATATATACGATAAAAGATTACATGAGGAGCTTCTTTTTTTATTTATTGCGAGCTTTCGAACCTTCCGGTTCTTCTACAGGCATGGATAGCATGAATATACTAACCACTAAGCAGTTAGTTAGTATATTCATGCTATCCATGCCTGTAGAAGAAACCGAAAGGTTCGAAAGCTCGCAATAAATAAAAAAAGAAGCTCCTCATGTAATCTTTTATTCGTATATATTTATGCAAGCCCATCTACAGGAGAAAGAACGTTACAATAAATCTCACCAATAGAACAGGAGAGTTAAAATATATGCAAATACAGAGGGTGTTCTTATAGTATTTCATTGTCTATTTTACGTGGTCTTCCTGTTGACTTTGCTTAGAATTTTTATAATGAAACTGATTCCAAGAATTATAATCAAACATTATTGATTTACAAGAGATAGAACAAAATATAAAAGAGAAACTAATATTAAAACAAAGGAACTTATTTTTCTTAAGGTTAGCGCTTATTTACTTGATTACTCTTACATACATACTCTGTGGGAATAATTAATCAATTAGATTATACGAGTAAATGCAACACTTCCACTTTACGGGCTTATCGGGTTTTCTATTCAGAGGCGATATCTTTATTTGGAGGTTATGGGGTGGGTTCTCAGAGAATATAATATTATATATTTCAGGAATGTCTTTCTGTTAATGCTATTGTGATTTCTGGATATGATGATTTATGATAAGTCTCTGTTGTTTATTGGGGATGTTGGAGTAATGGGTCTTTGGTTCTGATAGAAGAAGGAATGGCCTGTTTCTCTTATATGATGGTATATTAAAGATTTTCTGCCTTTATTCTCGATATTTCGTTTAAATTCGGATATTCTTATAATTAGGTGTGATCTGTATATAGATATGATACGAAAGTAAATATGTTTCATTATTTCGTGAGAAAAAATAGTGCCCAATGCGGGAATCGAACCCGGGTCGTAGAGGTCGAAAACCAATGGTTTAGACCATCCTTCCACCGACCTGAAGCCACCCCACACCATGAAGCCAGTGGTTCTTTCTGTATACCCTCCCACAATACAATCCTGATGGGATCTTTCTTTGGGGCTACTTCCAACATGTATCCTGCCGTCATGAAACGCCAAACTGAATCTGGATTCACCAGAAAATATGACAGAATGCCATTCTTGTACCAAAGACGTCTCTTTTCACACCAGCTGAGCCTGTAGCTTCTGTGTCTGGCAGAGAATGGAATTCTTAAATAAGACCTGCGACTACGGAGTTCTGCTTTGATAAGACTGTAGTTATTAATGGTGTTCAGAGATGGTACATTCTGTACATGTAAAGCTGCTTGAATCATTAGTACAGTTGTTGTCCTGTCTGCTACAACCTTCCTTCGAATCTCCTATCCTCTCTCTCTGTTGTTACTCTAGAGCGACCTGAGTCAGGTTTTATTGAAATTTTCTCTTCCTCTGACCACTGAGACCATTCCTTACAAAGGTACTTTGATCGCAGCGCCTACTTCATAGCAATTTCTCTGGTAGGAATTCTACCTTCTCTGAGGCCTATGATTCTGCCTTTTTTAAAATCAGAGATTTGCTTACATGACACACTTCTTTCATCCTTGGCATTCTATAGATTAAAGATAATCTTAAAAATTAAAAACATGATAAAAAGAAGACTTTAATTAATGATACACTAGGAAGCTATATAAATACCCTTTCATGAATAAACAAGGATATTTTTATGTACTCATATTCTAGTTACGGTTTCAGAAAATTAATAATTTACATGTCTTAATGCTCTTATAAGTATTTTTATTCAATTTAAAGCGCTATGTCCCCCTAGGGACACTTACGCTGTCATACATGTATGACATTTGTCTATACATATATATACAATAATTTTAGACCGTGAATAGAATAGTCATATGATGTTAACAATGAGAAAGAGAGAGAAAAAAACGAGAAAAAGAACTGTGTACAAAAGAAGAAGTTTTTTTTTTTGCTTATCCCTAGTACACGTGGTACAGGCCATGATAATCATGGTGGGTAGTTAGCGACTGCTTTTTACTGTAAGCGCACCACATGTCTACACATGTGAAAAGCAGTTCGACTTTGCACTTACAAATGTGCCAGAGCCCCGTTTGGTTACTTGTACTCGCTGGTGGGGTTGGACTTTTGCAAGAATCGGGGGCCATTGGAGCATTTTTTTAAAGTAATTTATAATATAATGCGGCTTATGATTGTAGAACGACATTTGAAAACCATCCAGCTCGTGTTTACGCACTGAAAAATATGTCCTAGTATGTAGCCTAGTGGACATGGCATCTGCCTGGTAAGCGGAACACTGTGGGTTTCGATTCCCATCCCTGGACACATTTATTTTTCCGTTTATCATTACTCTTCACAATCCATCTTTTCATACTTCATCCCTAAGGTTAGAAATAATCGTTATTTTCTCCTTAAAATTAATTTCGATTTTTCGTTCAAAAGAAACGCATGCGGGATGATTTTCAAATGTCGTTCTACAAAGGAAGAAGTGTCTGACAATATGTACAATATAGTTAGTGATTGAGTTTTATCTGGTATTCTCCGATAAAGAAGGACTTTTCAATCCCGAAATCTAAAAGAATATGAATAGAATCATCAAAGAAAGATCTTGTTTGAGGCGTGTCATGTTTTCACTACAATCTGTGAGGTTGACATGGTGACAAGTTACTGTAGAATCTGGGAACAGTAGTTTGGTCATTGAAGCGTTGTGTTACAAGACGCCGTACAACTACACGCACATCACGAATCTTCCATTAGGCCTAATGACCTTCTAATGAAATTTTCAATTGATTACGACGGCCTGAGTGAGTTCTGGATTTGAATGATAGACCTCGCTATCAGCGAACTGTACGTTCCTTCTCCACCTGCTATCTAACTTATGTATATCTCCCACTATACTGCCACCTCTATATAAGATAGGGGAAACCTCTCTTTACCGAAATTCCTATCCCTGGATACTTTTATTTTTCCCTTCATCATTACTCTCCACAATTCATCCTTTCATACTTCATCCCTAAGGTTAGAAATAGGTGTATTTCTCCTTAAAATAAAATTTTACCCAAACGTTACCTTCATTACTGTGACACAATCCCGATATACATGGTAAAAGGTACAACTTCCTTAAGTTTTGTCTATGAGTGTAGTTGGGATTCTCAGACATTACAGTTTTTTTTTTTCTAGAGTAGCAAATAAATGGAAAAAAAACGAATTATAAGTGAGATTGCCTTCTTTAACTATTATTCCATGTTCGCAGAAGTAATTTGAACTCTACCATTGCTTTAACTGCATTTACAAAATCTTAAGAAATAACACAAAACTTTTAATTGTTTTCTAAATATATTCAAAATTTTCTAGCCAGTTTTTAATGAATCATTAATAGTATTTATAAATAATCGATATTTTTTTGCTTTATTTTATGCTTATTGAAGAGCAACTTTCGCTCTAAATCTTATATTTTTTTATGAAAAAAATGAATGCATTGATAAAAATGTTTTGTAATTTTAATATTGATTATTTAATATAAGGTATGTTAGGATGGTAGTTTGTTTTCCTTGTGGGAGAAGTGCGTTGAAATTAAACCTAAAACTTGTGTTTTAAATCCCTTACTTGATTTAAAAGCGACATTTTAAACATGCTAAGTTGGGGATGAAACTTATATGGTATTTAGCCAGTATTATATAAAACAATTGAAGTGGCTATGTATACATTATTGTGATATCTGTGTTTGATTATAGTGTTACATTTATAAACTTATGGTATACCTACAGTACAAGCTGTTACAAAGTTCTACCCACCATGATCATCATGACCTGGTACTACATGTGTAGACATGTGGTGTACTTACAGTACAAGCTGTCACAATTCCCGACCCACCATGTTATCATGACCTGGTACTACATGTGTAGACATGTGATGTATTTACAGTACAAGCTGTCACAATTCCCGACCCACCATGTTATCATGGCCTGGTACTACATGTGTAGACATGTGGTGTACTTACAGTACAAGCTGTCATAACCCTCTACCCACCATGTTATCATGGCCTGGTACTACATGTGTGGACATGTGGTGTACTTACAGTACAAGTTGTCACAACCCTCTACCCACCATGTTATCATGGCCTGGTACTACATGTGTAGACATGTGATGTACTTACAGTACAAGCTGTCATAACCCTCTACCCACCATGTTATCATGGCCTGGTACTACATGTGTGGACATGTGGTGTACTTACAGTACAAGTTGTCACAACCCTCTACCCACCATGTTATCATGGCCTGGTACTACATGTGTAGACATGTGGTGTACTTACAGTACAAGCTGTCACAATTCCCGACCCACCATGTTATCATGGCCTGGTACTACATGTGTAGACATGTGATGTACTTACAGTACAAGCTGTCACACAACATAACTATCCTCGTTCAAGATCTTAAATTCAAAATTCATCCGACATTTCAATAGCCCAATATTACCAACACCCTGTTAATCTGTGGTACTCTTCAGCCATGCCTTCCAACTCCCGGTAATTGAGCAAGGCTACGTAATGAGCGTCAGAGAAAGAGGGTAACGTTCTTCCAAGATAGATAGGTGTGATCGCATTGCCAAATCTCTCCCAGGACTTCTGGAAATGAGCCAAACTTGGCACCTTTCTTTTAACTCCACTTCAAAAACCATAGATCAATGACTTGTTCCTTACCTCTCTCTCTATCTATATATATATATATGCACGATTTAAAAGCACGAATGTTTCTTTTATACACAATACAAACTTCTAATGTCCTTACTGCGGTGAAAAAATATATTGGGAGGGCTTGGCTCATCAGTGGTGAACCCTCCCAGCGGTTTCGCCAATTTAATCAACCAGACCGCTTCTCAGAGCTACTGTATTGGATCATTCTGCTTATATATGCTACACTGAAGGGCGGAATCTCAGAAATGGTTTTCTCTAATGGTATACTAACGTATTCTCGTTTCTTCATTACAAATTCTTCAAATTTCTCTCCCATGATGTAACAACCAGGATATCTGGAGCCACCACGTACTAAGGTCACCAACGGGTTGAGACTTCATGTCTAATGATGGACATCCAGTTTATCAAATGTACTGTACTTAGGGAATGTTCTTTTTAGGTCTTCAGGGGTAAATATACTTATCCCTTAAAATATTCTTCAAATTTGCACAATCCTAAATTTGCATAGTACCGTATATAACACACTATATGACTAAATCAATACGCGTAATTTTGCATATTGTAATTTTATAATCATATTATTTGTTTTTAAAAATTTTTCTTTAAAATTAATATTATCTATGAATAAATAATTCAAAACTTATTTCTTCGCAAATTAAAATGTTTGAAATAATGGTTTTTTTTTTTCAAAAATACAAGTTTTTTTTTATGATGAAAAAGATAAATATACTAAGATGAGACATCATATAGCTTAACGCTGATTATATAATTCCTTTTAAATAGATATTCTTTTTTACAAATCCCTATGTGTACGTGTCTGTATTCACAAAAAAAAAATTAAAATAAAACAATATATTATAGAGTAGAAAATTGAGTTGCAAGAAATTTAATCCTAAGCAGAAACGATTTTTTTTTTTAATTTACAAAAAAATATATTTATTTCTGAAAAAAAAAAGATTAAATTTGACCCTATACCTTTTTTTTTCACTCTATATTAGCCTACGGAATTTTCAGTGTACAAACTTTAGAATATGTCGTTGTTTTTATTTTGTACGAGATATTAAATAATGCAATATTATTAAATATTCTTAACCAAAATTTTTGAGAAGACTAAAAAAAAAATTTTTTTTCAAAATAAATTCATAAAAGTTTGTGTTTACAAAATTTATATAGTAATATCCATTAAAACTCTCATCAGACGAAAATTTTGCAAGTCCTCGCAAAAGCATTCATTAATATGACATAAAAGAACCAGACGAACACGTGCACGGATGTTCTGTAAGAGCATCTGTCTCAATTTCCATAGCTAATTAAAAACCTATTTACGTAACGGAATGATATATTGAATATGAGATCCATATAATGGCCTACTTTTTAAATCATCGTCTGCTTTTTTTTAGCGGCTGTTGGAACAAGGCTTCAGTTTGTTTTTTTCCTATCTTTTTTTTTTACTCTCGTCCCAGAGGCTGTAGGATGATATGGAGTCATCGCCTAAGATCCTTTTTGTCTTGGCACACCGCCATCGTCTGCAAAGAAAAACAATCTTCTGCCCGACGTTATTTCCCGCCAACCAAGGGCTAATATAGTTATTTTGAGATATCGTCTGCTATTCTATATTTTGGCGCCTTTTTTAAAATAATTTTATTTGGTTTTAATTTTTTTGAAAAAAAGTTTATACAAAATCTTGATATTATTTATTTTAAAACAGGAAAACGATTGTGTTTTATTTAATTTTTACAAGTATAGACTTTCTTTAAAAACTTATTTATTTATATTTTACATAATAAAAAATTTCAAACTTTTTAATTCTTCCTTTTTAAAATTTATTTTTAAAATGTGAAACGAATAAAATTATTTTTCTGAATACTTTTGGAAGCAATAAATATTCCACATAATATTATAACTTAAATATTTCTTTAAAAGATAACGTTACTTTTGGAAGCAAATAATTGTAATTATATAAATGTAATCATTTTTATTTTATTTTATTTCAATTTAAAGCGCTATGTCCCTCTATGGACACTTGCGCTGTCATACATGTATGTCTTTACATTTGTCTATACATATATATATACAATACTTTTAGGCCGTGAATAGAATAGTCATATGATGTTAACAATGAGAAAGTGAGAAGAAAAAAAGAGAAAAGAACTGTGTATAAAAAAAGAAGTGTCTGGAAATATATACAATATGTATAATATAAATTTTATCAGTTTCTTAAAAGATATTTGTTGCTCTATAATTTAAAATATATCTACAAAAGGTATTGAATTTAGTATACATTTGAAACGAAGGCGATTTTATCGCCTTCGTTTCAAATATTATTGCGTGGCCACGTCATGTTTGATCCTTAGTATACATTTCTTTACTGGAAATAAAAATACTTGGATCTGTTTTCATGTTATCATGATTTCATTTTAACCAATCATGTGACTTTCCAACATAGGCTAATGTAAAAAGAGAACTGTGAAAGGCCATGATAATTAACCAAATGAATGAGAACTTAACCATAAAAAGAGATACTGCTAGATTATTTAAATTAAAAATTGGCTAATAAAGTAAAAAATTTCATAAAAATGAGAAAAAAAAAGAAAATATTACAATTTTAATTTTTAAAATTTACATTCAAACTGAAAATATTTTGAATATGGGAATAATATATAGCAATTTTAAAAAATCGAATTTTTAAAACTACATAATTAGGCTCATTTATATTTAAGCTAAATATATTTATTTAATATTAAATGGAAAAATACACAAAATATTTTGAATCAAAGTAATATTTTCTCTCAAATATTTCACATTTAAACACCCATTTACTAATTGAAAGATGATTTTATTTTCATTTAAATAAATATCAATAATTTTTTTTTAAACAAAAGGAACTCTTATCTTTTAAAAAATATTATTTGATATCTGTGTATTATTCTATGAATGATTTATATTTATTTTTCTTAAGAATTTTCTAGAAATATAATTTTCGTCTGATTCAAAGCTCTTTCTCTCTATTGACCACCTCCAACTATTCAATTTAAAAATAAATCTTCGTGTAAAGGATGGTATAACTTTTTGAATTGTTCGTCTGTCTATTAAATCATGGGGTAGATGGAAATGTTTGCGTGCTTCATCTTTTGGTAGGATATAAATACATCGCTATACAACTACCAACTCAACTGCATACATATTAATTTAATACTAGTTCTCCTCTATTCAAATCGAAAATACAATATTTTTTTCAACAAAAATAGAACAATATATCAATTTATAATATGGAATAATAAGGCGTTTGAATAATAAATGTATATATAAATAACCAAAAGAGATATATTTATATCCCAAATTCTTCTGGAGGACAGAAAAAAAAACCTCCAAAAGATTAATTTAATTCAATAAAAAAGTAAACACTTTATTTTTGTTTATATTCTGATATGAATTTTATCGATTTTTTAATTCTATGAAAATTTTAGTCAAAAATAAATATTTAAATAAGGCTATATTATAAATACACATATATAAAATATTTATAAATTTGTGCTTTTTTAAAGTGTTTTTATGAGATTTAATCGTTTTTTTTTAAATATGTTTGAATTAGAATAAATCGTCTGTTATTTCAGAAACTATGAGGAAGTCTAAGGGTGGTGTTGAAAGGATAAAACGAATTGAAACAGGAAGTAAGCAGAAAATTGATAATTACACCGAAATTCCGCTTGTGTGTGTGTGTTTTTTTTATATTCTTCATTCTTTGTCGCGCCATCTCCATATCAGGTGGCAGAAGATCCTTTTAAACTTTAAAAATATCTTTTGATTGCGTGAAATATTCGTCTGCTTAGGTTTTTTTTTTTTCATTAATCTTTTTTTTTTCCCACAATATTGTAGCAAAGTATTTATTATTTTATTAACAGAGTATCAATTTTTATGTTCATATTTTGCTACTCTGTAACTTTCCCTCAATGCCTATCATTTTTTTATCATTCATAGTATGTTCTTGCCTTAAATAAATTGCTGTGTCATCCTGAAGTTTGTCTTTCCTAATTTTCCACGTGGTATTTTGGTGGAGATGCTGGGTAACTTAGGGAAGACAAACTTCAGGATTACATGGCAATTTATTTAAGGAAAGAACAAACTATGAATGATAAAAAATAATAAGCAATGAGGGAAGTTTACAGAGTAGCAAAATATGAACATCAAAAATGATACTCTGTTAATAAAATAATAAATACTTTGCTACAATATGTTGTCGTATAAAAAGCAAAATATATTTTTGTTATTGAAAAATGAGCGTTTAAAAAAATATATAAAATTTATATTTACATATTTAATACATATATTTATATAAATTTGTCCAGATATTTTAACCTTATAAAAAATTACCTTTAGGGTTCTCTCAAGCAACATTTTCGAAGTGGAGGTATAAATAGAAGCAATTAGGGTTAGGGAAAAAAATCAAATCGATATATTTCTTAAATAGTGATTAATATCATTGGAGGAAGTTCCCCCAAAAATAGCGTCAGGTTGGTATTTCGACATATCGTTTGGCCCCGAATGATCGTCTGCGGGGAATTAAAATCATCGTCTGATGATGGATGATTTCCCGCCAATTTAATTCCTTTCAAATTTACAAGAGCCACTTGAAGCGTCACATTTTAATTATATCAATTACTTTATTTTTAATTAATTGATATAATATATACTCTATATATTTTGTGTTTACTTAGCGACTTAATAATCTGATTATTTATTATTTTATTTGAAAAAAAAAATAAAAGGTATAGATCTATTTTAAAATATCTTTATCTATTAATATTTGAAAAAATGGTTTCAAGTAAATTTCCTAAATTTTTCATTTTTTAGAAGTGTAAGGCTGCATTTTATTCCTCCTGTTTTTATTATTTTTGGTTATATATATTTTTTTGCCATGTGACCTTTTAAAGCCTATATTTAATATGTGAATAAAAAAAACGAAATGCTTAGTTTAAAGATCCTTAAATACTTAAATACCTTAAAAATACTTTTCCTTTGATAGTATATATAATAAAAGTAAATCATTTTTATTTATTGGTAAATAATTTATTTACCAATATTTCAGTTGGCTGAACGCCAAACCTTTGTCATGGCTTATAACAACGTATTTATTTTATAAAATTTATTCGACATATAATCAATAAATATGATATATAATGGAACTTCTTAAAATCCTTTTTGATCATAAACAATGACACAGTATCTTGGATATAAATTCTAAACAAAAAAAAGCAATATGTAAAAATGTTTTATAAATCAAAGATAAAAAAACAACAACAACAGACTATGTGTAATTAACGAAAATATTCAATTATATAAGAGAACATTCTTGTTAAAATATCTATTTCCATATAATTATATACAATAAATAAGCAATCTATATTTACAACAGATTGATATTTCTTTCTTATTATACTAATTATCAAGTGTCGTCTGAAAAAAAAAGAAGAAGAAAAACAACGAAAGCCATTTCTGCCATCTTAACACCTGCTCATTGATAAATTGAACCTCTTTTGAATAGCGCGACAACACTGGCATTTGAAGTCTTAATTTTTTCCCGCCTATTCTACAATGGAATTAAAAAAAAGGCAGACGACGAAATAATAGGCTGTATATTTTAGAGCATACGATGCTTGTTTGGGGTGTGTAATTGCTGAATAGATGTCTTTCCCTCTTCACCCCCCCCCCCCCTTCCCCTTTTTCCTTTCCTCTACGATTCTTTATTTTTAAGGCAGCCGAGAGGCTTTGTTCCACCGGTCAACGTGAGGTGGTTAAAGAAAGAGATGACTTCTGCCGTGACCAGATCTCTATCTGCTGCTAAAAAATTCAAGGCGCTCTTTTTGATAATTACTTGGGTTTTCTTGCAAGTTTGATGAGTTATCCGATAGACGTTCTCTCGTCTGCAATAAATCTATTAAATTAGACATTTCCTGTTAGGACGACGTTGGCAGACTTAATAGAATCCTAACGTTCTTTTGGAATAGCTCTCTTTCTTTTTTTTGAAAATATCTTTTGCTTGTTTGTTTGTGTCTTATTTTGAGATGTTTATTCTATTTGTTTGTTTTTAATTATTATTGTGTTTTGTTTATACTATTCTTTTGATTGTTGTTGTTGTGATACTTAGGCGTTAGGTATGGTTATATGTAAAATTGTTTGATGTTAAAATATGTTGTGACAGTACAGATTTAAAAAAAAAACGCAAAGTATATTTTAAAAAATATATAATCCTTAAATATATTGATATGGCACAATTTGTGGATTATAGATTATAAACACAAGGTAATAAGACTAAATGTCCAAATAAATAAATAATGTGTTGTTTATTTATTTATTTATGGATATAATCCTTAAATATAATTTTTCATTTCTAAAAAATAGAATAAAACACAAATTTAAAAAAATATATATATTAGATATATAACACTTAGAAGGGTTGAAAACATGCTAAGCAAACAATACAAACGAAAAACACATTTTTAAAAAATAAATCAAGAAAAATACATTAATATATACCGAGATATCTACACGAAAGAAAAAGAAATATATTTAAAAAAGAAATAAATGATATAAAAAATACCATTACGACCATTCTCAAAGTTTAAAAAAAAGAAGGCTCAAAATGGCGGCATTTTATTATGAAACAGACGATTCTTTCGAAAATGAAGCATTATTCAAACGCGAAAAAACATTTTTAAATGGCCGTTTTCTTAAGAAGGAAAAAAAAAAAACGAGATACGGTTGCGCCTTTTGTAGAATATGTAAAAAAGAAAACGATTGTATGAACAATTTAGGTTTCAAACATAAGATCTTAGAAAAAAAAGAACAGTTTTAAAAGATTTCATTTAAGGAGGATTTGAAATTGATCAAACTTTCCCCTCTTTTACTCTAGAGCTTAAGCAAGGATGGATTTCTTTCTTTTGAAACTCTCTTTTAATAGCACTTGCCTTCAAATGCTTCTAAATTAATGTCTTTACTGAAACTTCCAAATGGATTTGGGGCCATTTATTCTATGATTTTTTTTATGCCTATAACTTAACTCTGTGGTAATTTTGAATTTCAATATTTAGGGTTAAAAAAACAGATCTAACCTTCCTGGAAATTCCATTTTCTAAACGATCTCGTAAGAATGAGATGTCGATTTAGAGTATTGTTTTTTTTTCTATTTATTTTTGTAATCATTGAAGCCCAGGGTGGCCAAATAGTATAATGAAATTTTTTTTTCAAATATTTTTTTTTGTTGTTTTAACGTATTACTATATAGGTTTGTGTACTATTAAAAATATTGTTTTACAATTTTAATTTTAGGAAAGTAATTATTTATTCATAGATAAAAAAAATTAACACAGTGTGACCAGATAGATATTTTAATTTTATTTTTAACCTGTCATAGAGAAATCAACTATTATAAGTTTTAAGACTAACTCTCTTTTTATTATTTTAAAAGTTCACTTTAGAAATTAATGTTATAGATAAAGAGAGGACATACCCAAAAATATCATTTATCAACAAAAAATTGCTTTTTGTCTCTCTCTCTTAAAAACTATAGAGATATTTTTATTATAAAAAGTTGCATTTTAAAAGAGAGATAACAATTTTCTAGAACGAAATTAGACAATTATACCGCAAATGTTTCTTTTGAACAAAAATCGAAATTTATTTTAAGGAGAAATAACGATTATTTCTAACCTTAGGGATGAAGTATGATAGGATGAATTGTGAAGTGTAATAATAAACGGAAAAATAAAATATCCAGGGATAGTATCCAATAATCGTTATTTCACCTTTAAAATAAATTTCTATTTTTTCGTTAAAAAGAAACATTTGCGGTATAATTTCGTTCTACAATCATAAGCCACATTATATTGTATTATAAATAGCAATTTTCTATAATCACTTATTTACAAACAAACAAAAAAAACCCATAAAAGTCGGTGGACGAGTGGGTAACACCCTCGATTCCCGACAGTCATGAACCGGGATTAAATCCCACGTTAACATTTTGTTTAATATGTGATTCACATATTATTCATTGTTCAATTATCATGAACTAGGTTGCTCTTGCTGAGTGGTACCTATTAATGTGATTCTGAACCGACTTATTTACATATGTAGCCACCTTTTATAGATAACCTAATGACATTTTAATGGAATTTGATATATATATTAGTAGAATTGCACTTTTTGCAATAAAATTGCGCTGAGAATCAATGCCAAACTATATTTATATCTCCCTATTATTTAGTATTCATTGAGGTACAGTGTTGACTAATAATTTCTTAATGTCATACACAGCTGTTTCGAGAGTTATTTATTCGCGATTATATATTGCAATATTTTCCATGGAAAGAAATCTAGTCTATTATTTACTATAAGATAGACACAGCTTACATAGGTGTGAGACCATATCTAACTACCTAATACTGATAAGAAATAGATAGACATAGAATAACGACTGTGAAATGGAACTAGCACTTCAGTTAAAAGGTGAATATAGAAACATCCGTAAAATGCTCTAACTAGAGAGACAAGACCAAATATAACGATATAACACCGATAAAAATGGATAGACAATGTCTAACGGTTGTTAAATGGACTTAGAACTTCAGATGAAGGTGAATAGATTAACATCTGTAACACTGTCTAACTATATAAGGACAGACCAAATCTCTATAACGACTTAACACTAATAACACATAGATAGACATAGACTAGTGGGTGTGAATTGGACCTAACACTTCGGTGGAGATGTAAAACAATACCCATAGAATGCTCTAACTAAAGAAAGACAATACCAAATCTAACGATATGACGTTGATAATAAATTGATAGACATTTAGCGCGCCCGTGAAATGGACCTAGAACTTCATATAAAGATGAATAGAACATGCTCCACAACACCCTCTGGCTAGAGAGGGACAAGACCAGATATAACGACATAATACCAATAAAACAGGATAGACATAGACTAACGGCTATGAAATGAACCTAGAACTTCAGATAAATAGAACATACTCCAAAACACACTCTGGCTAGAGAGGGACAAGACCAAATATAACGACATAATACCAATAAAACCGGATAGACATAGGCTAACAGCTATGAAATGAACCTAGAACTTCAGATAAAGATGAATAGACCATACTCCACAACACTCTCTGACTAGAGAGGGACAAGACCAGATATAACGACATAATACCAATAAAACAGGATAGACATAGACTAACGACTGTCAAATGAACCTAGAATTTCAGATAAAGATGAATAGAACATACTCCACAACACTCTCTGACTAGAGAGGGACAAGACCAGATATAGCGACATAATACCAATAAAACCGGATAGACATAGGCTAACAGCTATGAAATGAACCTAGAACTTCAGATAAATAGACCATACCACACAACACTTTCTGACTAGAAAGGTACAAACCAAATCTAGCGACATAATACCAATAGAAATAGATAGATAACGTCTAACGGCTATGAAATAGACCTGAAACTTCAGATGAACGTGAATAGACCATACTGCACAACACTCTCTGACTAGAAAGGTACAGACTAGCAGTCATGCTCTAACACTTCTCATAGAGAATAATCGAACAAGTCTAGTAGGGTGAGTGAACCAATGTAGGGAGAGAGGACCACCGTGTTTGCTGCGGTAGAGACCTTCCATCTGTTCCCCCCTCCCCCCTCTACAAGAGTCAGCTGTTCCCCCCTCTTCTGATGATGATCCGATAGACCCTCCACAATTAGCGCGTCTGATCAACCTTTAATGTATTAATGATATGACCTCCCATCATTATGATGATGATAAAAACATAGGCGGATTATGATGATGGCTCTTTTTCCTTAATGGACGATAAAGGGGGAGGTGTCTAATGATGTATGGCTTTTAATGAGGTAACTTTTTTTTTTTTTGTTTTGAGTGATATATGTGTTTTTTAATGTTATATAATATACAAAGTTATAACATTTCAATTATGTTTTAAAGATTTTTTTTAATACTATAAAATGACAATTATTATATCCATAAAATATTGATAACATTTTTACAAGAACAATTTTTAACGCCTTGCCAAATGCTTTATTTACTTCTCCTGACGAAGACAAAATATTTTTGTTGAAACGTTGAGAAAATAAAAAACTCCAACTGGCCGAAGTGTCTATTTTTCATATAAATATTTTTACAGGGTTGTCCCAAAAAAAGATCGTAAATACTTGCAAAAAATTGAAATACCAATATTAACCGCCATAATATTATTCACCGGTATGTATAATGTCTTTGTTATAAAATAACTAAAGCTTCCAGGGCTAAGTTTCTTATGCAACTTTTTATTTTCAAGCTTTCGGACTTGTCAGTCCTTCAACAGGATTATCATGTTAATAAATTGATGATAAATACTATTTTTATATACATTATTATTTACATATTTTATATATTTATGATATTAAAAGGGAGAGAAAAATATATTACATTCTTTGTGTGTTAATTTATTTGTATTATGTATAAATTAACTGTAATATCAATTACCAATTATTATATTTTCAAAGCGCTATATCCCGCAAGGAATACTTGCGCCAAACAAGGAGAAAAGTTTATTTACATAAGTTATTTACATTATTCAACGCATGAAAACATTAGATATCCAGATTTTGTAGAAAGTTTAGAATGTATTTACAAAATGAATTGAACTTTAAATATGATTTTTTTTTATCGGAAATCAAAACATGAAAACAATGTAATAAGAAAAATAACGTTTAAAAAAAAACACGAATTTTTGAGACAACCTTATAGATGGGCTCATCAGTAATGAATCCTTCCAGCAGTTTCGCCAGTTTAATCTACTAGGCCTAACTTATAACTGTTGCAGTTTGATTGGTTCTACTACTGGGTATTTAGAGACTCTATTATCGTGTTTGGTGACTTCATATAACTTTGAGGCTAATTTCTAGTGAAATGATTCAAATTGGATTTTGTAATTATGTAAATATTGAAGGAGTTTTTAGTTAATGAAGGAGTTTTTTAATTAATGATTTTATTTAATCATACAAACATTACAATTATAACATAATAGAAAAAAAATAATGGGAAATACAGCAATCAAAATATATATGTGCTATCGAACAACAATAACAACATCAGAGTGGTCAAATATCAATTAAATGTCATCAATGATAATAAGCTTGGAAATTAAATCCAACAAATATGTTACTACACAGATTGAAGGATAATAAACTGATGAATTGGCGCGCCATCTGTTTTAAGAAATAACAACTATTTTTGTCAATATTTTGTTTAAAAAAGTCTCTTATTTACTGTTTGCGGAAGTATTGCTTGAAGGATGTTATATTTATGATTATTAAGAAAAAAGGCATCTCCTTATCGTGCAACTGAAAGTTGCTGATGGCTTGCGCCATCTATCGGAATAAATATAAACTATTCTCGTTAATTTTTAATTATTCCAGAATTGGCCAAATACCCATTCTTGATTAATCAAGAAAAGCTAACCACGGACGCGTTTCGGGCTGTTGGCTCTCATCAGCGTGGTGCAAGATAGGGTTGCATGATAAGGAGATGCCTTTTTCTTAATTTATGCACCTTATCCCAGTACAATATCACATTTGTACTATTTTTTCACATTTATGATTATGTATTTCTAATGTCCTCAAAGCTTATATCCATAATTCATTCAAAAATACCTTTTTTCAATAGATCAGCTTCAGTATCGGTATAAAAGGAAAACAGCAAAATACAAATATTACAGTGGTATGATAGATTAAACTGGCGAAACCGCTGGGAGGGTTCACTACTGATGAGCTAAGTCCTTCCATTATTTTACTATTTCAGTCGCTCAGTAAAAGCAATCGCCTACTTCTACCCACCATGATTATCATGGCTTGTACCACGTGTGCTAGAGATAGGCACAAAAAAAAAACTATTTCAGTAAAGGCAGTAGAAAATGGTTTTATTAAAAAAAACGTCAAAAACAGCTTCAATTTCTTTGATTTTCTTATTGAATAGGGATTCCAGTTTATCAAATGAGCGATGTTCAAAAAAAAAAAGTAAAAAACAGCTTCAATTTCTTAGATTTTCAAATTGAATAGGGATTCCAGTTTATCAAATGAGCGATGTTTAAAAAAAAACGTCAAAAACAGCTTCAATTTCTTTGATTTTCTTATTGAATAGGGATTCCAGTTTATCAAATGAGCGACGTTAAAAAAAAACGTCAAAAACAGCTTCAATTTCTTAGATTTTCAAATTGAATAGTGATTCCAGTTTATCAAATGAGCGATGCTTAAAAAAAAAGTCAAAAACAGCTTCAATTTCTTAGATTTTCAAATTGAATAGGGATTCCAGTTTATCAAATGAGCGATGTTTAAAAAAAAAGTCAAAAACAGCTTCAATTTCTTAGATTTTCAAATTGAATAGGGATTCCAGTTTATCAAATGAGCTATGTTTAAAAAAAAAAAACGTCAAAAACAGCTTCAATTTCTTAGATTTTCAAATTGAATAGGGATTCCAGTTTATCAAATGAGCGATGTTTAAAAAAAAAAAACGTCAAAAACAGCTTCAATTTCTTAGATTTTCAAATTGAATAGGTATTCCAGTTTATCAAATGAGCGATGTTTAAAAAAAAAAACGTCAAAAACAGCTTCAATTTCTTAGATTTTCAAATTGAATAGGAATTCCAGTTTATCAAATAAGCGATGTTTAAAAAAAAAAAACGTCAAAAACAGCTTCAATTTCTTAGATTTTCAATTGAATAGAGATTCCAGTTTATCAAATAAGCGATGTTTAAAAAAAAACGTCAAAAACAGCTTCAATTTCTTAGATTTTCAAATTGAATAGGGATTCCAGTTTATCAAATGAGCGATGTTTAAAAAAAAAGTCAAAAACAGCTTCAATTTCTTAGATTTTCAAATTGAATAGGGATTCCAGTTTATCAAATGAGCGATGTTTAAAAAAAAAAAAACGTCAAAAACAGCTTCACTTTCTTAGATTTTCAAATTGAATAGGGATTCCAGTATATCAATTGAGCGATGTTTAAAAAAAAATCCACAATTCAATGTACTATAAAGTAAATAAAGCTTCCAGGGTTTCTTGTTCAATGTACATTTGAAATTGGAAAACAACAAACACACATGGATCTCAAACGTGTATTGAATTTCTGATTTTCTAAAACAGTCTACTTGATGTATTACAACCAATTAATTTTGTATATCTATTTTTGGAGTAAAATCACTTTTTTCTTGTTGTTGCTTTTAATTTCATGATTTGATTATGTATTGCTGTGAATGGCATACAGTGTTGTAACCCAATAGCCTTGATGCAGAGAGGAAGGCCCTATATCAACAAATTAACTGTACCAACATTTCACCCTACGCATTGCTTTCAAAAATATCAGCAAACAAATCTAAGGCAATAGCTTATTATAAATTTTTTAGATCATCATTATGTAAGGACCAGTCAACAATTGAATGACTTTGAGATGAAGAGTAAAGCCAGTTCAATTTCTATGTAAATAACACAAGCTGATTATTACCTTACCCAATTGGGAGAATCTGTATGGGGCAAGTCCCTAATAAAGGCTTTTGTGTGTGTGTGTAACCCAATAGATTTTTTTTTCTCTTATCCTTAGTACACGTGGTAGAGGCCTTGATAATCATGGTGGGTAAAAGTAGGCGACTGCTTTTACTGTAAGTGCATCACATGTCTACACATGTGAAAAACAGATAATAGATTATAGGAAGCTGCAATCAGCTTTGCTGATAGATTTTTCAGACACCAATAGGACATTAATAGTTGAGAAAAAGTCAACAATGGTGTAAAATCCAACAATGGCTAGATCAGAACGGTAGAGTTCAAGCTGACAACAATCAACTTCAAGAAGTTAGACTTCTATGCAAATAGAGCTAATTGAGCCAACAATGGTGTAAAATCCAACAATGAGGAGATTAAAACAGTAGAGTTCAAGCTGCCAACAAGCAACTTCAAGAAGTTATGGATTTCGATGCTAATAGAGCTAGCTGAGACAACAATGAGAAGCTAACAATGGTGTAAAAGCCAACAATATGGAGATAGATCAGAACGGTAGAGTGTAAAGCTGCCAACAAGCGACCACAATAAGTTAAGGACTTCTATGCTAATAGAGCTAGCTGAGACAACAATGGGACGCCAACAATGGTGTAAAATCCAACAATATAGAGATAGATCAGAACAGTAGAGTGTAAAGCTGCCAACAATCGACCACAAGAAGTTAAGTACTGATATGCTAATAGAGCTAGCTGAGACAACAATGGAACGCCAACAATGGTGTAAAAGCCACCAACAATGTGGAGATGCAGGCAGGCGAAGTGACGTATGTGATTTGTGGCCTGGTTCTCAAGTTACAGAACGATGTCTACACCGCCTGATTTATGACCTCGCCGTGGGTTTAGCCCATTTCAAAAGGGGCGCTCAAGCACTCACTGAAATTTACCATATTGTGAAATACCTGACTAAATCTCGCTTTTCCCAGTTAGAATATTTTATTCTCCGTTAAAATATACGCAAAACACACATCTTTTAAGCGATCAAGGGAGATTAAAAGTTTTTTCTTCTCTCTCCTATTAATTTAAGTAAGTTATTTATATGTATATATACAAGCTTTTAAAAAAGATTAAAATAGGTTCAAAATTGAAGAAAACGTTTAAAGAAATGGTTTGACACAAAATAATAACAAAAACAAAAAGCTTTATTAAGATCTTTTGGTCTTATACAGAATCTCCAGGTAGAAGAGGGTATATACAGGAAAAACAGTAATAGTAACAATAATCAGCAATGTTATTTACAATGTATAAAATAAGGGGAAAGAGGAAAGAAAGGACTTGGCATAAAACTATTTCAACTATTATACACAAACTATTATATACATACAAAAGCCTTTAATAAGACATATACACTTATACATGAATTTACCACGGAGTCTCTACAAATAAAATAAAAAAGTGAAGACACAATCGAATAATTAACCATTTGACCATCTATAAAACCGTTTCTTTTGCTCTATGTACAAAAATGACGACCTAGGAAGGTATTTTTATATTGTCATTACTCTCAACTGGAAACTATATTTTTTATCTTTCTAACTATCTCATTTTCTTGACCCTATATCTCAACTACCTTACTTTCCAATCTCTAAAATACCACTCAACAAATCACTAATTACATTTTTACACAAAACTTAAGGAAGTTTTACCTTTTACCATGTATATCGGGATTCAGATAATAACTCTGAAAGATATTACAGTGACCTTTATTGAAGACTTACAAACAGAACTTAAGAAATTTGTACCCTTTAACATGTATATCGTGATTCAGACAATAACTCTGAAAGATATTACAGTGACCTTTATTGAAGACTTACAAACAAAACTTAAGGAAGTTGTACCTTTTAGCATGTATATCGGGATTCAGACAATAACTATGAAAGATATTACAGTGACCTTTATTGAACACACATGAGATAACCAAGTGTATATACACTCATGGACAAAACTTAAGGAAGTTGTACCTTTCAGCATGTATATAGGCATTCAGACAATAACTATGAAAGATATTACAGTGACCTTTATTGAAGACATACAAACAGAACTTAAGAAAGTTGTACCCTTTAACATGTATATCGGGATTGAGACAATAACTATGAAATATATTACAGTGTCCTTTATTGAAGACTTACAAACAAAACTTAAGGAAGTTGTATCTTTTAACATGTATATCGGGAATCAGACAATAACTCTGAAAGATATTACAGTGACCTTTATTGAAGAAACACGAGATAACCAAGTGTGAACAACCTCTGTCTCGGTTAAAAAGAAAAACAAAAAACGGCAACATTAAAGACTTTCTACTTCCATAATTTTTTTTAAATCTTCACACGTCTATACCTAATCAAAACGAATGAGGACAATCAAGACGTGAATGTTGAAGTTTGATTTATTTGTGAAAAGAAACATTCGCGTCTTAATATCTTCATTCATTAAATATAGATGGCGCATTATTGCTTTGTATTAACACCTAATCTAACTGTAATCGCGTTAACTACCTAGCTCAAATGCTATGAGCTACGGTATAGCGATGATCCACTTGAATGAATTATATATATTAACAATAAAGAATAGAATAACATATCAATGAATAATAACAACAATTTCTACAATAATTAACAATTAATAACAAAAATAAGAATAAAACATACATTTTTAACCAAACACTAACTTAACCCTTAACTGGACGGGTTGGGTAGATTCCGCCCATGCATAAACTTAATAATTGGTGTAAACTGTAAATAAATTATATTCGGAATTTTTATAAAGTCAAAATCTGTATATTAACATTTGTATTCATTAGATATATTTTTTTAAATATTGATTTCAATCATTATTTAACTCTTATTTCATTAAGTTACATAAATGGGTTGAATCTACCCAACCCGTCCAGTTACATAAGAAAAATCTACCCATCCAGTTAAGGGTTAAATATGTTCAGAGATTTCTACTATAAAAAAAAAAAACATCTTCTTTTAACAACCTCATCAATCAAAAAATAAGCGCTGACAAACCAAACAAACATCAGGGATGTATATTCCAGAAGATATTTATACAGTGATACTCCAGTCCCATAGACAATAACACCATTCTCTTCTATTGTACACTCCGTGAAAGACGTCTTGTAAGACAGACAAACCCATCGTTGTATCGCTTCCAAACTTCTTGGACGATCAAGTGACTTTCTCTATTTATACCTTCTGGCAGGGAACACGTATAACCACCCATGTGTATTTTGGGGCAGGAAATAATATTACATACATCGGGGAATTCTATATGGAGTCGAAAACCTCTTTTGATTTACAAAACGTTATTATTAGAAAACTGGTTAAATTTAAACATTATGATTGGGATAGTAAACATTTTTGTTGAACACAATGTTCTTTTAATTAAAAAGGCATATATTGGATCAAAATATCATTTATTTTACCAATATTTCAGTTGGCTGAACGCCAACCTTTATCAAGGTGTTAAAATTTTAAAATCTTTTTAATTAAAGATTTATTCATGGATTGCTCTATTTTCAACAATATATGCCTTTTTTATTAAATATTTATTTATGGATTGCTCTATTTTCAAAACAATGTTCTTTATTTTGAAAAATTATATTTATTTTCTTTCCTGGCGTTTCAATGACTCCCCTGAAGATGGTGATAGAAAGTTGCCGAAAGATCGGTAAAAAAAGAAAGTAGTTGATGGAGCTAGATATAAACTTCCAATCAGCAAATGATTTTAAAAATTTCTTTATAGTTTGTTAAAAATCATTTATGTTTTGTTTCTTAAATACAATTTTTATATCTCTAGCTTTCGGGCTTTAACGCTCTTCTACAGGATATCACCAACCTATGGATTGGGGGAAAATAGATGCTTTTTTTTCTATTCTAAATATATAATGCCACGTGGAAAATTAGGGAAAACAAACTTCGAGTGACACAGCAATTTATTTAAGACAAGAACAAACTATAAATGATAAACAAAAGATAAGCAATGAGGGAAGTTTACAGAGTAGTAAAATATAAACATAAAAAATGATACTCTGTTAATACTAGTGTAAAATAATAAATGTAAAATAATAAATACTTCGTTACAATTATGTAAAGAACATGATAATCATGGTGGGTAAAATGAGCGATTGCTATTACTGTAAATGATTCACATGTCTACACCTTTAGAAAGTAGTTCGACCTTTGTAAATGTGCCGAAGTTCCGTTTAGTTACATGCACTCAATGGTTTTTGGGTTTTCAATGGGTTTTATTCAGAAAAAAATGCCCAATGTGGAGTTCGATTTCAGATCTTAATTGTCCAAATTCGATGCAGTATGCCACTCCCTTACCAACACCCTCCTATATAGATATATGTTCAATGTAACATAACATGACATGAATTTAATAAAATTTAATGTAATTTCACATAGAATTTAATATTCTCCATAACAATATATTTTTTACAATCTTTTATCCTCCTCAGTCTTTGCGCTCGAATGTTTAAACAGTGTACCACATTCAGTTTGATGAAGTTTTGGTCGAATTTGGTGAAATTGGAATGAAGTTTTGATCAAATTTGGTGAATATTAAATGCTAATCTAAGATATACAGACAAATAGTTCTGGTAAATTCGAAAGAGTTCATTCGCTCACTTTATATAATCACATAAAATTGGAACCACCCTGGATTGATGAGTGCCAGAAATTTCAAGTGGACCTTCCAAGATTTCCAAATCTGTTTTTCTGTATTTTAAGTGATTTTAATTTCCTTGAATAAAGAAATTGGATGGCGAATACTATCTGCGTCTTTTTGACGAAAGGATGGGCTGAGGAAGTATTCTTAGAAAAGGGTATTGCTCCATTACTATTGCAAATATACACTTATGGAGACAAAACTTAAGGAAGTTGTACATTTTAGCATGTATATATCGGGATTGAGACAATAATTCTGAAAGATATCACAGTAACCTTTATTGAAGATTTACAAACAAACTTAAGAAAGTTGTACCTTTTAGCATGTATATCGAGATTCAGACAATAACTCTGAAAGATATTACAGTGTCCTTTATTGAAGACACGAGATAACCAAATGTGAAAAAAATTGCCTTTGTTCAAGATTTTTTATAGAGGTTGATTTTATTAATTTTATTGGTGTATATAAAATATATCCTATATATGTAAATCTTGAAAAATATTTCACATTAGTATAAAAATTACATATATAACTTAAAGATATATCTTATTTACTAATAAAATTAATAAATAAACCTCTATATATACTTTTGGACAAAACTTAAGAAAGTGGAAAGTCTTTGATGTCACTTGAAAAATATCCCCATTGGTATTAAGTATCAGTTTCAAAGATTCTTGTTCATGTTACGATACATCTATTAAAGTCTTACGGTATACCGGTTTGGAGTGTTAGACTTGAGAATCTAGAAATACAAATCCATCTAGAATAGATAAACAATTAACCAAATTTTATTGACATATTGTCAATATATGCAAAAGTTACAGGTCTTATGCACTATTGTTTTAATATAATAATTATATATATACAAATATGTACAATATACATGGCCCACCGCTGCAGAGTTTGGTGGAGAATCACCAGCGGGTCTCCAGCGACACCACGAAGAAAACGTAGATCGCGTGCTTGGCCGCTGAGGAGATCGTGAAGAGCTAGAGAGACGTCTAAAAAACTATCTCAAAGAGCACAAAGTGTTCTAGAACATCTCTCAACCGTCTAGAAACCACGTCAAGGTGACGAGGGACCTGGCAAATGTCCAAGATTCCACGCGACGTTCGAAAACTTGATTGCTGGGTCTGTGCCTCTTAATGACTTGGGTTCTTCCAGCTGGATCCATCAGCTTCACTTAACTTCACATCACTGCTGCGTGCATCTGGGATACCTGGATGGACACGGCTTTAAGGTCCCCAATTTACATATGTCACACTGGTTCTGAAATGTAATAAACAGTTAAAGATTCAATGGTGATTCTTCTGATGAGTGAAAACAGCGAACTATTAAATGTTTGGTTCTCATCGGGCTAAACAATGGATCCACAATGACACGAAATATATAGAAATGACCTTTTATATGATTATACTTATGAACAAAACTAACCTTTCAGCATGTATATCGGGATTTAGACAATAACTCTGAAAGATACTACAGTGACCTTTTATGAAGACTTACAATCAAAACTTAAGGAAGTTGTACCTTTTAGCATGTATATCAGGATTTAGACAATAACTCTGAAAGATACTACAGTGACCTTTATTGAAGACTTACAATCAAAACTTAAGGAAGTTGTACCTTTTAGCATGTATATCGGGATTTAGACAATAACTCTGAAAGATACTACAGTGACCTTTATTGAAGACACATCAGATAACTAAGTGTGAACAAAATTTACTCTGTCTCCTACAAAAAAAAAAAAGATGACCGACGACATTAGAGACTTTCACTTAAGTTTTGTACATGAGTGTCTATTAAAAACAAACAAACAAAAAAGATAATCCTGACCGCTGACACGAGAATTTTAGATGACAGAGCGTCATTTAATGGAACAAAAATCAAATAAACTTTGATTTAGTCTTTTTCCACGAGGCCATAGTTTCGGAATAATGGCCCTTTTCAGTCCAGAGCGGACTTTATTTCACGAGATTCAAAAGGGATCAAATGGAATCTTCACAATTTGTCAAAGAAGTGTTTAGCTGACAAAGTGGCTAGGTCAAATCTATAGCCAAAATATATAGATGGACATTTTGCCGGGAAGACATTGATCTATAAGCATGAAAGTTTAATTAATCTAAATCAATTTCTTGACTATCTCAGTCCTTTCTTTACCTTTTAGATAATTACTGGATCAGTCTAAACATGGTGTCTACCATGGCTAGTGCTCATATTGTTCAGATATTGTCTGGAGAGGTCCGTGAGTCCTTAGGAATCATTGATTATGGATAAATCCAAGTTTTCAAGAGCAACTACATCTCTTCAAGTGAGAAGCCTCTTCGCCATCAACGAATTTTCTCATCGTTCCTACAATTAACTCAAAACATCACACCTATTTACATATGCTCAACAACAAATATGCCCAAAACAGAAAGTCCTATTTACAATTTTAAACTTTAAAATCGATATACAGTAAACTATCCTATAACGCGAGTTTTTACAACGTGATTTCGTACAACGCGATAAAAAAAAATTGCGACAAATTTATTTATACAACGCGAATTTTCGTATAACGCGTTATAAAATAAAATGCGGAAATTTCCTTATTGACAACTGTACAATACATTTGCATATAAAATAATATAAAATTTAGTTTTGTTTTAGTATATAATTATTTTTCCTATATACATCATTTTATACAATACATTTTTACATGATATTTGTCACTAACAATTTACCCTAACAACATTCGCGTTAAACAAGTTTTATTTCGTAAAACACGAATTCCTATAACGTGATTTCATACAACACGGAACACATTAATCGCGTTATAGGAGAGTTTACTGTATTTGCATATTTATTGTTTTCTCTAGTTTCCATTTTATTCCCAAATATATTCCCGCATATAGAAACTGTATTCAAATTTAAACTTTGTCAATCTTCTTAACCTTCTTTTAAAACATATTGGTTTTTTTATTTTTGAAAATCTAAATGAATAATTCAAAATTTTTTATCATTTTGTATATTGCATATGAGTATATCTATAACATTTTTTCGTTTTAACTAATATTTCTGTTATTTATATTAATATTGCCACGTGGAAAATTAGGGAAGACAAAAACTTCAAGATGAGACAGCAATTTATTCAAGGCAAGAACAAACTATGAAGGATAAACAAAAGATAAGGAATGAGGGAAGTTTACAGAGTAGTAAAATATAAACATAAAAAATGATACTCTGTTAATACTAGTGTAAAATAATAAATGCTTGTAAAATAATAAAAATACTTCGCTACAATATAGATGTTTTTTTAATACAATTGTTAACGAAATAAACCGTTTAGAAAAGGCTTGAGGGTGAAATTTTAAAAGGATTTTCTAAATGATATTTATTAATATATTTTTCACTGAAGGAAGGGTAGAAAATGGAGAGAGCAGATTTTGAATGCACGCCTTGCTCTCCCTTCTTCTGTTTACTCAATCGATCTTCTGCTAGATATCGGATGTCTCTCTCGTCTGATTCATCCTCGGCTGCTTCGAATCTTTTGCTGATGATGGAATTGTCGTTTGGTATGTTCTATATAGCGATTTGTACGTTATGTAACTTGTATTTAAAACATTTTTTATCTTTTTTTGGAGGAAAGTTGTTTAAGGATTGTTTGACTAGGAAATAATAATATACTAATATAATGGTGTAATCATATTTATTTTAAAGATAATTGAAACTATTATGTTAGATTTATATTTCAGGAAATTGTTCCTAATTTTAGAGGAAACTTGAGAAAGAATCGTCTGGTAGAGATAAATAAGATATAATATTGCGATCTGTTGTCGTTTGTGTGTGTGTGTTTTTTTTTAAATACTCATACTAAAACAATCTTTTTTTTTCACAATTTCTTTTTCGAACCTTGAAAGAAAATTCTTTATTATAAAGAGAGCATTAAATATATTTTAAATATATAAAAAATATATTTTGGTTGATTGTAAATTGGAAAAAAAAAAATACAAAGCAAAAGAAAATTATAAATTTGGCGGGAAAATTTACATGTCGTCTGCTCCACATAAAATTTACATCATGGAAAAAAAAACATGATTTAAGCAGAATATTAACAAAACCTCTATTGCTACCATTTCGAAATAACATCTCCACAATTTCATTAGATATCCTTACACCAAGTATAAACCAGCAAAAATATTGAAGAACAAGTCTAATAAATAATAAAAATAATTTGTTTGAAAATTCTTCAAGAACTTAATCATCTAAAAGTGAGTAGAAGTTTTAAATTCACTGATAGATGGCACTATAAAATGAAAAGTAATTAGTAAAAGGGGGGAAGATGTCCAAGAACTTAATCATCTAAGTAAGTGAGTAGAAGTTTTAAATACGCCGATAGATGGCACTATAAATGAAAAGTAATCAGTGAAAAGTAGGCGCTAACTTTCCAAGAACTTAATCATCCAAGTAAGTGAGTAGATGTTTTAAATTCACCGATAGATGACACTATAAAATGAAAAGTAATTAGTAAAAGGTGTCCAAAAACTTAATCACCCAAGTAATTGAGTGTTTTAAATTCACCGATAGATGACACTATAAAATGAAAAGTAATCAGTAAAAGGGGGAAGGCGTCCAAGAACTTAATCATCCAAGTAAGTGTTTTAAATTCACCGATAGATGGCACTATAAATGAAAAGTAATCAGTAAAAGGGGGAAAGGTGTCCAAGAACTTAATCACCCAAGTAAGTAATTGTTTTAAATTCACCGATAGATGGCACTATAAAATGAAAAGTAATCAGTAAAAGGGGGAAGGCGTCCAAGAACTTAATCATCCAAGTAAGTGTTTTAAATTCACCGATAGATGGCACTATAAAATGAAAAGTAATCAGTAAAAGGGGGAAGGCGTCCAAGAACTTAATCATCCAAGTGAGTGTTTTAAATTCACCGATAGATGGCACTATAAATGAAAAGTAATCAGTAAAAGGTGTCCAAGAACTTAATCACCCAAGTAAGTGAGTGTTTTAAATTCACCGATTGATGGCACTATAAAATGAAAAGTAATCAGTAAAAAGGGGAAGGTGTCAAAGAACTTAATCATCCAAGTAAGTGTTTTAAATTCACCGATAGATGGCACTATAAAATGAAAAGTATTAAGTAAAAAGGGGGAAGGTGTCCAAGAACTTAATCATCCAAGTAAGTGTTTTAAATTCACCGATAGATGGCACTATAAAATGAAAAGTATTAAGTAAAAAGGGGGAAGGTGTCCAAGAACTTAATTACCCGAGTAAGTGAGTGTTTTAAATTCACCGATAGATGGCACTATAAAATGAAAAGTATTAAGTAAAAAGGGGGAAGGTGTCCAAGAACTTAATCATCCAAGTAAGTGTTTTAAATTCACCGATAGATGGCACTATAAAATGAAAAGTATTAAGTAAAAAGGGGGAAGGTGTCCAAGAACTTAATCATCCAAGTAAGTGTTTTAAATTCACCGATAGATGGCACTATAAAATGAAAAGTAATCAGTAAAAGGGGGAAGGTGTCAAAGAACTTAATTACCCAAGTAAGTGAGTAGAAGTTTTCACCGATAAATGGCACTATAAAATGAAAAGTAATCAGTAAAAGGTGTCCAAGAACTTAATCACCCAAGTAAGTGAGTAGAAGTTTTCACCGATAGATGGAACTATAAAATGAAAAGTAATCAGTAAAAGGTGTCCAAGAACTTAATCACCCAAGTAAGTGAGTAGAAGTTTTCACCGATAGATGGAACTATAAAATGAAAAGTAATCAGTAAAAGGTGTCCAAGAACTTAATCACCCAAGTAAGTGAGTGTTTTAAATTCACCAATAGATGGCACTATAAAATGAAAAGTAATCAGTAAAAGGTGTCCAAGAACTTAATCATCCAAGTAGAAGTTTTAAATTCACCGATAGATGGCACTATAAAATGAAAAGTAATCAGTAAAAGGTGTCCAAGAACTTAATCATCCAAGTAAGTGAGTGTTTTAAATTCACCAATAGATGGCACTATAAAATGAAAAGTAATCAGTAAAAGGTGTCCAAGAACTTAATCACCCAAGTAAGTGAGTGTTTTAAATAATCATTTAATTTTTTGGCGGGAAAGCGGCAGTGGGACCAGACCTATTTCTGGGGCCGTGAGCTAATAGGCGGTTTGACACAGCGTCATCATTCACCGAGGGACACATTTAGTTGGACTCTGGGAGCCTGCCAGGTGTTTGCTGAATTTCTCGCTGAGTGTGTTTTACCTCTATCTTCTATTATTCAAAATATTTCTCTCATATTTAAAGTACAAAACTCTTTTTCAATCTCAATTTTTATAATTTAAAGATGAAATATAAGAAAATTACCATATACTTTTATATTAATATCTAAAAAAAAAACTTTTTCGCAATACTTTTTATTTACAAAATACCTTTGCCGGTCCCAACCCCGGATGAAAGAGGAGGAGGGGGAGCAGTAACAAGCTCACTAAAAAACCTGGGTTCAGCTGGCCCGGCTGATAGTACCCTGTAAGGGTTCCTAATCCAGGGATACAGGATGAGCAGCGTTTGTACTCCATATAAAATAAAAGGATTTAAAAGCGCGAATGTTTCTTTTATACATAAAACGAACTTCTACTGTCCTTACTGCGATGAAAAAATATATTGGGAGGGCTTGGCTCATCAGTGGTGAACCCTCCCAGCGGTTTCGCCAATTTAATGCTACCCGCTGGGAGGGTTCACCACTGATGATCCAAGCCCTCCCAATATATTTTTTCATCGCAGTAAGGACAGTAGAAGTTCGTTTTATGTATAAAAGAAACATTCGCGCTTTTAAATCCTTTTATTTTATATGTATAGATGGCGCGTTATTGCTTTGTGTTTGTACTCCATGTTAGGATGGGCTGCACATGGCGTCTGTTCCTCATGTCAGAGGCGGCCATTTCTTTTGGAGCTAAGTCAGTGGCCTACTACTGAGTAGTGCTCCCAGTGTTAATGACAAAGGTAGACGCATTCTACTTCACCCAGTCATGATGGTTGTCAACAGACACCATCAAAAGTCTCAAGCTTCAACAGGCGAAATTACAACTGAGAATGAGCACGGGAGAATGAAATTTATTCAATGATGGCTAGCTATACTTTGGTTTGGGATATGTGAGATTTACTAGATGATGGTTATTTATACTTTGAGTGGAATTTGACAGAATTGTTCTGGGATATTTATTCTTCTGTTGATACTGTTCTTATTTTCCGATATAAGGGATTCAATCTTTTTGACTTGTATTTTGTAATTAAAAAAAAAAAAACTTATTTCCCAAAAGATTTTTAAAATTATTTTATCAAATTTAAAGATTGTTTGCGCCATCTATCGGAATAAAAATCAATTATAAACCGTAATTTTTTAATATTTTTTATTCAAAAATATTAGCTTTAAAAATCTTTATCATACTTTTTTTTTCATGTTGTACATTCTCTGATATAAAACGACATTTGAGAATTATCCCTCGTGTGTTTCTTTTAAACGAAAATTCGAAGTTTATTTTTAAGGAGAAATGACGATTATTTCTAACCTTAGAGATGAAGTATGAAAGGATGAATTGTGAAAGGTAATGATAAACGGAAAAATAAAAGTGTCCAGGGATGGGAATCGAACCCACAGTGTTCCGCTTACCGGGAAGATGCCATGTCCACTAGGCTACCCTGGGCATATTTTTCCGTTCGTAAATATTATATGAGGTAATTTATAAATACAATATAATGCGGCTTATGATTGTAGAACGACATTTGAAAATTATCCCGCATGTGTTTCTTTTAAACGAAAATTCGAAGTTTATTTGTAAGGGGAAATAACGATTATTTTTAACCTTAGAGATGAAGTATGAAAGGATGTATTGTGAAGAGTAATTCTTTGATCTATTTTGTTAATCACATAAACAATAAAAGAAAACTAACCTAACCTAACTTAACAATCTTCAAATTGAACTTATCAATCAACAAACATATATGACAAATGTGATCAAGGAATGGAAGAACATCAATAAAAGAAGAAATCAACGACTGCCAACATCACTGAAGTACACCTTCTTTTTAATTCCCAGTTTGTCTTGAGGGTCCAATTCTTTTGATTGATTATCTGGCTCTTAGCTATATTCACTTCCTACATCAACTCTCCCAAACCTTTTTTTTCTTCCTTCTTGATATAGAACCCTTTCTCGAAAGCTTCGAGTTGATTCATATTTGCTTTTATTGTGTATATGTCTGATTCCCTGTATTTATTCGTTAAGTTTGAATTCTCTGAAGAATCAATCATTCAATATTATACAATTTCTTATGATATCATGTAAAAGAGAAATGATTGGAAACTTCTAGATTGAATTGCATAGTTGCCATTTACTAAGACATAATAGACTACTTAAACACCCTCATGGACAAAATTTAAGGAAGTTGTACCTTTTAGCATGTATATCAGTATTCAGACAATAACTCTGAAAGATATTACAGTGACCTTTATTGAAGACTTACAAGCAAAACTTAAGGAAGTTGTACCTTTTAGCATGTATATCGGGATTGAGACAATAACTCTAAAAGATATTATAGTGACCTTTATTGAAGACTTACAAACAAAATTTAAGGAAGTTGTACCTTTTAGCATGTATATCGGGATTGAAACAATAACTCTGAAAGATATTACAGTGACCTTTATTGAAGACTTACAAACAAAACTTAAGGAAGTTGTACCTTTTAGCATGTATATCAGTATTCAGACAATAACTCTGAAAGATATTACAGTGACCTTTATTGAAGACTTACAAGCAAAACTTAAGGAAGTTGTACCTTTTAGCATGTATATCGGGATTGAGACAATAACTCTAAAAGATATTATAGTGACCTTTATTGAAGACTTACAAACAAAATTTAAGGAAGTTGTACCTTTTACCATGTATATCGGGATTGAGACAATAACTCTGAAAGATATTACAGTGACCTTTATTGAAGACTTACAAACAAAACTTAAGGAAGTTGTACCTTTTAGCATGTATATCGGGATTGAGACAATAACTCTGAAAGATATTACAGTGACCTTTATTGAAGACTTACAAACAAAACTTAAGGAAGTTGTACCTTTCAGCATGTATATCGGGATTTAGACAATAACTCTGGAAGATATTACAGTGACCTTTATTGAAGACTTACAAACAAAACTAAAGGAAATTGTACATTTTACCATGTATATCTGGATTCAGACAATAACTCTGAAATATATTACAGTGACCTTTATTGTAGACTTACAAACAAAACTTAAGGAAGCTTACCTTTTAGCATGTATATCGGGATTGAGACAATAACTCTGAAAGATATTACAGTGACCTTTATTGAAGAAACACGAGATAACCAAATGTGAACAAATTTGACTCTGTCTCCTTCAAAAAATAAACGACCGGTGATATCAAAGACTTTCTACTTTTTAAGTGTTGTCAATGAGTATAATTGATTGAAGGACATATTGAAAACATCAGATTATAAGAGGACATACTATATCAGTGGACCAAGTAAAGAGACAAACCAAGAAGTCACTAGTTGACAACTATGTCATAGTGGTGGAGTCTGGTTGAGGAGGTACATCTGTCTTTGAACTGAAAAATCAAAATAATATATTCAATGAAAAAAAAAAAAAAGATGTTCAAAGTGGAATTCGAACCCCTGACCACATCTCAATCAAACAACTATCTAGACCAGGAGTTGGCAAACTTTTGAGTCTGAAGAGCCAAAAATTACAATTTACAAAATTTCAAAGTTTTTCAGAAGCCACAAAATTTATATTTTTGCCAATAATAATTAGTACTCACATAATTGAGTTAAATAAATTCAAAATATTTGCAGAGTATCTTTATTATACACATTTAAAAAAATCAAAAATAAAAATGGTTAAAAACTATTTTTTTAAATGTATTTCTCTGAATCTCTATTGTATCTGAATGTAATTCTACTGTCCTATAATCTTATGTCCATAGTTTTCTTGAAAACCATTTCTGAGATTCCATCCTTCAGTGCTGCGTATATAAGCAGAATCGTCCAATACAGTATTAGAGCTCTGAGAAGCGGTCTGGTGTATTAAATTGGCGAAACCGCTGGGAGGGTTCACCACTGATGAGCCAATCCCTCCCAATATATTTTTTCATCGCAGTAAGGACAGTAGAAGTTTGTATTATGTATAAAAGAAACATTCGTGCTTTTAAGTCCTTTCATTTTATATATATAGATGGCGCGTTATTGATTTGTGTCTATTGTATCTGTTGCACGCCTATGCGGAGCCAGTGGCCTGATGAAGCGCGACCACGTGAAAGCTTACCTCCCGATACCTTAATAAAAAAAACTCTGCAAATATTTTAAATTTATTTAACTCAATTATAATATTATTTGCATCAATATTTAAAGTACTCACATAAATAATATTTACATATGGAACTATATGAAGAACGGCACATCCAAAAAACCGCATGTGACTCGCTAGCCGCAGTTACCGACCCATGGTGTAGACCATCATGTACCGTCCACACACCGTGGCTAAATGAAGAGGGAAAACCATTTCTAGTTCTAAAGACGGAAAGCAATATATTAATTAATCCAGCAATCAATTAGGACACTTCTCTACTAATTGAGACGGTAACAAGAAGAAAACCTAATTATCCAAATTCCTTATTCCCGAAATTGGGAAAAGATTCCCAAAAGTTTTAATTAGGAAAGCTAAAAACTTATCAATTAAACCCCCGAGACAATTATATTCTCAACTTCCAACAGTCTTATATCAATTAGGATAATTCCTTCCATCGCAGCTCCACATTTTTAATTGGAAGATATTTTTAATTCGACGGCTGCGGTGAAATTCCCAATTACATGAGGAGTAATGTATTGTGTACTTCATCAATCTTATGTTTAAAACTTGACACGCCGTTTCGACTTATTGTTTTCTTAGTGACTAACGTTACTGTAAGTACACACCACATGTCTACTTATCTACATATGTGTAATATATATATATGTAGTACCAAGCCATGATAACATGGTGGGTAGAGGGTTATGACAGCTTGTATTGTAAGTACACCACATGTCTACTTATCTACATATGTGCATATATGTATATATGTAGTACCAGGCCATGATAACATGGTGGGTAGAGGGTTGTGACAGCTTGTACTGTAAGTACACCACATGTCTACACATGTAGTACCAGGTCATGATAACATGGTGGGTAGAGGGTTGTGACAGCTTGTACTGTAAGTACACTACATGTCTACACATGTAGTACCAGGCCATGATAACATGGTGGGTAGAGGGTTGTGATAGCTTGTACTGTAAGTACACCACATGTAGTACCAGGCCATGATAACATGGTGGGTAGAGGGTTGTGACAGCTTGTACTGTAAGTACACCACATGTATACACATGTAGTACCAGGCCATGATAACATGGTGGGTAGAGGGTTTGACAGCTTGTACTGTAAGTACACCTCATGTCTACACATGTAGTACCAGGCCATGATAACATGGTGGGTAGAGGGTTGTGACAGCTTGTACTCTAAGTACACCATATATCTACACATGTAGTACAAGGCCATAATAACATGGTGGGTAGAGGGTTGTGACAGCTTGTACTGTAAGTACACCACATGTCTACACATGTAGTACAAGGCCATAATAACATGGTGGGTAGAGGGTTGTGACAGCTTGTACTCTAAGTACACCATATATCTACACATGTAGTACCAGGCCATGATAACATGGTGGGTAGAGGGTTGTGACAGCTTGTACTGTAAGTACACCACATGTCTACACATGTAGTACCAGGCCATGATAACATGGTGGGTAGAGGGTTGTGACAGCTTGTACTGTAAGTACACCACATGTCTACACATGTAGTACCAGGCCATGATAACATGGTGGGTAGAGGGTTGTGACAGCTTGTACTGTAAGTACACCACATGTCTACACATGCAGTACCAGACCATGATAACATGGTGGGTAGAGGGTTGTGACAGCTTGTACTGTAAGTACACCACATGTCTACACATGTAGTACCAGACCATGATAACATGGTGGGTAGAGGGTTGTGACAGCTTGTACTGTAAGTACACCACATGTCTACACATGTAGTACCAGACCATGATAACCGTGGTGGGTAGAGGGTTGTGACAGCTTGTACTGTAAGTACACCACATGTCTACACATGTAGTACCAGACCATGATAACCGTGGTGGGTAGAGGGTTGTGACAGCTTGTACTGTAAGTACACCACATGTCTACACATGCAGTACCAGACCATGATAACATGGTGGGTAGAGGGTTGTGACAGCTTGTACTGTAAGTACACCACATGTCTACACATGTAGTACCAGACCATGATAACATGGTGGGTAGAGGGTTGTGACAGCTTGTACTGTAAGTACACCACATGTCTACACATGCAGTACCAGACCATGATAACATGGTGGGTAGAGGGTTGTGACAGCTTGTACTGTAAGTACACCACACTTGTGAACCGTAAGGTCTGGGTGGCCATCTGCTCCAAGGGTGTAAGTACACTACATGTCTACACATTCACAAAAGCAGTTTAAATATGCATTTAGGGCATTTCAAAATCCTATTTGGTTATTTTCACTAAATCGTGAAATTGGACTAGGGCCATAATCCTACATGGTAGCATTCTTATTGAAATATTGTTCAAATCAGATTTGAATCCTGGTATGCTGTGTAAGTGAACATTTAGATCCTAAGTACAAACTTACCTTTAAAATAAGTTTCACAAATTTCTAAGCTATCTTACTAAGACCATATACATATATGGTAAAAAAAGTTAATACTACTTTATCTTCTTCTTTCAAACAAAGGATGCTCTCCCATTCTTGTCAAAAATTGTTATTTTTTTCTTCGATAATTTTTCATGAGTCATTTGATGAGAAAGGCGACACCCATTTTGAAAATAATTTTCTCATTCACACGTTCACTTCCATTGTTAGCCTGCCGCAGACGAACGTTTGGTATTCATGGCGGCGTTCTTTCGTGCATATCAAGTCTGCAGACGATCAATATGTCATCTTTCCCCACGCCGACCAATCAGAACCCATGCAGACGAATCGTTACCACCTTCGTGTCTTGTGCTAATAAATGATGGCGTTGTATGAAAATGTTAGCTGTCATAAAAGATTTCTTACTCTTTTATATATATATATATATATCCTCTTGTCTTCTGTGAATTGATTACTCTGTTTATTGTTTACCTCTCTAAGTATCGTCTGCGTGTGAAATATTTCCGATAATAACGATGATAAACATCACATATTATACGTCATAATTTATATAATATCAAAGATGTATAATTTTTATTTTTGCCAAAATAGGTATGTAAATATGTTAAGCTTGTATTTAAATGTAAATTTTCAAATTCATCCATCTATAAAAACTATACAAAAATAAACGTGGCAGACATCGCGGGCGAATGCTACGGCACGTCGCGGGTGCGCTGCTAACTTGGCTGGAACTATTTCTAGAAGATTGCATGCATATCGGTTGCACCCTTTCATTCGATCACGACATATATGTATATATGTGTACACATATATATATTCTAAATTTAAAAAGAATACATTAGAATAAAATATCATTTATTTACCAATATTTCAGTTGGCTGAACGCCAACTTTTATCAAGGTGTTAAAACATATTTAATGTGTGTCAACAACAAACTCAGCGCCAAATAACGCGTCAACAGAATTAAGTTTTAAAAATATATTGTTATATTCAATGGGGAGAAAAAAATTGATATATATTTATATTATTGGCAAAATATATATATATGTGATATACTAACATCAATTTATGGATTGTTTAATGTCGTTTTATAGCCATTTTGAAACACCAGTTTCTTTCATAAAATGACTTCGAATCATTATTTTTGTCTTCGTTTTCTTAAATTTTCCCTTTCTGTGTTCTTCTATTTCAGTTTTCCATATACAGTTTTAAAGATATTTTTATATATTAAAATTTATATATTTCTCTCATAAAATAAACGCTTTGACTTATTATATATATTATTTATAGATAGAATTTTAATAATAAATACTCTGTGTTTTATGGTCTGTTGGTATATACTGTTAAATTTTGGTATCAATGATTTGGGGTTTATTTATTTATTTATGCTTATGAGTTGATACAGCAGCGTATTTACAATTAGAGAGGAGACAAAATGAATTAAATCTAGAAAAAAAGAAGTGAGGACATATCGGTCATTAAAGTCTGAGAGGCAAGGCCTTCAGCCAGTTCAGGGCTTCCGGGGTGACAGAATGGAGATTGGAGATTCCTCCATTGAATTTGTACAGCGGGCAGTCATCTAGTATATGGGACATTGATTGTGGGACGTTGCAGGCACAATTTGGATCTTTGGTGTAGCCCCATATCTTCATCAGCTCTGCACACCTTCCCTGACCTGTCCTAAAGCGGTTTAGAAGCACCCATTCTCGTCGAGGGAGGGAAAAACCTGGGATCTTGACACTTGGGCTTCTGATGAGGTTCTTGTTTGGGATATCGGAGCTGATCCTGGAATTTGTCCATGCTTCTGAGATATTAAAATTTTGGGAGAGAAGTTGGTTTCCTCTGGACCATATCGGCTTCCTTGATTTTAGTCTATGATTTGGGGGAGACTGTAGGATAGGGTTAATTTCGAGGTCGGGTGAATCCAAGAGTTTTTGGTACATTTTCTTGGTGGCTTCCTTTCTGCGTAGCTCAGGTATTTGGGGTTAAATCCTGCATTAGACTTTTTTTTAAGGAAACTTAAGGAAATTGTACCTTTTAGCATGTATATCGGGATTCAGACAATAACTCTGAAATATATTACAGTGACCTTTATTGAAGACTTACAAACAAAAATTAAGGAAGTTGTACCTTTTAGTATGTATATCGGGATTGAGATAATAACTCTGAAAGATATTACAGTGACCTTTATTGAAGACTTACAAACAAAACTTAAGGAAGTTGTACCTTTTAACATGTATATCGGGATTCAGATAATAACTCTGAAAGATATTACAGTGACCTTTATTGAAGACTTACAAACAAAACTTGAGGAAGTTGTACCTTTCAGCATGTATATCGGGATTCAGATAATAACTCTCAAAGATATTACAGTGACCTTTATTAAAGACACACGAGATAACCAAGTGTGAACAAAATGCCTCTGTCTCCTTCAAAAAAAAAAAAAGCAGACGACCGATGACATCAACGACTTTCCACTTCCTTAAGTTTTTTCAATGAGTGTATACATAGATCTTTTATCTTCATATACTTGCGCGTGTCCCACTCCTAGCTTCTTCCTATCTTAAACTTCAGCTGTTTCCTTGACATCTTTTTTTTTTAATAGCTGTTTTTTTTTTAACAAGATAAATGAAGATTTCAAACAAATTTAACATTCCGGTTTAGTTATCCTTGAATTTCTATGTCGCATGTACGACGGGCTGATTTTAGAGTTGAAAAAACAAACAGAAGCGGATGGGAACATTGCAACAATGGGATAACAATTATTGGACAAGACAATGATGTTGGCAGCATATTGTACTGTTGACGTGATGACAGAAGAAGATTATGTAACAGTAGGATATGCAACAATGGTATTTGAAAATAGAACAATCCATCATCAAATCTTTAGATAATAAAAGGAATATATATTGGAGATTTAAAAAATAATTTATACTCATTGACAAAACTTAAATGGAAAGTCTTTGATGTCGCAGGGGGTCTGTTATTTTTTTTTTTTTTTTGAAGGATACAGAGGCAATTTTGTTCACACTTGGTTATCTCGTATGTCTTCAATAAAGGTCACTGTAATATCTTTCAGAGTTATTGTCCCGATATATCCCGATATACATGGTAAAAGTTACAACTTTCTTAAGTTTTGTCCATGAGTGTATATATAATGAAGCTATTATGATTAATTTTTCTTTTGATAATTGAATAAATTAGAAATATAGCGCTGTGTGAACCGCTTGTGTAAAAACTTTAAAAATACATTACTCATCATTTCGGCCCCTCACACTCTATTCATTTTCAAAGTAGAAAGATACAAACAGAATGTTGACTTTTGACCATCTATAATGTATTGAAACGTAGATATGCAAAAACTAGAAGCGTATCGAGGTACTACACATTTTTGACTTATCTATGTTTCAAAACTTCATAGATTTCGTCAAACTTTGTGATAAACTTTCTAACTTGAAAAAGATCCGTAGTGAATCGCCGAAACATCAAGTTATCAAATTTTAAAGTTTTGATGTGTTCATATACATTCGTATATCTAATTGATCATATACCAGCCAAAACATACAATAATGCCTGCATCTATTTTTTTTTTAATTGGTATATTTTTGTGATTTCATACAATATTTACATATTTTCACCGTATTTATGCAAATTGACCAAGTATAACACAAGTAGAGGATTTAAAATTGTTTTTAATTAAAGTTTAAAATCTCTTTTTCTAGGGTAATATCATTATTATTATTATATAAATCTCTCGAAATATTTTAAGAAAAAATGTTTTTTTTTTTCTTTACAGATCCCGGTACGCCCTTTTATATAAAATTATTTGATGAATCGTCTTTTGACTCAAATTATTGTTATTGTTTTATTATTATTATTATTATTATTTATACTCCGGGTCAGATTAATAAACCCACAACACCAGATTTAGTAAATCCGGAAAGCTCACCAAAAGACCAATATTTCAGGCTATAATCCTCATCAATTCAGATTGACTTATATCTCATAAAGTCAATAAAAGATGTATGAAATATATTACTAAATCATTAAAGGAGAAGGCATATAATATTTACTTATATTTTGAAGGGAGAGGTGCATTTATGTTTTTCAGATTAATTTCTCGTCATTTCTGTATCCATTTAATAAAGTTTTATTTATGTAAATTTAATCTACGTTAATTTAACGAGTTGTGTTAGTTTAAAACGTATATACATTTATTTAATTAAAACTTTATTAAAAGAATACACGAAAATTTTATCAAAATTTGAAAATATTTTAAACGCGTAAGATTCTTTTTGAAAATAAACAATTTCTACTGCCCTTACTGCAATGGAATAATTAATGGGACATTTTATGTCGAGTAAAAATTAATCTTAAAACGAAAATGTACTACTCCCTTCAAAATATACGCGAAAAGTATAGGCCATTTCTTTCAACGATTAAAAAATATTTTATAAATTTGTTATTAATTTTTCTTTATATTAAAATCAATCTGGTTTGATGAGATTCATAGTCTAAAATTATGGTGGGCTTTCTGGATTTACTAAATTTGGTGTTGTGGGTGTGTTAAATAACCAGAGTCTTCTAAATTTCAGAGACAGTTGTTGTTGTTGTTGTCGTGTCCAAAGAAGAGTCTCAGATGTCTCCATACATCTCTATCACAGCAATGTTCTCTATCTTGGGGCTCTTCAAGACAGTTAAGGACGTCATATAGGTATGAGCGTCTATTTTGACGGGAAAGGTACCCTTTTATCTTTTTTTTTTTTAAGAAATGAAATAAGTATTATAATTAATGCGCTCACTTTCATATTTAAAAGTTCAAGTAAATAAAAAAATAGATTTATATATCAATTTATTTTATATAAATAAAACCGGTTCAAAATCACTTTATTAGGTACCGCTCAACAAGAACAAACTAGTTTATGATAATTGAAACAATGAATGTGAAGGTTATTCACATATTAAACAAAATGTTAACGTGGGATTTAATCCCGGTTCATGACTGTCGGGAATCGAGCGTGTTACCCACTCGTCCACCGACTTGTTTTAAATAAATAAAACAATAATATTTAATTTCCAATCTACAATTATAAATAGTATCTTAGTACTATTTACAATTCGATAATAAAAAAAAAAAAAAAAAAAAGACGCCAATATGAGATTCGAACCAACGCCCTCTTATGTACAATTCTACCGACAAAACCATTAGGCCAACAAGCATGTTCCCAATATAAAAGCAACAATGTATTTAATCCAAACAACACCCAATTGGTCATTAATTATCTAGTAGAGATTTTTTATTTATTTTTTAAATTTAACCTTTATTCACCTTTATCTTTAAACAATGGAACAATAATAAAACATACAATGAGGAAATACATACACAAAAAAAAAAAAAAACATCATCAATGCAGTAGCACCATTCTCTTTCATAAATCAACCAATTAAATTACTTGGCAATCTATTTTAATTGGTTGAGATCTACTTTAAGGGCGTGGTCTAACTTCTATGACGTCACAATCGACCAATCATCAACCTACTTCCATATTTTATACAAGATCATTAAAGAAAGAAAAAAAAAAAGATTTAGTTACGATAAGTTTTTAACTTTAAAAATTAAAAAAAAAATCTTCTATCGATAAAATTGTTAAGTAAAGGAATAGAGAAATGAGTATGTAGTTCTTTTTTTTAAATGGTCAGTTGGAAAAGTAATTTCAGATAATCTGGAAAAAAGGGGGGAAGTGTGCCCCCTCTTTTAGGGGGGGGGGGGGGGATAGGGGAAAGGGGGTTCTGTTGATGAGAATAGGCGTGAGATCAAGGCAATAAATTAATAGGGTTTCGATGGGTTTCCAAACTAAATCGGTTTCACTAAATACAACAGCTGCGCCATCAATTACAACACCAACAAAAGAAAGGAAACGCTCTCAAAAAATTAGATGGATTAAGCGGAAAAACAGAAGCCATTTTTTCTTTTTTTGTGGTAAAAGAAAAAAAAAAAAAAGAGGGGCAATTGTTAGGGGGGGGGGGGGGGGTTCCTATTTCTCCGACTTTTGATCTTTTCCAAATTATTGTCTGCCATATTATTTTTTTTAACTATCGTCTGCTTTTTAAAAAGATCGTCTGCCTGTTTAAAAAAAATCGTCTGCTTTTTAAAAAATATAATCTTTTGATTTTATTTAATTATTGTCTTTTTCATTTAAAAGGTGATTGTTTTAACTGATTAATTGTTAATTATGTGTTTAAAATATTTAATGCTCTTGTATCTTTTGTTTTAAATAAATCTATATATTATTATGTCTTATCAATCCTCTCCTGAATTAATTAAAAATGATTTTCATAAATATTTTAAATTGCGCTTTGGGGAATCTGTATAAGACTATAAGGTCTTAATATAGCTTTTTGTTGTTGTTGTATGTTTAAAATATTGATTATTTGACTTAAGTATAGTTACAATCTCCCATCATGGACATTGTGTGTCATTTGATCATTACAAGTGTGAATTTCACATTTCACGCGACTCATGTTTCCTCACAGCTTCCCAAACATCCACAGGCACGTTTATCGTCTGCTGGTAATATAATCCTATCTTATGCACAATCAACACCTCTGGAATTGTGTAGGAGTTTGGTTCTTTTTTATTCTCTTATATATACATATTGGCAAATATATCTTTTATTCAATCCAATATATGTATTTTAATTATCTTATATATATAAAGGTTTTATAATATTTAAAGAAAGTTATAGAAAAATTTGATGTCGAATTGAGAGTATAATGTCAGTATAGCAAGCTATTACTGAACAATAAAGTAGAATTTCTGAATTACAGAAATATGAATGCCGGCCAGGCAACCTCTAGCTTAAAGATAATGATAAAATGATCAAACTTTATAAATTTAATAACGTTATATATTGGGAAGGTTAACAAAGTTAAATTTTGAGACAAGGAAAAATATCATAAACGATTATGTTGCAACAAATGAATTTATAAGAAATTGAAATAATTTTACTTATGAAGAATTCATTAATATCAAGTCTTTTACATCTTGTCAATGTTTTAGTTTCTGTATATTCACATATATCCGTCGTATGTATGTTTATACACATGTACTATAATTTCAACAACAAAAAGTTTTATTAAGACCTTTTAGTCTTATACAGATTCTCCAAGCAAAATGTAGGATACATACAGGAATAACAGTAATCAATAACAACAAAAAAGCTTCATTAAGATATTTTAGTCTTATACAGATTCTCCAAGCAGAAATGTAGGATACATACAGGAAAAACAGTAATGATATTGTAACAAAGTATTTATTAATTTTATTATTTATTAACAGAGTGGTCATTTTTTATGTTTATATTTTGCTAAATTTCCCTCGTGGCTTATCTTTTGTTTACCATTCATAGTTTGTTCTTGCCTGAAATAAATTGTTGTCTCATCCTGAAGTTTTTGTCTTCCCTAATTTTCCACGTGGCAATATTTATATACAGGATAAATTATATAAAGACAATCAAGCTAATAAACAGATTAGTCTGGGTAAATTGGAGGAAAAGAAGTTTATTATCATATATTATAATTTCAATATATTATAACATCGATACACATATATAATATTTAGTTGTATAAATAGAAATATGAAAAAAACGAAAGAAAAAAAAAGAGAGATAAAAAGGTCAGGTGTTGAAATCAATAATAAAAATGGCATATCCTGACCAGGAGCACATGTGCTTTACAGAAGGCAGAGCGCCATCTGGTGGAACAGAAATCAACTAAACATTGATTTGGCCAAATATCAGGGAACAGGCTAAATCAATGTTTAGTTGATTTCTGTTCCACCAGATGGAGCTCTGCCTTCTGTAAAGCACATGTGCTCCTGGTCAGGATATGCCATTTTTATTATAAATAGAAATATAAGAATATTTGGAAAATACTTGTTCTTTTTCCCAAATATTTCAACAACAAACTTTTTCTTAATTTTCTATATATTTTTTCTTTAAATACACACACACAACAATTTATTTTTATTTTTTTTTTCATAAAAAGAGATGATTTTCATATTTAATATAAGTCTTTAGATGCAATCTATAAACGTTTTTTTTTAAACGTATACTAAAATTATTCTTTGTATTTTATTAATAAAAACGTATTTTTAAAAATATATCTTATATTAAAGCGCAAAATACATAAAATTGTATTACCTTAATTTTTTTAAATAAAAGACGTGCCTAAAATGATTCAATTAAATATATTAATATAAATAATGTTTAAAATATATTAATTATTATATTAGTGTGTATGTATATTTTTAAAATATAAATATTTTTTATTTCAAATTTCAGTTTTTATCAGTGAAATATGATAGATTGAATACTTACCTTAAAAGGAACTTTACTTTTTTTAAATTAAATATAATAATATTAATAATTCTAAAATATATATTAATTATATATGAATATTATTTTAATGTATATATTTTAAAACATTTATAATTTTTCTTTTAAATTTTAGTTTTTAATCAGTGAAATATGGTAAGTTGAGCGCTCACCTTGAAAGGAACTTTCCCGTCTTGAATTCCATAGGTGGGCGCGACACAAGGCCATGTATGTCTGCAAGTATTCATACTTACCTCACGTAGGTATCGTGCTCCTTGCACCTGTTGCTCATAATACAGTGCAAGGATTCGCTTAATTGAAAGGTATCGCTTATTAGAGGTGTGTTTGGAGGCCATACCATTAGGCTTAAAGGTCTTCTCTATAAATAGAACCAACATAATGGGCAATATATATCCATTATGAAGATGTAAATTGATTTACGGAAAAGAAATATAGCTTAAGACTTTTTTTAATGTTAATATCTCTCTCTCATTGTATCTTTTTGATATTCTTTCTCTACAAATTGTAAAGATTCGAAAATACGTGTATTTACTACAACATTCTATTTTTTTGGAATTTTAAGAAAAAAATGTTCTTAATTATTTTTAATGAATGTTTTGTATACAATGTTTTCGAATTTCTTATAAGACAACTTTTACTATTTATTAAAACTATTTAGAGAAATATGAAATTAGAAAAGATGAATATCTGAAGAAATTTCATTGAAAAAAAAAATGGCGCGATTATTTATTTTTAAGCAGACGATACTTTATTATTTTTTTTTACTCTAGATAAACAATCAAGAAACAGAAATCCGACCACTGCCAAAAGATTTACTGTCCGAAGTATCTTTAATTTGAAGAACTATGAATGCCGGCCAGGCAGCCTCTATGATATTCATCCCTGACTTTACAATTTGATAAAATTAAACAGTAACCCAGGTCCGGGACTCTTTCAACTATTTTTAAAATTTCTCTAGCTTTCGGATCAATATGCCCTTCAACAGGAGACCCTAGAAGTACCACTTCCAGCTAATTAATTACACACACACAAGGACATGAAAGGCATATCAGCCCGAAAGCTTGAGAAATAAAAAATAGTTAAAAATAGACCTGAACCTGAAATATTTGAATGTAATTCTACTGTCCTATGTCCATTATGTCCATAATTTTATTGTAAACCATATCTGAGATTCCTTCTTTCAGTGCTGCATATATAAGCAGAATCGTCCAATACAGTATTAGAGCTCTGAGAAGCGGTCTGGTTGATTAAATTAGCGAAACCGCTGGGAGGGTTCACCACTGATGAGTCAAGCCCTCCCAATATATTTTTTCATCGCAGTAAGGACAGTAAAAGTTTGTATTATGTATAAAAGAAACATTCGTGCTTTTAAATCCTTTAATTTTATATGAATCTGGTTGATTATCGATTTTATTAAATTGTAAAATATATTTTACATCGATTGTATCGTTCTTCGGTTAGTGTTTAACGTACAAATAAACCTTTTGGCATTAATTAACCTTTTTTTTTTTAATGTTCCAACTAAAATAAAAAGGAATCTATTTATTTGTACTTTACAAGAATATACGTTGTCATGATAGTAAGAAGTCGTTCAAATTAAAAAATACATAAATAATTTATTGATAAAAGTGTTGAAATTGTCGTTGAAAATTTTATTTACAATCAATATACTTCAATTAAATAATCCCTTGTATTAATATGGAGTAAATACAATCAATATACTTCAATTCAATAATCCCTTGTATTAATATGGAGTAAATACAATCAATATACTTCAATTCAATAATCCCTTGTATTAATATGGAGTAAATACAATCAATATACTTCAATTCAATAATCCCTTGTATTAATATGGAGTAAATACAATCAATATACTTCAATTCAATAATCCCTTGTATTAATATGGAGTAAACACAATCAATATACTTCAATTCAATAATCCCTTGTATTAATATGGAGTAAATACAATCAATATACTTCAATTCAATAATCCCTTGTATTAATATGGAGTAAAATCAATCATTCCTCCAGGGAAATGTATCTTTTCAAAAACATTTTTATTCTCTAGTTTTCAGGAACGAACCTCCTTCTACATTACACTATGTTTTCTTCTGTTTAAAAAAGCACATGTGCTCGTGGTCAGGAGATGCCTTCTTTATTTTTAATAAGTATTAATATTTAATTAAAAAGGCATATATTGGATCAAAATATCATTTATTTTACCAATATTTCAATATAAATGATATTTTGATCCAATATATGCATTTTTAATTAAAGATTTATCTATGGATTGCTCTATTTTCAAAAAGTATTAATATATTTCTATTTTTTATTATTTGATTAATTATTCTCTATGACAATATATGTAAAAACAGACGAGAAGATTTATGCATTTAATCATTCTAATGTGTTTTAATATCCATAGACAGAAGGAGTTATTTGTTGACACATTAATATTGTAATACATTGATAAAGGTTGGCGTTCAGCGAGAGAACTGAAATATTGGTAAATAAATGATATTTTGTTCCAATATATGTCTTTTAAATTAAAAATATATTTATGGATTCATATATTTTCAAAACAGAAAATTAATATATAAAATTAAAAAACTAACATTTGACACCATAAAAACAACTTTTCATACGCTTTAGAAACATAATTTATTATATTGGTAAATATATTATTCATTTTTGATTTTTTTTTAAGTTCTTGTTAAAAATATATTATTGAGACGACAATAAACCTTTTGGTACCAATTAACCTGTTTTTATATTTCAACTAAAAATTGAAAAAATATATTCTGTTTATTTGTCCATTACAAAATATATATTTCCCGATTATAAAGCAGTCCATATTAATTAAAGGGCATATTTTGAATCTAAAATAAAATATTTTATTTAATTAATTTGTTTTATTTGTTCAATTTAGATCCAAAATATGCCTTTTAATTAAATTACTACATATATTAATTATATAAACAGACGAAGATTCATGCATTTAATCATTCTAGTGTATTCATACCCCCATACACAGATAAAAAATATTAAATAAAAAAAAAACAACTAACACTTAAGACCATATATAAACCAATTTTAATACACTTTAGAAACATAATTTATTATGCATTGTTAAAACTATTATTCATTTTTTAAAAAATTTTCATGTTTAAGAATGTATGACTAAAATAAACTACATTTTCTAATTCAGAAGAAAGAAATAAAAATGCAAATAACACATCCACATAAATAGTATCACAACTTACAAATTTATTGAAATGTTCAAGAAATCAAATGAAGAAAGAAAAAAATACACCTTTAAAAAAATTATACTCTTAAATTTTGTTGTAGGGGGGAATCGTAGAAAATTACATTTGATATTCAAATTTGGTACCCCTGAGGGGAAAAGGCGGGAACAATTGAAAAACCTGGTTCGTCTGCTTTAAATTTCCGTCTTTTGGTTGAAAAAAAAAATTCTGAACCAAACGACACTATTGTTTTACGATTTTATTCTAACAATTTGGATGCGATTTTGTATTATAAAATAACTCCATTCCATAATATATTATCAGAGTATTAAAATACATTTTTTTAAATTTATATTAAGTATTACAATAAATGAACCAAACGAAAAGTAAAAGACTTCTGTCCACGGTATCTGTTGTATATATGTGGATTAATTGTTACCACAGAGTGTGTGTAAGCTCACAGGTAAATAGGCGCTAACCGAAAGAAAAAAAAGTTCCTTTGTTTAATATTAGTTTCCCTTTTATATTTTGTTCTCTATCTTGTAAATCAATAAATATAATGTTTAATTAATATTTTCTTAGAATCAGTTTCATTGAAATTTCTAAGCAAAGCCAACAGTATCGATAAAGAGTCAAATGATGTTATGTAACGTTTATACAATATTGATAGAAAATATAAAAAATTTCAGGTTGAAAAGATATACTCACCATTTGGTCGACAATGGAGCTAAAAATATTCTTAAATCATCAACAATTAGATTTTTATACACAATTCATATTTCCATAGAAAAGACATTTCTTCAAACTAAAAAAAGCATTAAAAATCTATAGATGCTAAGTTATAAAATAATTCCGTTTGTTCAATGTAAATAGAAAATATAGAAAAACGGTTGTAAGGTTTTCTCACTATGTACTAAGTTTAATTCTCAACCTTCAACCCCAAACCACATTATTGACTGATCCATTGAAGAGCTCTATTCATCCCCAGCAGACACCATCAACAAGCTCTACAAACTTGATACTCTAATATGATTGTTGAGTGGAGATAAGAAAGAAGAGACTCATTCCCAGCAGACACCATCAACAAGTTCTACAAGCTTGATACCCTAATATGATTGTTGAGTGGAGATAAGAAAGAAGAAGAGACTCATCCCCAGCAGACACCATCAACAAGCTCTACAAGCTTGATACCCTAATATGATTGTTGAGTGGAGATAAGAAAGAAGAAGAGACTCATCCCCAGCAGACACCATCAACAAGCTCTACAAGCTTGATACTATAATATGATTGTTGAGTGGAGATAAGAAAGAAGAAGAGACACATCCCCAGCAGACACCATCAACAAGCTCTACAAGCTTGATACCCCAATATGATTGAGTGGAGATAAGAAAGAAGAAGAGACACATCCCCAGCAGACACCATCAACAAGCTCTACAAGCTTGATACCCCAATATGATTGAGTGGAGATAAGAAAGAAGAAGAGACACATCCCCAGCAGACACCATCAACAAGCTCTACAAGCTTGATACCCTAATATGATTGTTGAGTGGAGATAAGAAAGAAGAAGAGACTCATCCCCAGCAGACACCATCAACAAGCTCTACAAGCTTGATACTATAATATGATTGTTGAGTGGAGATAAGAAAGAAGAAGAGACACATCCCCAGCAGACACCATCAACAAGCTCTACAAGCTTGATACCCTAATATGATTGTTGAGTGGGGATAAGAAAGAAGAAGAGACTCATCCCCAGCAGACACCATCAACAAGCTCTACAAGCTTGATACTATAATATGATTGTTGAGTGGGGATAAGAAAGAAGAAGAGACACATCCCCAGCAGACACCATCAACAAGCTCTACAAGCTTGATACTATAATATGATTGAGTGGAGATAAGAAAGAAGAAGAGACACATCCTCAGCAGACACCATCAACAAGCTCTACAAGCTTGATACTATAATATGATTGTTGAGTGGGGATAAGAAAGAAGAAGAGACTCATCCCCAGCAGACACCATCAACAAGCTCTATAAGCTTGATACCCCAATATGATTGAGTGGAGATAAGAAAGAAGAAGAGACTCATCCTCAGCAGACACCATCAACAAGCTCTACAGGCTTGATACTATAATATGATTGTTGAGTGGGGATAAGAAAGAAGAAGAGACACATCCCCAGCAGACACCATCAACAAGCTCTACAAGCTTGATATCTTGCCATCGCCAACAAAGACCTGGTGGAGGACCCTAACACCAAACCTCCCGGCTACAACCTACCTAGGAGGACCTGGTCAACCCTCAATAGAATCAGGACCTCTACTGGTAGATGCAACTACCTACTAAATAAGTGGAACATGAGTCCAGACCAGAACTGCGACTGTGGACAAATACAAACAATGCACCATATCCTAAGGGACTGTCCTCGAAGATTCTTCCAGGGAACACTTGGGGATATCCACCGGTGCACAGAGGAGGCCCTGGAGTGGATTCGTCACCTCGACATTCCACTCTAGAGAAACTTGCCAACATTGTTGTATTGTGCTGTAAAAAACAATATCATAAGCAATAATAATAACAAGCTTGATACTATAATATGATTGAGTGGAGATAAGAAAGAAGAAGAGACACATCCTCAGCAGACACCATCAACAAGCTCTACAAGCTTGATACTATAATATGATTGAGTGGAGATAAGAAAGAAGAAGAGACTCATCCCCAGCAGACACCATCAACAAGCTCTACAAGCTTGATACTATAATATGATTGTTGAGTGGGGATAAGAAAGAAGAAGAGACTCATCCCCAGCAGACACCATCAACAAGCTCTACAAGCTTGATACTATAATATGATTGTTGAGTGGAGATAAGAAAGAAGAAGTGACTCATCCCCAGCAGACACCATCAACAAGTTCTACAAGCTTGATACCCTAATATGATTGTTGAGTGGAGATAAGAAAGAAGAAGAGACTCATCCCCAGCAGACACCATCAACAAGCTCTACAGGCTTGATACTCTAATATGATTGTTGAGTGGAGATAAGAAAGAAGAAGAGACTCATCCCCAGCAGACACCATCAACAATCTCTACAGGCTTGATACTCTAATATGATTGTTGAGTGGAGATAAGAAAGAAGAAGAGACTCATCTTCCGCAGACACCATCAACAAGCTCTACAGGCTTGATACTCTAATATGATTGAATAGAAATAAGAAATAAGAATAAAATATATAATTGAGTGGCGATAAAAAAAGAAAAAAATATATGATTGAAAAAACGAAGATATAAGAAAGAAGAAGAGTAAAAAATATATGATTAAACGAAGATAAGAAAGAAAAATAAGACGAAAATCTAGAAAATAAAGAATAAAATACATATGAACTTGAACACCATTCATATAACACAAGAAATCCATCAAAATGAACAAGAGAAAAGGATTATAAATTTATAAATCAAACGGAAAAAAGTCACTTCAATATAAAAGATAAAAACCCATCATAGATAAAATGACTAAGACATCATCGATTTAAAAAAAAAAAAGTTGACAACCCTGAATTACAGTCGGCATAAGATAAAAGGAAAGATGACACAACCAACAGAGTATTACGTTAAAAAAAAGCTTAACTTATTAATGGCCATAAGTGCTTCAGTACCATTTTTTTTTATCGAAACTACTCAAGAAACATCAAGAAGAGAAAGTATTTAAAAAAAGATGTCAAAGAAGCAAGGGGAGTTGGAAAATTTTTTTTTTTTTGTTCACATCACCTCTTTCCTTATGATGCCATCGTGTTTTTTTCTGCCAATTTTTAGATAAAAGGAACAACTGAATATATACATTCGATCATCATTAGTTGTTCCAATTTACAGAAATTCAATCGGAAATGACAACTTTTTATTAAGTTTTCTTGGAAAATTGGAATTTGTAGAGAAGGAATTGTTCTGGGTTATTTCGTTGGTTGTTTTGAAAGAAAGAAATTTTAATGCATTAGGTTCAATTGTTTGGATTTTCTAGAAATGTTTTGGGTTATTCGTTTGTTTTCTATAGAGAGACACTTTATGAAGTTAAACGCTTTTACTTTCATAGTATTTTCTTGAATTATATGTCAGCCTTTACGAATTTTGTTATATAGCTATAGCCTTAATAATATTTAGTATATGTATATAGGATATGTAAATAGGATATGTATATAGGATAGGATGTAAATAAAGCAAATTACTTTATAAAATTAAATATTGTAACATAGTATTTATTAATTTTATTTATGTAACATAGTATTTATTAATTTTATTATTTTTTATTAACAGAGTGGTCATTTTTATGTTTATATCTTGCGACTCTGTAAATTTCCCTCGTGGCTTATCTTTTGTTTTACAATTCATAGTTTGTCCTTCCCTGAAATAAATTGTTGTCTCCTTCTGAAGTTTTTGTCTTCCCTAATTTTCCACGTCGCAATATGCAAAAAAAAAAAAATATTTTATATAAAAATAGTACATATATCATCAATTTGTTATCGTGATACTCCTGTGGAAGGACTGACAGGTCCGAAAGCTAGAGAATGAAAAATTTGAGCAAGAAACTTAGCCCTGGAGACTTTATTTTCTTTATAACAAATTACATATTGTTGTTTTATACAAAAGAATATTGATAATGTAGTTATTAGTCTAAATAAAAGCATTCCAATGGAATTTAGTAGTTTTTATATAAATTAAAGATAAATCTTCTATCGAAACAATGATAAACCCAAATTCTACCATAGTTTCTGACAGTATGTAAAGATGGATCCGTCACCACAGACACGTGCTGTTGCGACAGATATTGGCCAATGTGATATCACGTGACCCCAATGAGGATCACACACACGTCTGGCGTAGAGAAGCTGTTAGTATTCTAGTAGAATCTGGCTTAATACAATACCTGTGTATGTCATCAGCTCGCTTATCTCTGTGTGCTCGAGTGGTGGTTTGTCTTATATAACTATGGAAAACTATACTTATTTACTATAACAATTACAAACTTTACCCCTGTTTAATATACAGTTAAACCTGTTTATAGCGCCCCCTCTAAATAGCGCCTTCCTCTCTATAGCGCCCGATTTTAAACATTAAAATGTAAACATTTTACATTAAAAGTGACCTGTCTATAGCACCCCCTCTCTATAGCACCCTTTGGTGAGTCCCAAGAAGGGGCGCTATAGTGTGCGCTTTTCACAGAAAAAAAAAACATATTTGATAGTTACCGAATATTATATTGGTACTGGGTCCCTGAAGTTTCGATGTTAAATACCATTCACTATAATGATAATAATAGTAATAATAGTAATAAAATAGTAAAGCTTTATCATTATAATTGATCTAGCAGAGATATAATATTCCTGTCATTTTACACACAGCTCTTAATTTATAATTTTAAAAATTCTATGTTGAGAAGGCAAAGGTGCCAGATTGTTTAATGAGCTGGCGAATGTGACTTGGCAACACTGCTTCACAGAGTAAAAAAAAAAAACAAATATTTTTCTGCCTGCCAAGTTTAATCTAGACGTCGTTTGATTCAGAATTTCTGATGTTGCTAACATGGCTCAATTTGGACATCTTTTATCAAAAAATTTTGTTCATGTAATTGATCAGGATATGTCTATTTTATTTTTAATATAAACATCTGACACTTTTTTCTATCTTTTTTATTTCACATTTTTTTTTCACATAGATGAAAGTTTAGGTAATAAAAAGGAATATAGTCTATTGGGTTGGCCAAATATCACGGAGCAAGCTAAATAAACGTTTAGTTTATTTTTGCTCCACTAGATGACGCTCTGCCATATAAAAAGCACATGTGCTCGTGGTCAGGAGATGCCTTCTTCATTTTTAATAGTCTATTGAATAAAAAGAGATTTATTTGCCAATATTTCGGTTGACTTGAACGCCAACTTTTGTCAATAGATAAAAGAGTAAATTTGTCTAACGATAACAACAATTACAAATATATAAATAATGAGAGATTTTTTGGGTACAGTATTGTTTATAATACAATATAATGCGGCTTATGATTGTAAAACGACATTTGAAATTTATCCCGCATGTGTTTCTTTTGAACGAAAAATCGAAATTTATTTCAAGGAGAAATAACGATTATTTCTAACCTTAGGGATGAGGTATGAAAGGATGAATTGTGAAGAGTAATGATAAACGGAAAAATAAAAGTGTCCAGGGATGGGAATCGAACCCACAGTGTTCCGCTTACCGGGCAGATGCCATGTCCACTAGGCTACAGTATTCCATTATCATGTCAAACTGATATTATTAGATTTTAGACACATATAGACATTATGTAATAATACATTAGCGCGCCATCTGTTATCAAAATTCGAAACTATTATAGACGCGTATGATTCTTTTAAAAAATAAACAATTTCTACTGCCCTTACTGCAATGTAAAAATTAATATTTGCAGTAAAGGACAGTAGAAATTGTTTATTTTTAAAAGAATCATACACGTCTATAAGAGTTTGCGTATTTACATATAGAAATCAGCTTTATCTAAACTTAAATGGATCGCCTTTTGACTCAAAAAGACAGTAAACCTTTATAAATATGAAAAATGCATCTCCTTATCGTGCAACTGAAAGTTCCTGATGGCTTGCGCCATCTATCGGAATAAATATCAACTATTCTCGTTGATTTTTAATTATTCCAGAATTGGCCAAATACCCATTCTTGATTAATCACGAGAATAGTTGAAATTTATTCCGATAGATGGCGCAAGCCATCAGCAACTTTCAGTTGCATGATAAGGAGATGCCTTTTTCATAATTTATGCACCTTATCCCAGTACAATATCACATTTGTACTATTTTTTCACTTTATAAATATGTTTGTGAAGTCTTCAACTAGTATTAATATAATATATGCAATTATAGTATATTCCCTATATACATATTGGTTATTTATATATATGTATATTGGACCATTCTGCCTATCTTTTTTTTTCATTGTATGGACAGAATACTCGTTATTATACACACAAAGCTTTATTAAGACCACCGGTCTTATACAGATTCACCACAGGGAGAAATAATAGATGGAGCTCCTATACTCCAGTCAGCACATCACCCAACAACAGTCTCCTAAAACTTTATCTTGACGAAGTGTCTATTATATTGTAGGGTAGAAATCAAGTCTTTGAATATCTTAAGATGTAAATGTATTTATTGATGACGTCATTATGACTGGTTGACAATTGTCAACCAAACTATCTACAGCTAGAGAATATTAAACAAGCAAGCTATGTAACATATATGATAATTTTATAAATACATAGTAATAATTATAAAGGACTGCGGCGAGTGATTATAAACAATACTTAAAGTTACACCGCATAAGTTTCTTTTTTGTGAAAATTCAATATTTATTTCAAAGAGAAATATTTACTATTTCTAACTTTTTTAAATGAAGTATGAGAGGGTGAAAATATGAAGAGTAATCCCGCCCCTGGACACTTTTATTTTTCCTTTCGCCATTACTCTTCATATTTTCACCCTCTCATACTTCATTTAAAAAAGTTAGAAATAGTAAATATTTCTCTTTGAAATAAATATTGAATTTTCACAAAAAAGAAACTTATGCGGTGTAACTTTAAGTATTGTTTACATAGTAATAATCTGTGTAAAATATTTTCATTGAATAATTAAATAATGAATTATTTCTTCTATGAAAAATAGACACTTCGACCAGTTAGAGTTTTTTTTTTATTTTCTCAACATTTCGACAAAAATATTTTGTCTTCGTCAGGAAAAGTAAATAAAAATAAAGCATTTGGCGTTAAAAATTGTTCTGAGGTTGCAAGGGTGTTTTCACGTGATTTTTCGAATTTAGTACATAAATAAAAAACTCTAACTGGCCGAAATATCTATTTTTCATAGAAATATGAATGCTGGCCAGGCTACATCTATCTTTACGATAAATTATTTCTTCGCCAAAATATTTAGAGAAAACGAAACTAATCCCTGGAGAGTAGTCTGAGATTTTCAGCTTAATATTGAAGATGACAAAAGTTACTCCTTTTGCGGGTTAACACACAAAAATGGAATAAGCTAGGACCTAACTTAAATGTACCTTAATACACAGAAAAGCGTACACTCAAGAGTACAACACCAACAACAAAAAAGGAAATAAATAAGAACTAGCTATTTATAAAATTAAAATAAAAAAGTACTTAGCTTTATTGTAGCTTTGATAGGGATCGGACTGGGGTCACAGGGATGCGAAGAGAACAGCCAGACACGGAAAAACCTCGTAGAAAAACACTTTTAGTGTCTCCACACCAATTCTCCACTCTCTGGGCCCCCCTCGCATTCCCTTAGTCCCCTCTTATATACAGACATGGCCACATTCGTCCAATGAGAAGACATGAGAGATTGGTTCACCAACAAACGAAGACAACATTCTTCCCTCTAAAACCTGATCAGAAAAAAAAAACTGAAAATGTTTGTCAATATAATTTGACAAAGAAACTTATTGCACGAAGTATGTTGACAATCAATCGACCATATCTGTCGCAGCTAATGGACATGTTGAGGAATAGGACAGGGTGTCAATAAGACAGATGATATGCAAATTAATCCCCATTGGATATGGGGTGAGAGAGGGGTCAAGTTTGGCCTCAGGGGAACAAGTGAGTGACAGGAGACGGGCGGTAAGTAGTTGGAGGGGTTGTTAATATAATTGTGGTGATAAGTGGGGAGGGGAATTGTCCCCTGGGTGGGGACCTCTACTGTAAGACTAACCTACCATGAATGAATACCTCCAATAAGCGACCGTTTCTATAACCTATCAACTTTTCTACCACGATACTTGTCTATGTGCTGTTTGAGTTTTTCGCATACATTTCGGCAATATTTGATCCAACCTGACGAAATTTGACACCATATAGAATCCGGTCTGGAAAGATATATCTGTTCTTCTTTTAACTCCTGAAAATATGCAAATTAATTCGATAAAGGTCTAATTAGCATATTCCATTTGTTCCGCATACATTTTCTCCAATGTCCTGATGGATTTATGAGAAGATAATAAAGTTCGGTCTGAAAGAAGTCAATAGTTTCAACTGTGGGAATATGCAAATTAGTCCCACACAATAAGGTATAGATCAATATATGAAAATTTAATACACAAGTATATATCAATGGGTTCAAATTTAAGACAAAAGTATAAATCAGTATGAACAACAGGTATAGATCAATGTGTACAAGTTATAAGACCCAAGTATAGATCAGTTTGGGCAAGTTTAGACTAATGTGTACAAGTTAAGACCCAAGTATAGACCAATGTGTGCAAGTTAAGACCCAGGTATAGACCAATGTGTACAAGTTAAGACCCAAGTATAGACCAATGTGTACAAGTTAAGACCCAAGTATAGATCAATGTGTACAAGTTAAGACCCAAGTATAGACCAATGTGTACAAGTTAAGACCCAAGTATAGACCAATGTGTACAAGTTAAGACCCAAGTATAGACCAATGTGTACAAGTTAAGACCCAAGTATAGATCAATGTGTACAAGTTAAGACCCAAGTATAGACCAATGTGTACAAGTTAAGACCCAAGTATAGATCAATGTGTACAAGTTAAGACCCAAGTATAGACCAATGTGTACAAGTTAAGACCCAAGTATAGACCAATGTGTACAAGTTAAGACCCAAGTATAGACCAATGTGTACAAGTTAAGACCCAAGTATAGACCAATGTGTACAAGTTAAGACCCAAGTATAGACCAATGTGTACAAGTTAAGACCCAAGTATAGATCAATGGGTACAAGTTAAGACCCAAGTATAGATCAATGTGTACAAGTTAATACCAAAGTATATATCAGTATTGGAAGGTTATAGATCAATGTGTACAAGTTAAGACCCAAGTATAGATCAGTATGGGTATGTATGGATCAATGTATACAGGTTTAGACACAAGTATAGATGAGTATGATCATGTATATATCAATGTGTACAAGAAACAAGTATAGGCCAATCAATATATGTATAGTAGACACAAGAACATATCAGTATGGACAAGTTTAGCTACAAGTACAGAGAGATGTAGAAGAATGTACAAGACGTCTCTCAACAAGGACACAAGTCCATCCCAATATTTCACTCCACCGCGTCAACTGATGAGGTCGAACAGCCAGTTGACACTCCCTATATATAACTTGTCTTTCCTTAAACTATCGCTTCGAACCCTCTTTCTTTCTTTTTTTTTTTTTAAATCTTCAACTCTTCTTTTGTATGTTCTCTAGTGTTCCGGGGGAAAATAGATTCTGTGAAGACTGATATAACTCCATTATTTTCGTTTATCTGCTAACTCAACTACCCATTAAATATAAAGGAGAATATGGAACATTTATCCAAATTAATAATACATTTGCTATATATGTATGTTGTGAGGATTTTCTTTCATGTTTAAAAACGCTTAAATAAGATTACGAACCGCTGGAGTTTTACCAGGTCTAATAAAAAAAGAGGATACAAAGTTGACTATTTAAAACTAATAGATTGATTTGCATATATGTAACTTTCTAATTAAAATGTATTTACATATTGGCGCTGAAATCTAAAGATGTTGAATGCTTGAAGCAATATACTTGTAGGTCTTTTGTAAAGTATTTAGTTTCATAATATATTCTTAAGATTTCTTATCATTCATATCTTATTTCTGGTGGTATTTAGAAATTTGCATAGCGCTGCACGCATTCAATCTAGATGATTCTGATGTAAGAAGATAACACCAGCCAGAAACATCAACAATAAATCTAATCTGTTTTTGTCTTTCCAGGGATCCATCTGGTGAGAAGCCGAAAGATGGCAAAGATTCAACTTCCTCTACTCCTGACAAGAATCTGATGAGTAGCAAATCTTCTGCAGACCTCCTGGATAGTCCTTTACGAGCTAGCGGCCACATGATGGACTTCCACAATCCTGCAGCTGCTGCGGCTGCTAGAGGACTCTTTAGCGAGATTAAACCTCTAGGAACGCCTCTCCATCCTCAAGTAGCGGCAGCTCTATCAGGGAATTTCCGTATTGGACATGAATCTCTTGTTCCCCCCCCATCTGGGAGACCTCGGCCTCATGCCAACAGACTACCATCACCCCTTATGACAACCAGCTCGCCCAGGGGATGACCCTTGGGCAACGTCAACAACCTCAACCAATCACAGAACAGATTCCTATCCACGTTTCCTCTAGCTTTATCCTGCTCTAGTAGAATAGGGCTTTGGTACCTCTCACAATTCTTCTCACATATTTACATATTTACATTTACATATATAAATTCTCGCTCCCCACCTCAAACCTCTATCAAAGAGTTCTTATAGAAAATTTCAATTACCATCTATTACATTTGTAACAAATATTTTTTTTCTGTGAAAAAAATAATACAAAAGTGAGAAATTGTAATAGAATAAGGTGAATTAATTAATTAAAAAATCATCTCTTAATCGTGCAACTAAAAGTTGCTGATGGCTTTCGCCATCTATCGGAATAAATATCAATTATTATTTGATTTATCAAGAATAGGTATTTAGCCAATTCTGGAATAATTTCAAAAAAATAACAAATAGTTGATATTTATTCCGATAGATGGCGCAAGCCATCAATAACTTTTTAGTTGCACGATTAGGAAATTCCTTTTTATTTTTTTCTTGAATAAATTTTTTGACAATGTGTTTGTCGAAACCGTTGAGAGCGTTCACCACTGATGAGCTCTCATTACCTCTCATTTAATAACTTCTATCATTGCAGTAAAGTCTGTAGAGATAATATTTGATTTTATATGTAAAAAATAAAGAAACACATTACTAAAAAAGTATTTATTACAAATAAAAAACAAAAGAGTTCTCACTATAACAAAACGAAAAAAAATCATCCTTTAATAATGAAATTTTAGATAGCTTTTTATTTATTTATATATTTTTTATTGAAAGAGAATTAAAATTTCTATGCATTTTTTAGTAAATATAAAATAAAATGTTAGAAATAAAGAAACACATTTCTAACTATTTATTTTATATTGTTTTTGAGTATATTATCAAAACTATATTAGTCTAAGAAAACAAAAACGTTAAGAAAACAAATAAGGTCTTTTTTTTTAGTCATATGCTTTCTATTCCTTTATCAAATAGATTTTATTTAAATAGATTTATATTAAAATTCTAGGCTGACGTACTTACATTAACACTTGAAATGAAATAAAAATAATTTTAGATATTTATATAGTTAAAAAACGGTTTTTTTTTAAATATTATAAAAGCAAATAACGATTAAATGATATATTTTTCAAAATAAATATTTTAAAAATATATTTATTGGGAGTAACAAAAAAAGTCAAAAAAAGAAACTTTGATTTTTCAAAGATACTAAATAAAAATATATTTTCTCTTAATATATGCGTATTATTTGCATATATAATTTATCTCATTTTTTTTTTCGTTTTATATATTTTATTTCTCTCTAAGTAAGTGTTTAAGCTTATATTATTTTATAAAGATTTTAGTTATACTTTCTCGAAAATATTATTATAATATATATTAAAATATTATAAAACTTATTTGAATATATTATTAGTCTCGTCTGCATTTCGTAAAATGCGCGCTAAAATTTTAATTCTATTTTATCAAATCTATATTAAGGTTATGTTCTATGAGAATTATCTATTTTCTTTCTCTCTCTCTAGTATATTATAATAATATAAATCAATATGATTTTCACTTATAAATCATATTTGATATATTTTAAAACTTTATCAAATATTAGTCATAACTCGAAATTATTAAAACTTTATTTTTTGTATTTTAATTATTAATATGATGATAAAATATCGGGCATACGATTAGAATTGTAGAAATATTAATGATTTATTTTTAAGTTTCTTTTAGAGAAATATCAACACGTATCAAATAAGAAATATTTTCAATGAATTAATATTTTCTAATTATTTTTCACTATTTCCTTTGTGTATTATTTGGCTTTGAAGAACCAACTTTTGTTTCCAACTTTTTTTAAATGATTTATCTTTTGTGAATTTCTATACACAAAGAAAATATGGCCATTAAAGTAATATTTTCTTCATTGATTTGTAATTATGATGAAATCCTTCCTCTTCCTTTTTTTAAAAAAAATATTTCAGCTTTGAAATTGAATTAAACACTGTAGTTTTAAATTTGAACGTAGAAACTGAGAAAATTTTGCCTCTCTTCAAATGAAAAAAAAAAAAACTTTTTTTAAGCAGACGATCTCTGTTTACAAAACAGACGAAAAAAATAAATAAAATTTTCTTTCTTTTTACAAATCAATTTGGACGTTCTGAATGAGAAATCAATAAAAGAAATGGAATACACGTTTTTTTTTTATGCTTTCAAATATTGAATTTAAGTTTATATTCAAAAATATATATTCAAGTCATGTTTTGAAATACTAAAGCTATTTATTTATTTTTTATATTTATACCTTTTTTAACATATAGAGTCTTCTTTATAAAGTATATCTTTTATTTTATAGCTTTTAGAAAAATTTGGAATAATTGTCATATATTTACATATCGTCAAGATGGTACCAAAGCCCTTTATAAAAAAATCTATTTTATTTTTTAAATCTGGCAATCATATACATTTTGAAGAAAAAATAAAAATATAGTTTTAATTTCTTTCAGAAAATGCAAAATATATTTATATGTATGCAATTTTATAAATAGTGACATTGTAATGTATATAAATATACATAATATAGTATATAAATGGAAATAACTTTTTTTTCTCCGCAGACGATAGTTAAATATAAACAATAAAGATGCAAATTAAAATTTTAGCACAATTTATATAACTTATTATGATAATTATAACCTGTTCTTTAATAGCATATTCTACATTTTCAAAATGTGTCCAAGCCTTTCAAAAAAAAAGTTTTTCAAAAATGACGCCAAGTTTTTGGCGCCATTTTCATTATAGCTATTTTTTAATGTAACTTTTTTTTTGCAATAAGAATGCAAAGTTTAATTCTTTTAATATATATATATTTAATATATTTTCTCATATTTATTATATATAGTGAATATATATGGCGGTAGAGTATTTCTCTATAAAATTATATATTTCAAAATATTTTAAATAAACAATACTGTCAATTTCTATATTCAAATTTGTGGAACTATATATATGTATATGTATTTATGAACTTGATTATATTTTCTAGTCACTTCTGTTAGATATATTTCTCTTTGTTCATTTTTTTTACTTTTTAGAGGGTGCATTACACTTAATTACATATATAACTATCAAAAGAAACATTCCTAATCTTTTGCTCACTTATTTGCATATAATTCCAGAAACAACTGTAGGTTTTAATGCTATTTATAATAAATTGAAATAATATATAAAGCCAATGGATTAAGTAGATTTTATAATATAAAATTTTACTCTTATCTATATATTAGTACTATGGATTTTTTTTTTATTTAGTAATTACTTTTTTTTTTGATCACCCTCAAGATTAAATTCTATTTGATGTTTTAAAATATCAATTTTCTCATTTCTAATTTTCTTTGTGCAAATTTTGTAAATTATTGTGTAATCAAATGTTTTATTTTTAAAAGTATTTATTGTTATATCTCTGACCAAGTTTTGAAAAAAAAAAATCATGTGATTATAAATTATTTATTTGTTTTTATTATTATTATTTCTTTTCCGCTTGAGACTTTTTTTTAATTAAAAACTATAATTTCTCAATATTTTTATGAAAATACAACTTAGGGTAAGCCACATTTTAGTGAATTTTGGTTTAAAATGATATCAATGTGTTTACCTTCGATTATAGTCTGCTGCTTTTTTTTCGACACTTTATTATGCAAATATGTTTTATAAATTCGGTCAATTCTTTTTTACCAATTGACTTTTATTCTTTTTAAAACTCTCTAAAAATACATTTAAAATAATTTCACAAACATTATAATATTAATGTATTAAAATTCTTTTCTTTTTTTATCCTTCGTTTTTATTAATATTTGCATATTGAATTAGGAAAATCAGAATACTAAAATCGAATGTATACAACAACAAGATCTTAATCCATGTATTCATAATATATGATATAATATGTTTAATATGATATCTATAGATCAAAATACACCATATAAACATATTTACGTTATAGTGCATATTATTATGTCATATATAATTGGTACAGTAGAACCTCCATGAGAGGACACTCGCGCTAGAGGACACCTTTATACAAAGAACAGTTTTCATTTGAAAAAATAATATTTTTACTATTTAGCAACTCTCTGGTAAGAGGACACATCTCCCTAAAGGAAACTTTAGCTATGCAATTAGGTGTTGTCCTTTACAAGGAGGTTTTACTGCATATGTAAATCCCAATTAATTATATATACATATACACACATCATTCAAACAATAATACATAATTAATTAAATCCTTAAATTACTTAGCGCTTGCTTTTTATATAAATTAGTGTTTTTAAAATATAATATTTTTAAATATATAGGCAATAATTTCGTTTTTTAAAATTTAAGCGGGGCTATATCAATTAGCAGGTTTTATAAACAAATTAAAAATCTAGTTTTTAACGGCAAATAATACAATGCAGACGAAGTTTATAATTAAAAAAAATAATAATAATAATTACAGGAAAAAAAAAAACTATTTAAAGAATATTTTAAAATAACTTTTTATATAAAATTGAAAATAAAATCTCAATTTTTGTCATAAATGTAAACATTGTTTTTTTTTTTAATAAGCAAAATATTGTATTCTTTTGAATAATTAGATTGATTTTAAATAATAATTTTCTGTCTAAAGAATCCACAATTTCTTAATTTAAAATATTTGTGTTTATATAGACATGAATTATAAAAAAATACATCTTCATCTTAATACTGTAAAATACTATAATAACACTTGAATCTATTTTATAAAAATGCAATTTTGATTTTTCACCGTTTTTGTGTCTGAAAGTTTTTAAAATTTATGATTTTGTAGATAATTTCTTCTTCAAGGTCATATTTTGACAAAACCTAATTATTTAAAGATATGAATTTTTTCTTCCGAAAAAAAAAAAAACTGTACTCTTTGTAAATAAATTGTAAATTAAAAAAAAAATGTAAATTATATAAACATTTGTGATATCGAAAATTTCACAGCACGCGGCAATGTAAATAAATAAATAAATAATGGTATGAAAACAAAAAATAAAGTGTTTTTTTTCTTTTATGCAACTTTTTCTATACATAACATATTTGAATATTTGCTTAGGTACAATTTAGATGAGATTGGCATTTAGAATTAGATTATTAGATATTAAAAATAAAGTAGGCATATCCTGACCAGGAGCACATGTGCTTTTCAGAAGGCAGAGCGCCATCTAGTGGAACAGAAATCAACTAAACATTGATTTAACCTGTTCCCTGATATTTGGCCAACCCAATTTTTTGATAAATCAAGAAAAGCGCCATCCACGATTATTAGATATTTATAACTTTTAGATAAGGCAAGAGGTTTCTGGAGATCTTGCTATAAATATATTTTAATTGATTAATTATTACCACAGAGTATGTATGTAAGATCACAGGTAAATAAGCGCTAACCGAAACAAGAAAAAAGTTCCTTTGTTTAATATTAGTTTCTCTTTTATATTTGTTTTATCTCTTGTAAATCAATAAATATAGTGTTTGATTTAAAAAATTCTTTTTTTTTGCTTATCCCTAGTACACGTGGTATAGGCCATGATAATCATGGTGGGTAGTTAGCGACTGCTTTTTACTGTAAGCGCACCACATGTCTACACATGTGAAAAGCAGTTCGACTTTGCACTTACAAATGTGCCAGAGCCCCGTTTGGTTACTTGCACTCGCTGGTGGGGTTGGACTTTCGCAAAAATCGGTGGGCCATTGGAGCATTTTTTTTTCTAAAACAGAAAAAAGTGTTCAATGCGGGAATCGAAACCGGGTCGTAGTGGTCGAAAACCAAACGGTTTAACCAGCCTTCGACCGACCCCCCTGAAAAATTCTAAGCAGAGTCAACAGATGTCAGTTTCTTTTAATTTTAATTGCAATCTAAAGCTTTCGGACATTATCCCGCCTCTACCACAAGAGAACAACAATGAACAATAATAAAACGCTGTTATAGATACTGTAGTAGCTAGCTATACCTTTGCTCCCCATTGCTCCCCTATGACACCTTTTCCATACACGTTGCATATGTCCCGAGCTGCTTCGGCTGCTTTTTGACCTCGATGAAAAGCGAAGAAAAGCAGATGTCGAAAATGTTGATTTTTGCCTCCTGTATATTCCATTTTCAAGCCTGGAAAAAAAATCATTTTTCAAAAAACAAATAATAGAGGTTTGTAGAGCAAAACAAGTACTATTTAAAGTATATAAACACTTTACCGTATAACAACAAAAACCGTTATGAAACAAAGGGATACATCCATTTTTTGACTCGAAAATCCTACATTTTGAGTAATAGACCGTAAAATCATATTCTCTTTTAACTGTATCTCGCAGCGTGTGTTTTATTATTGTTCATTTTTGTACCCCTGTAGAAGCGCGGTAATACCCGAAGACTTGAGAATGGAATAAAAAATGAAAAAAAAAAAACATCTCCAGAAACCTTTTGCCTTATTTAATTCAAATACAGGAGACTCACAGCTATTGCATTAAGTACTTTTGTCTGATGATAGTAACATAATTGTTACCGAAACGTCACACAATGTTTATTTATTTAAATTTGGTGGCTCAATACCTTATATTTAAATAATTCTATATAAAGTGTATATGGATATATACAGATTTCGGGAATAAAACTAAAAAGAGAGACACAGCTCTGTAGAATTTCAAGATTAATATACACATAAGCAGATATATAGTGGGCTGACAAGAGATTCACATCTCCAGAGAAACCTTTTGTATTATTTGATTCAAATACAGTAGACTCACATCTATTGTATAAAGAACTTTTGTCTGAAGATAGTAACAATGTTGTTACCGAAACGACACACAATGTTTATTTATTTAGATTTGGTGTCTTATTACCTTATATTTGAAAGATTATACACTGCGTGACATTGAAAATGGAACACCAAGAAATAGTGGCCAGAAAATTATGCAAATTTCAGGGTAGACGCGCCTAACCGAGTTATGCAAATGATGTAAAATGCGCAGCTCTCGTGCGCACATGGAGTAAGATATAGGGAAGGAACTTGCAGAAAGGACAGTAATCGTGCCGTTATTTCTTCAAGGAAAATCATTGTAGAAATTTTGTTCTTGTGTCAAAAGACACGTGTAATAACAGAGAATGCCAGGTCATCGTAAACGGAGGCAGTTCAAGCAGACAGACGCTTTTACGAGGGGCATGGTGATCGGACTGAAAGGGGCAGGTTGGTCCATACGTCAAATCGCAGCTGATACACACCTTGGTGCGTCCACGGTGCACCGACTGTGGAGAAGATGGTTGGAACAAGGAAATGTGGCAATTTATAGGAATGTCGGTGCAAACAGAGTGACGTCAGCACGTGTGGATCGGCGTATCCTTCGACAAGCAGTGGCGGCCCCACAAGCCACTTGTACCGCCATCCTGCAACATGTGCAAGACACCCTAGATCATTCCATCTCGACCAGAACCTTTTCCCGTCGATTGGTTGCTAATGGCTTGCACTCATGCCGTCCGCTAAGAAGACTGCCATTGACCCCACCGAATAGGCGCCAACGTTTGGAATGGTGCCGGGCTAGATCGACGTGGATGACGGAATGGCACAGGGTCGTGTTCTCAGATGAGTCGCGTTTCTGCTTGTCCAGTGATAGTCGCCGTGTACGCGTGTGGCGTCGACGTGGAGAAAGGTCCAATCCGGCAGCAATTGTGGAACGCCCCACCGTGCGACAACGTGGAATCATGGTTTGGGGCGCAATCGCGCATGATTCCAGGTCACCTTCACTTCGTATTCAGGGCACTATGACGGCCCAACGATACGTTGATGATGTGCTGCGACCGGTGACACTCCCCTACCTTCAGGGGGTACCCAATGCCCTTTATCAGCAGGATAACGCCCGACCGCACACTGCTCGCATTAGCCAACAAGCTCTGCAAGATGTACAGATGCATCCCTGGCCACCGTACTCTCCTGATCTCTCACCAATCGAGCACGTCTGGGACATCATTGGACGCCGTTTGCATGCTTTGCCACAGCCGCGTTCAGAAGACGAACTGTGGCAAATGGTTGAGAGGGAATGGAGAGCCATCCCTCAGGACGCCATCCGTACTCTGATTGACTCTCTACCTAGACGTGTTGCTGCGTGCATCGCCGTCCGCGGTGGTCCTACTTGCTACTAAGCCGACGCCGTTCTCGCTCTGTATTATGACTATCGTTTTGAAATAAAGATCACTTATTGTTCGTCCCTGTCTCTCTCTGTCTGCCGAGTTTCATCACTTTCTGGCCACTATTTCTTGGTGTTCCATTTTCAATGTCACGCAGTGTATATAAAGTATATATAGGGATACACCGATTTCTGAAATAAAAAAAACAACAAGAGAGACAGATCTGTAGAATTTTAAGATTAATATAGATCTATAGAATTGAAAATAGAGCAATCCATAAATAAATCTTTAATTAAAAAGGCATATATTGGATCAAAATATCATTTATATTACCAATAAAAAAATAGAACTATAGTGTTTTAAAATTACAAAATATTTTCTCACAATAAGTTTCTTTTTATTAAAAAACGCTAGCTTTCAAGCTTAATAAAAAGAAACTCATTGTGAGAAAATATTTTGTAATTTTAAAACTTTTTCACAATTTTATCATGAATAGAACTATAGTGTGTTCATAAATTTGATAACTAAATAGAAGATCCTTATAACAATTAAAAACAAACTTCTTAAAATATTTTATTGGAAAATAACGATTGAAAAACATATGCAGACGAACTTTCATGGATAGAAATATGCAAATGAATCCCTGATTATATATATATTATTGTATTGGCTTTATATATTGCGCTTTTTATAATCAGTATTTGTAGGTTTATTTTTGTCAAGTTGTGTTAAGGCCTTAAGATATAGGAAACAGTCTTTTTGTATGTAAAATTGATAAAATTCGGTAGTTGATTAGTCAAAAAGGATATATGGCCAATTCTGTAATAATTAAAATCAACGTTTAGTTGATATTTATTCCGACAGATGGCGTAAGCCATCAGCAATTTTTAGTTGTACTTTTATTAGATGCCTTTTTTCTTTAATTTTTTATCTACCTTATCCAAGTATAATTGTACTTTTTCACTTTTTTTTTACATTCCTATATTTCAGCTAACTTTCAGTAACTGACCACCTATAAGAAGCGATGTAAGGAAAAGAAGAAGACCACCAATACATCAACCAGATCCCAACACAAGTAATTACATTCCTACGGAATTTATCAGGACACAGAAAGTTGAAGAAACATCATTAATACCATCCAGGTTTCTAGAAATTTGTAGATGTAGATATATTCTCCTATTTAACATATACATTCATGGAGACAAAACTTAAGGAAGTTGTACCTTTCAGCATGTATATCGGGATTCAGACAATACCTCTGAAAGATATTACAGTGACCTTTATTGAAGACTTACAAACAAAACTTAAGGAAGTTGTACTTTTCAGCATGTATATCGGGATTGAGACAATAACTCTGAAAGATATTACAGTGACCTTTATTGAAGACTTACAAACAAAACTTAAGGAAGTTGTACTTTTCAGCATGTATATCGGGATTCAGACAATAACTCTGAAAGATATTACAGTGACCTTTATTGAAGACTTACAAACAAAACTTAAGGAAGTTGTACTTTCCAGCATGTATATCGGGATTCAGACAATAACTCTGAAAGATATTACAGTGACCTTTATTGAAGACTTACAAACAAAACTTACGGAAGTTAAACATTTTAGCATGTATATCGGAATTCAGACAATAACTCTGAAAGATATTACAGTGACCTTTATTGAAGACTTACAAACAAAACTTACGGAAGTTAAACATTTTAGCATGTATATCGGAATTCAGACAATAACTCTGAAAGATATTACAGTGACCTTTATTGAAGACTTACAAACAAAACTTACGGAAGTTAAACATTTTAGCATGTATATCGGAATTCAGACAATAACTCTGAAAGATATTACAGTGACCTTTATTGAAGACTTACAAACAAAACTTACGGAAGTTAAACATTTTAGCATGTATATCGGAATTCAGACAATAACTCTGAAAGATATTACAGTGACCTTTATTGAAGACTTACAAACAAAACTTACGGAAGTTAAACATTTTAGCATGTATATCGGAATTCAGACAATAACTCTGAAAGATATTACAGTGACCTTTATTGAAGACTTACAAACAAAACTTACGGAAGTTAAACATTTTAGCATGTATATCGGAATTCAGACAATAACTCTGAAAGATATTACAGTGACCTTTATTGAAGACTTACAAACAAAACTTACGGAAGTTAAACATTTTAGCATGTATATCGGGATTGAGACAAAAACTCTGAAAGATATTACAGTGACCTTTATTGAAGACTTACAAACAAAACTTACGGAAGTTAAACATTTTAGCATGTATATCGGAATTCAGACAATAACTCTGAAAGATATTACAGTGACCTTTATTGAAGACTTACAAACAAAACTTACGGAAGTTAAACATTTTAGCATGTATATCGGAATTCAGACAATAACTCTGAAAGATATTACAGTGACCTTTATTGAAGAGAGAATAGAAGAGCAGAAAATCTTAATAAAGACTTTAGATGTTCATGGAAAAATTTACAGGAGCATCACGCCTAGTTTACATATTGGCGTTAATTATGTAACATTGATAAAGAAACGAGAAAAAAAAAAGACAGCAGACGAAACGTTTGGTGTCTACAAACATCCATTGTCGTTACAGTTTTCTCCCAGATGTATTTATTGAAGAAACACGAGATAACCAAGTATGAACAAAATTGCCTTTGTCTCCTTCTTCTTAAAATATATATACATATATTTATACGACCGGCGGCATCAAATACTTTCCACTTCTTTAAATTTTTGTCTATGAAGTTTAGAGATATTGATCTACAAAGATAGGTATTGTCTAAATAAAGATAACTTCGCTGGGGTTCGTTTGTTTAATTCAATATATGGAATTGAAGTGCATCAAAGATAAGGATATAAACTAAGATAAATATTAATATTAAATATTTTATTGTTGCCATACTTTGAAAAAATAACATTTCGTTTTCTGCGAGTTTGATGTCTTTTGAGTTTAAACGTCATTTAACTTAATGCTTGGGCGAATATTCAAAGTAAAATTGTATTCAACAATGTCACCAACTTAGTATCAAAAACGTAGCAGAGATGCTTACATTCATTAAAAGAAAAGTAAGTAAAAATAAACGAAGATAAATATTTAAACAAGGTAAAATCCTCTGGAGTAACTTGGTAAAGAAAACATTCAAAGACAAAGAGGATGAGTATCTTTTTATGAACAAACGTTCGAGCTTTCGAGCACAATGTCGCCCTTCAACAGGAATAAAACTACACAAAGAATCAAGATACATCTATATATATACAGGTGATTAGCATAAACACAAAAAACTATTATTTTTAGAGAGATAAAATTTAAGTTTTATGTATGATATACAAAACAGGTAATAGGAGAAATGTAATTATGCTAATATATGGTTTAATCTATTAGTAAAGAATCTATAGGTTGTTGTATGAACAGCTTATGTAAATATGTCATTGTAAAGTTCCGGAATCTCAATGTGCCTATTGAATATACATGAATATTATGAGTTACAAAATAATATGCAAATATTTATTTAACAAACATGTTATCATTTGTGACTACGATGGACGAGTGGAAAAAACCATCAACAGCCATGACCCAGGTTCGATTCCCGCAATGGGCACTTTTACCCGAATCAAAAAATTTCTTCAATGTCCCCCAATTCCCTTTCAAAAGTCTAGCATCACCAGTTAGGTATCTATAAAATATATAACCAAACGGGACTCTGGTACAATTGTAAACACAAAAGTCGAACTGCTTTCTACAATGTTCTTTAAATAACTGACACTTCGACCAGAAAAGTTTTTATTTTTCAAATATATTTATTCAAAGATAAAAAATCTCTTCTAGTTAAAGTTTCTATTATTTCAAAAATAGCATGATATGTGGTAATGACCAAAGGACTGGTCAATAGTAAAAATATTTATTAATTTTCTCACTGAACCTCTAATAGAAAAAAATCCCGTGGTTAAATAAAGTAAGACAAATAAACATTAGATATTTGACATCCTTCTGAAACACGAACAAGCTGGAATGATATGTAATAATGACCAAAGGACTGGTCAATAGTCAAAATATTTATTTATTTTCACTGAACCTCTAATAGAAAAAAATCCCGTGGTTAAATAAAGTAAGACAAATAAACATTAGATATTTGACATCCTTCTGAAACACGAACAAGCTGGAATGATATGTAATAATGACCAAAGGACTGGTCAATATTCAAAATATTTATTTATTTTCACTGAATTCCTGATAGGCACAATCCCGTATATAGTTAAAGAAAACAAGACAACTAAATATTATATATTTGGCTTTCTTCTGAAATACACAGCACAACGAGCAATTTGGAAGGACATGTGATAATGACCAAATGTCTGGTCAATAGTCAATATATTTATTTATTTTCACTGAATTCCTGATAGGCACAATCCCGTATATGATTAAAGAAAGCAAGACAACTAAATAATATATACTTGGCTTTCTTCTGAAATACACAGCACAACGAACAATCTGGGAGGACATGTGATAATGACCAAATGTTTGGTCAATAGTCAAAATACTTATTTATTTTCATTGAATTCCTGAGAGGCAAAATACCGTAATTAAAGAATGCAAGACAACTAAACACAGAAAGAGAGTGAATGTATTCTTGGATTTTTTCTGAAACACACGCACAAAACGAATATGTTGGCATGACATATGGTAATGACCAAATGTGTGTGTATGGTATTTGGTCAATATAGTCAAAATATATATTTATTTTAACTGAATTTCTGATAGAAACAATCCCGTAATTAAAGAAAACAAGTAAACTAAACAGTAAATATATTGAAACAGGAATCATTTTTGTATATATTCGGATTATATAAACTCAAAACGATAGACTCATCACAATCTTTTAATTACTGAGAAAATGGCGGCAGTGAATTGTTGAAACATCTGTAAATAAACGTTGATGATACAATAAAATGCGGCTTATGATTGTAGAACGAAGTTTGACAACTTTACCACAAATGTTTCTTTTTAACGAAAAATCGAAATTTATTTTAAGGAGAAATAACGATTATTTCTAACCTTAGAGATGAAGTATGAAAGGATGAATTGTGAAGAGTAATGATGAACAAAAAAATAAAAGTGTCCAGGGATGTGGGAATTTCATTTATCGTTATCTTTTCATTTATCGAATATTCGTTTATCATTACTCTTCACAATTCATCTTTTCATACTTCATCCCTAAGGTTAGAAATAATCGTTATTTCTTCTTAAAATAAATTTCGATTTTTCGTTCAAAAGAAACATTTGCGGTATAATTGTCAACCTTCGTTCTACAAACGTTGATGAGTTTATCATTTTGATTTTACACAGTAGATGGTATTTTGTTTGAAATTCTTTGCCAGAGTTTCAATGAACAGGTATGACAAGAGTATCTTATGGGTGCATATAGCCTGAAATATACAAATTTATCGGTGAAAATTAAAAATAATTAGATATATGCTGTATAAGAATGAATATGTACACTCATGGACAAAACTTAATGAAGTGGAAAAGTCTTTTATTGTACCTGACGTCTGTTTTTTGTTTTTTTTTTTTTTTTTAGGGGGACAGGCAATTTTGTTCACACCTTATATCTCGTATGTCTTCAATAAAGATCACAGTAATATCTTTCAGAGCTATTGTCTGAATCACAATATAAATGGTAAAAGGTACAACTTCCTTAAGTTTTGTCCATGAGTATATATGCGGGGAAGATGAATCGAAAATCAATATTGGAAGAATTTTTATCTTCCGTGACGATTCTATTTTCGCCCCGTGGAAAACAATTCCAATATCCTTTTGGAAGGCTGAAATGTGAAAACAAACCGTTTTCTTGGTTTTTGTTATCTCCGGGAGTAAATTGATGCTTTTTCTTTAGGAATATCTGGTAAAGAAATACGCACCTATCTTTCTCCTCTCGATATATACTGGGAATACTGTAGAATTTTGGAGAAAAACGTTGTAAATATTCAGTATAGGGTGTTCCTACCTTTGAAACATGGAGAGAAGACTATAGTTTATTTGATATTAAAGAGAAAGATGAATTTCTCTACCCTCACTGAACTGAGAATTTGAAGGAATTAATAGGAATTAACTCTCCTTCAATGATGACTCTTTCTAGAAGTTTCGTCAGTTTAATATACCTGAAATGATAAACAATAGTGCTACTTTTCATTCTAAATATTATACATCCGAACGATGACCTTGTTCATCACCCTAATAAAAAACATTACTAGTGATATAGAATGAGCCAAAACACCAGTTTTGGATCATTCTTGATCATCACTAGTAACGTTTTTTTTTTCTAGGATGATGAACAAGGTCATCGTTCGGATGTATAATTAAAGGAAGAGTTGCCTCTTTTGGTATATGTAAATATCATCCTCCCTCAATATTATGTATTAAGATATATATATATGTTATATTAAAATATTTTATTATAAATTGTTATATTAAAGTATTATTTTATTTAAAATTATATTTCATCGATTCAAATACTCTGTTAAATCGACCGCCAGAGGTCATGCTTCCCCTATAAAAACTCATTGTTGTTGTTCCCCGATAGCCCTAATCATAACTTTTGGTTAGTAGCCCGTTAACCCATATTTTCTCTCTTCCACGATAGCCGGCTCAAAACCTTTGTACATTATGTAAATAATCTTTTGTTTTCCTTATTCTACTAGCCTTTAGCCAGGCAGCGCTTTTATCAATTTATGTCTTTTTTATATATCCCTTTAACTCAATTAAATTACTGATCAAAACTATTTTTCATTATCATACTTTAAGGATTTCAACCACGACTGCATTACCATACCATAATCCTCAACATGATCTAAATTCAAGCAGAAAATCTCTTTTCTATTTATAATATATATATGTAGTAGCATCAATGTCAATATAAACTAGAGAGAGATTGTCATGTACCATAATTATGATATAAGCGTTACAATCCCAAATGTATATAAAGTTCAACACGCCAGCTTAACACAATGAATTACACTTTAAATAAGATAATAATAAAGTTTCACAAAGAGAAGTCAGCCATCAACCCAGGCAAGGTCCAAGTAGCCATTGTCGACATTTGAACACTTTTATTGACATCTTATTGTCGAGATTACATCAGAAATGGAAATGTTCTACATTATCAGGTGGACCCTTCCCGGGGATCTTCCACAAGTCATTATTGAGTGTTACGACTAGCCGCTCTGGACAACCGACATCAGAACCTCCTAGACCTTCCTTTGATTCAAAGACATTGAAAAACATCGATTTTTCATATTAAATATAGAGTCGTGGGTTCGATTATAGAAAGCTTTTTTTTGTTGTTATTCTATGTGTGTATATATACAACATAAAGTTTCGGGAGATGAAATTCATGAATTAAAAGAGGCACCTCTCCCTTTAAATATACATCAGAACAATGCACTATACATCACCCCAGTAAAAAACTTTACTAGTGGTGAGATACAGGTTGGCTTTTTGTCTGAATTTTCTGGGACCAATACACACATATTTAAGCTTAATTATTCTTTAAATTATATACACTCATATGTGTGTGGAGAGACAAAACTTAAGGAAGTGGAAAGTCTTTGATATCGCTGGTCGTCTGTCTTTTTGAAGGAGATAAAGGCAATTTTGTTCGCAATTTGTTATCTGGTGTGTCTTCAATAAAGGTCACTGTAATATCTTTCAGAGTTATTGTCTGAATCCCCATATACATGCTAAAAGGTACAACTTCCTTAAGTTTTGTACATGAGTAAAGACAATAGTTCATTTTTGATCAAGAAACAATATTTGCACAATATCCTGGAATAATTATTTTTAAAAGTCACAACGATTAGTTTATATTTATTCTTAAAGATGACGCAATCTTTAACACTCATTTAAATTATCAGAAGATACATTTTTTCTTTAAAACTAAGAACGTAGTTCATTATATAAAAACAGAGACTAACAAAGATAAAAAAAACTATAAAAAATCTATTTACAACTTCATCCAAAACCAATATATCGACTTTAAAAAAATAGCTTCCAAAAAAGTCTAATTAAAAAAAGAGCATTCAACCTTTTTTTTTAGTGGTTTTCCATTACGTTATCCAATTCTTTACGGAGTCAATTTACCTAAAAGGAGAATTCAATAGGAAACCTGATATCTAATAGGGAAAACTATCTAAAAAATAGGAGGGAGGGAAAAGATATAAATATAATAAATTATTTTTTTTATAAATAAATTTAAAAAAAACACAATTGAATGAACACCATGTTAATAGAAATCTTAGATGGCAAACAAAGAGAAAGAGAAATATATGTAAAAAAAAAAACGATTTCTTTTTTTTACGAAATGAACTTTAAAAAAATGTAATTTAAAAAAGGAAGAGCTATGAGGTCCATATAGAAGAGGTTGTTAACGGTGAAATTCTAACTAAACTGGGTAAAACGTAAGAAAAATGAAGATTTTTTTTTTCACCTGCTTCCTTCATATCTTTATCTTAGACGTTTAAAACCCCATTTAACAATTCATTAAACTAGTTAGGGAGGTTTTTCTTACATTTTGTTATTTAATCTTCAAAAAATTTAATTAAAAACTGGGGTTGATGAAAAGAAAAAAAAAGTTTTTTTTTATGTGTGTTTGGAAAATTATTTTTCTTTCCCTTTTTAGATGAGAAAAAAGTCAGGAAGTTGTTTCTAATGAAATGGTCAGTTAGGGGAAGAAAGTAATGTTTTTCTCTCCCTGTGTTTTCCTTGTTGATATGGCAGGGAAAACTGGGTTTTCATTTGGATTTAACCTCCCCAACGATGAGTTTTTTTGTTAAGATAAAAGGTAAATTTTGGATTCTCCCCATGATGTTTTAATCTTTTACCTAGCTTGAAGATTTAAAAAGGCGAATTTTTGGATTAAATAAAATGTGTATAAATGCTAAATCATGCACATAGAGTTATAGGTGAACTATACACATGTCTATGTAAACTTATATACACTCATGGACAAAACTTAAGGAAGTGGAAAGTCTTTTATATGACCGGTCGACTATTTTTTTTTTAAGAAGAAGAAGACAGGGACAATTTTGTTCATACTTGGTTATCTTATGTGTCTTCAATAAAGGTCACTGTAATATATTTCAGAGCTATTATCTCAATCCCGATATACATGCTAAAAGGTACAACTTCCTTAAGTTTTGTTTGTAAGTCTTCAATAAAGGTCACTGTAATATCTTTCAGAGTTATTGTCTGAATCCCGATATACATGCTAAAAGGTACAACTTCCATAAGTTTTGTTTGTAAGTCTTCAATAAAGGTCACTGTAATATCTTTCAGAGTAATTGCTCGAATCCTGATATACATGTTAAAAGATACAACTTCCTTAAGTTTTGTCCATGAGTGTACATTTTAGGAGGTTTTCCTCAACGCCAAAGAGTCCTCCTTAAGATAACAGAGAGTTTTCTTTATCTATCTTCACCTTAAGGCTCAAAAAGAACTTGTAACTGGACATCTTGGTTGACAACAGACTTTACTGTAAGTACACTACATGTCTAAACATGTGAAAAGCAGTTCGACTTTTGCACTTTCAAGTATGCCAGATTCCCGTTTGGTTTGAGTATTATATTCTTACACGAGTCCTTGTTGACTTTGCTTAGAATATTTAATGAAACTGATTCCAATAATTATAAATTAAACATTATATTTATTGATTTACAAGAGAGAGAACAAAATATAAAAGGGAAACTAATATTGAAACAAAGGAACTTTTTTTTTGTTTCGGTTAGCGCCTATATACCTGTGAGCTTACACACTCTGTGGAAACAATTAATTAACATATATACAACAGTCCTCAATGTGTGTAGCCGCCATCTTGGGGCTAATTAGTACCTTGGACGTACAAACAGTTGAAACATGTGTAGACAGTTCTTACAGCAGTAATCCTTTTACGAGAATCTTTACACGTGTGGAAAGCAGTTCGAATTTTGAATTTACAAATGTGCCAGATTCCTGTTTGGTTGCTTATATTCACTGGTGGGGCTCTGGCACATTTGTAAGTTCAAAGTCGAACTGCTTTTCACATGTGTAGATATGTGGTGTACTTACAGTAAAAGCAGTCGCTAACTACCCACCATGATTATCATGGCTTTGAGATAAGAAAGTAGAAGAAGAGACTGGTGGGGTTGAACTTTTGCAAGAGTCGAGGGCATTGGATTATTTTTTAATTAGAAAAAAATGACCAATACACGGGATTCGATCCCGTGTCCTAGCGGTAAAAAAACCAATGGTTTAGAACACTCGTCCACTCGATCACCCGTGTAAGTGAAATCAAGAAATAAAGAGATTAAAATAGAATAAATATTTGCATTATTTAGTGAATAACCTGATTTTGGCAATTCTTCTTGCATATCCTTGATACATTCAAATCATTTGCATATACAGTAGAACTTGGATAATTCGAACTTCTTTAATTCGAAAACCTCTTTAATTCGAATATTTATCTTGGTCCCTAGAATTTCCTATATATATAATTTCCGTTTTTAATTCGAATTTTTGGATAATTCGAATTTTTTTATGGTCCCTTGGGGTTCGAATTATCCAAGTTCGACTGTATTATAATTAGACAATAAAAAGGCATATATTCGATTTAATAAAATATTTATTTTGCCTATATTCCGGTTAGCTGAACGCCAGACCTTTATCAAGGAATTACATTTTTTTGTATACACAAACTCAGCGCCACATAGTGTTATAATTATATTATAGTGTTATAAATATAATAATTTATAACACTATGCGGCGCTGAGTTTGTGTATACAAAAATATAATGCCTTATAAAGGTTTGGCGTTTAGCCAGACGAAATATTGTCAATATAAATCTTAATAAATCCAATATATGCCTTTTTATTATCTAATGAATTAAATATGGGTTGCTCTATTTTCAAAATATATTAGTATATTTACTTAAATTAGAAAATTACAGCGATTCTGTTTATTTATAATAGTAGGTGATTTTCTCTGTAAAAAGATGATAATAATGTCTTTCTAAAAAAAAGGAAATTATTTAAATTATTCTAGGAAATCTTTCACCCATCACAATATGTTAAGAAATTTCAGGAAATACCGACAACTTGTTACATAGGATGAAAATAAAACCAAAGAATTAAAAAAAAAAGTGAATATTACAACAAACGACAAGCTATTTATCTGTCGTCTGCTAAGTTAGGCCTAAGAGGAAAAAAATGGCGCCATTATTTAATGCAACCAGACGACATCCTCTTTCCTTCTCATTCTCGACACCTATTTACTAAATGTAAAGAAAAAAACAAGGTAGATAGAGTTATGTAAAAATAAATAACTTATTCGATTGCTTTTACATAAAGTGTGTTAAGTGAACCAATCTCTTACGTCTTCTTATTAGATGAATGTAGCCATGTTTGTATTGTGGTATTATGGAAAATGACCACAAACACGATTCGCCAACAAATAACTCTGCTTTTACATAAAGGATAGCCAAACGATAAATTCCATAACTTCAAAATGGCGTTCGAAATCTAACTGTGATCTAATTAAATGATTTGAAATAATAATGAATTTTTGTGTCAATAAAATATTAAACAAGTTATGTTAGGTTAATTTTATATTAATGGTTTGCAGACGATTATTTATAAAAAAAAAACAAAAATAAGGTTTATATAAATTGAGTTCTAAATCCTATCGTGTGATTGATATTAGAAATTTGAAAAATTATCTTCAAATATTAATATTGCCACGTGGAAAATTAGGGAAGACAAACTTCAGTATGACACAGCAATTTATTTCAGGCAAAGACAAACTATGAATGATAAACAAAAGATAAGCAATGAGGGAAGTTTACAGAGTAGCAAAATATAAACATAAAAATGACCACTCTGTTAATAAAAATAATAAAATTAATAAATACTTTGTTACAATATTTATAAAGTTCTAAAATAAATATTTGAAAAAAGGATTGTTTTCCAGTGTGATAACTAAATATAAAATTTATAATATTAAAATTACGTTTGAAAAATTTGTTTTTGGACTAACCAAACCACTTTAAATCAAACGAAAAAAAAAGACGAAATTGAGATTTTTTTCATATGAGAAGAACGCGTTTTGTTAAATGGTCGCAAGACGAAAATTCAACTTTATTTTTTTAAATGGCGCCTGTATTTGAAAAATCAATCACTACAAAAATACTTTAAATATGAAAGGCAGAAAAAAATAGGTATTACTATTTTTATAATAATAATTAAAAAAAAACTTGTTCATTTGGATTCCTTAGATAGCTGGTGCAGACGATAATTTCAACAAGATGGCGTCGGAAATCTAACCCTGACCAAATCAAACGAACTTTAGATAAATGAATATGTCAACCTTCTTCAAAAGGTGAAAAATGACCCTTTCGCCCGCGTTTATATTTAATTATTTCTTTCTGCAATGAACAGACGAATGATTAAAGCATTTTCAAGGTGATGATGATTGGGACAACGCTTTTTTTTTTATTATCCAATCACAGAACGAAGGGGGTCGTTTAAGCTTAAAATGGATTTACCAAGTCAGTTTTTTTATAAATAGGGTGATAAATAGATATGCATAGAGATTATTATAAATGAAACGTTGTTGTAAAAACAAATTTTTATTAGTATCGTTATTTTAATCGTCTGCCTTCTTTTTTTAAAAACATTCTTATCGCCATTTTGCCCGCCTTTTTTTTTTTCTTTTGGATTATTATCTACTGGAAATATCGCTGATAAATATCTTGTTAATTCTTTTCATTTATGTAATGAATGGGACTAGTTTTTTTTCTAGATAAGGGGTTGTTCAAAACTTGTTATACTTTTTTTTTTTAATAATTAGAAAGTGTCGATAGGTTCGTTTGGTCAAATATTTGAATGGGGATTCATTTAGCTCGAATTCCAATCTTAAATTTGATTCTTATTTTTAATTATTGATGGGTTATCTTGTGATTGATTAAGTAGGGTACTTTTTTATTAATGTTTCTTTATCTGGTTCTTAAATTTATTATTGAATTATGTTTTTCCTTTTAAATAAATGTCTTATATTTGTACCTAGAAGTTGTTAATCTTAGAAATTTATAATATCAAGTCTTATTCTTGATAGAAAGCAACAATCGCAAAGAATATTTCTATCTTTA
>CP092874.1:28729221-28801425 GCA_030710605.1 Cordylochernes scorpioides
AACAAATCTCTACAAGCTTGATACTCTAATATGATTGTTAATTGGAGATAAGAAAGAAGAAGAGACTCATCCCCAGCAGACACCATCAACAAGCTCTACAAGCTTGATACTATAATATGATTGTTGAGTGGAGATAAGAAAGAAGAAGAGACTCATCCCCAGCAGACACCATCAACAAGCTCTACAAGCTTGATACCCTAATATGATTGTTAATTGGAGATAAGAAAGAAGAAGAGACTCATCCCCAGCAGACACCATCAACAAGCTCTACAAGCTTGATACTATAATATGATTGTTGAGTGGAGATAAGAAAGAAGAAGAGACTCATCCCCAGCAGACACCATCAACAAGCTCTACAAGCTTGATACCCTAATATGATTGTTGAGTGGAGATAAGAAAGAAGAGGAGACTCCTCCCCAGCAGATATCATCAACAAGCTCTACAAGCTTGATACTCTAATATGATTGTTGAGTGGAGATAAGAAAGAAGAAGAGACTCATCCCCAGCAGACACCATCAACAAGCTCTACAAGCTTGATACTCTAATATGATTGTTGAGTGGAGATAAGAAAGAAGAAGAGACTCATCCTCCGCAGACACCATCAACAAGCTCTACAGGCTTGATACTCTAATATGATTGAATAGAAATAAGAAATAAGAATAAAATATATAATTGAGTGGCGATAAAAAAAGAAAAAATATATGATTGAAAAAACGAAGATATAAGAAAGAAGAATAGTAAAACATATATGATTAAACGAAGATAAGAAAGAAAAATAAGACGAAAATCTAGAAAATAAACGTGCAGATATGAAATTGAACACCATTCATATAACACAAGAAATCCATCAAAATGAACAAGAGAAAAGGATTATAAATTTATAAATCAAACGGAAAAAGTCACTTCAATATAAAAGATAAAAACCCATCATAGATAAAATGACTAAGACATCATCGATTTAAAAAAAAAAAAAAGTTGACAACCCTGAATTACAGTCGGCATAAGATAAAAGGAAAGATGACACAACCAACAGAGTATTACGTTAAAAAAAAGCTTAACTTATTAATGGCCATAAGTGCTTTAGTACAGTTTTTTTTTTTTATCGAAACTACTCAAGAAACATCAAGAAGAGAAAGTATTTAAAAAAGATGTCAAAGAAGCAAGGGGAGTTAGAAATTTCTTTTTTTTTTTGTTCACATCACCTCTTTCCTTATGATGCCATCGTGTTTTTTTCTGCCAATTTTTAGATAAAAGGAACAACTGAATATACGTTCGATCATCATTAGTTGTTCCAATTTACAGAAATTCAATCGGAAATGACAACTTTTTATTAAGTTTTCTTGGAAAATTGGAATTTGTAGTAAAGGAATTGTTCTGGGTTATTTCGTTGGTTGTTTTGAAAGAAAGAAATTTTGATGCATTAGTTTCAATTGTTTGGATTTTCTAGAAATTTTTGGGTTATTCGTTTGTTTTCTATAGAGAGACACTTTATGAAGTTAAACGCTTTTACTTTCATAGTATTTTCTTGAATTATATGTCAGCCTTTACGAATTTTTCTATATAGCTGTAGCCTTAATAAAATTTAGTATATGTACAAGAATGTAAATAGGATATGTATATAGGATATGATGTAAATAGGATATGTAAATAGGATATGTATTTAGGATATGATGTAAATAGGATATGTAAATAGGATATGTATATAGGATATGATGTAAATAGGATATGTAAATAGGATATGTATATAGGATATGATGTAAAAAGGATATGTAAATAGGATATGATGTAAATAGGATATGTATATAGGATATGATGTAAAAAGGATATGTAAATAGGATATGTATATAGGATATGATGTAAATAGGATATGTATATAGGATATGATGTAAATAAAGCAAATTATATTGTTGTTTTTTTACAAAAGAATATTGATAATGTAGTTAATATATTAAAAGTAAAAGAGTATGTAAGATCACAAGTAAATAAGCGCTAACCTTAAGAATAAAGATAAATTTATCTTTGTTTACTAATTTTATAAGTTCTTTTTTTGTTTGTTCTATCTCTTGTAAATCAATAATGTTTGATTAATCTTCTTGGAATCAGTATCTTTAAAAAAGTCAAAGCAAAGTCAACAAATAACAAATTATATTAACAATCAATTCTTACATGCTTTTTTTTTTTTTACTTAGAGCGCTATGTCCCACTAGGGATACTTGCACTTCAAAGGTAAACTAAACATAGAAAGAAAAGAAAGGTCATTTGAAATATGTATAAGGATTAGTATGCAAATCAGTTAGATGAAAAAGAAAACACAATTGAAATATGTTCAGAGTTGTTATACAAATTTAATTGAATGAAATCAATTGTAAAGTAGTATATTCGAAGAAAACAATTAGCAGATTAAAGGAAAATACTTTGGCCAGTAAATCTTTTTATTACCTCGACGTTTCGACAAAAATCTTTTGTCCTCGTCAGGAGCAAACAAAAGTTAAAATATTTGGCAAGGCGTTAAAAATATGAGAATAATTTTTAACGCTTTGTGCCAAATGTTTTAATTTTTGTTTGCTCCTGACGAGGACAGCCGAAGTATCTTTTTTTTTTTCAAGAAATATGAATGCCGGCCAGGCAGCCTCATCTTCACGAAGATTAAAGGAAGTTTTAAGGAATATTTTATAATGAAAATATACAAGATATTAGAGAATTATATACAATACAAAACTATGCTAAATAGAGTTAATGTCTATATAAAAGCATTCTAATGGAATTTAGTTGTTTTTATATAAAAAATTAAAAATAAATCTTCTATCGAAACAATGTTAAATACAACGTCAAATTCTACCATAGTTTCTGACAGTATGTAAAGATGGATCCGTCACCACAGACACGTGCTGTTGCGACAGATATTGGCCAATGTGATATCACGTGACCCCAATGAGGATCACACACACGTCTGGCGTAGAGAAGCTGTTAGTATTCTAGTAGAATCTGGCTTAATACAATACCTGTGTATGTCATCGCCTCGCTTAGCTCTGTGTGCCTGAGGTTTTGTCTTATATAACTATGGAAAACTATACTTACTTACTATAACAACTGCAAACTCTACCCCTGTTTAATATACAGTTAAACCTGTCTATAGCGCCTTCCTCTCTATAGCGTTCCTTCTAAATAGCGCCTTCCTCTCTATAGCGCCCGATTTTAAAAATTAAAATGTAAACATTTTACATTAAAAGTGACCTGTCTATAGCACCCTATTTTGGTGAGTCCCAAGAATAACTGTACAGTTAAACCTGTCTATAGCGCCCCCTCTAAATAGCGCCTTCCTCTCTATAGCGTCCGATTTTAAACATTAAAATGTAAACATTTTACATTAAAAGTGACCTGTCTATAGCACCCTATTTTGGTGAGTCCCAAGAATAACTGTACAGTTAAACCTGTCTATAGCGCCCCCTCTAAATAGCGTCTTCCTCTCTATAGCGCCCGATTTTAAACATTAAAATGTAAACATTTTACATTAAAAGTGACCTGTCTATAGCACCCTATTTTGGTGAGTCCCAAGAATAACTGTACAGTTAAACCTGTCTATAGCGCCCCCTCTAAATAGCGCCTTCCTTCTATAGCGCCCGATTTTAAACATTAAAATGTAAACATTTTACATTAAAAGTGACCTGTCTATAGCACCCTATTTTGGTGAGTCCCAAGAATAACTGTACAGTTAAACCTGTCTATAGCGCCCCCTCTAAATAGCGTCTTCCTCTCTATAGCGCCCGATTTTAAACATTAAAATGTAAACATTTTACATTAAAAGTGACCTGTCTATAGCACCCTATTTTGGTGAGTCCCAAGAATAACTGTACAGTTAAACCTGTCTATAGCGCCCCCTCTAAATAGCGCCTTCCTCTCTATAGCGCCCGATTTTAAACATTAAAATGTAAACATTTCACATTAAAAGTGACCTGTCTATAGCAACCCTATTTTGGTGAGTCCCAAGAATAACTGTAGAGTTAAACCTGTCTATAGCGCCCTCTCTAAATAGCGCCTTCCTCTCTATAGCGCCCGATTTTAAACATTAAAATGTAAACATTTTACATTAAAAGTGACCTGTCTATAGCACCCCCTTTCTATAGCACCCTATTTTGGTGAGTCCCAAGAATAACTGTACAGTTAAACCTCTCTATAGCGCCCCCTCTAAATAACGCCTTCCTTTCTATAGCGTCCGATTTTAAACATTAAAATGTAAACATTTTACATTAAAAGTGACCTGTCTATAGCACACCCTTCTCTATAGCACCCTATTTTGGCGAGTCCCAAGAGTTACTGTATAGTTAAACCTGTCTATAGCGCCCCCTCTAAATAACGCCTTCCTTTCTATAGCGTCCGATTTTAAACATTAAAATGTAAACATTTTTCATTAAAAGTGACCTGTCTATAGCACACCCTTCTCTATAGCACCCTATTTTGGCGAGTCCCAAGAGTTACTGTATAGTTAAACCTGTCTATAGCGCCCCCTCTTGGGACTCACCAAAGGGTGCTATAGACAGGTCACTTTTAATATAAATCCCATCGTACTACGTATTTAAAATCGGGCGCTATGGAGAGGGAGGCGCTATTTAGAGGGGACGCTATAGACAGGTTTAACTGTATATACATTTCTAGATGGGAATTTTACCGGGAGGATATTGATCTAAAAATACAAAGGTCGCCTCTCCCGTCAAAACTGACTAGGTAATTAGCCCGAAACCATGGTCTCTAGGTGAACGCTTTTCAGTTTTCCAAAGCTGGTGTTGTGGCTTTGTCACCGATCCGAGACCGCTAGTTTGCGGCGACGGTCAATAGATAGCGTCAAGTTTTGACGTCGATTTTGACGGGAGAGGCGACTTTTGTCTTTTTATATAAATTTCTATTCACACACACACAAACCTTTATTAAGACACACTGGTCTTACAGAGGATTCTCCTTGGGGTTACAAGACGGAGAAACCTTTGAAAGTGGGAAATATATACAAAGGGGTAAAAATGGAGAAAGATTATATACACATGATAAATATATACAGATTATTATTTGAGTAATCCTATGGAAAATAAGAATATGGTATAAATTTCTATTCATGATTCAAGTCAAATTGGTTAAAAGATAATTAAAATTATCTACCTTTATAGAGGCATCTTTTCCTTTAATTATATAACAGAACGATGACACTATTGAATTACCCTAGTAAAAAACATTATTAGTAATTATGAAGAAGGCAACACTTGATCTTCATATAGAATGGCATAATAAAACCATATTTTTTTATAGTTACCGTATATTATAGAATTTATACGGTGCTCTAATAATAATAATAATAATAAAATATTAACGTTTTATCATTATAAATGCTCTAGCAGGTATAATATTTCTGTCATATTACGCATAACTCTTTATTTATAATTTTAAAAATTCTATGTTGAAAACAAAGGTACCGTTTTGTTTAATGAGCTGACGACTATAAAAACCTGGCAACACTGCTCTTCATAGAATATTAAAATATAAAAACATATTTTATATATGAAAAAATAGTACAAATGTGATATTGTATTGGGATAAGATGCATAAATTATGAAAAAGGCATCTTCTTATTGTGTAACTGAGTTCAGTGTTGTACTATAAGGAGATGCCTTTTTCTTAATATTTTATATAATTACCGTATATTATAGAATTTAAACGGTACTCTAATAACAACAATAAAATAATAAAATAGTAAAGCTTTATCATTACAAATGCTCTAGCAGGTATAATATTTCTGCCATATTACGTATAACTCTTAATTTATAATTTTAAAAATTCTCTGTTGATAGCAAAGATACAAGATTGTTTATTAAGAATTCGAATGTAACTTGACAACACTGTATGTGCTTTTCACAGAATAATAATTAAAAAAAACATATTTGATAGTTACCGAATATTATGATAAAACACAATTTGGATTATAGATTATAATAAAAGAAAATAAGAACTAATCCAAATAATTTATTAGGTCAATTGAAATCTATCAAAAATGATTATTTATTCTTTTGTCTGATGATGGTGACAATGTTGTTGCCGAAACGTCACACACTATTAAATTATTTGGATTAGGTCTTATTTTCCCGAATATTATATGAGTACTGGGTCCCTGTGGTTTCCCTTTGAAGTTTTAATGTTATATACCACGCGCTATAATGATAATAATAATGAAATAGTAAAGCTTTATAATTTTAAATGACCTATCAGAGATATAATATTCCTGTCATTTTATACACAGCTCTTAATTTATAATTTTAAAAATTCTATGTTGAGAAAGCAAAGGTGCCAGATTGTTTAATGAGCTGGCGAATGTAACTTGGCAACACTGCTTCACAGAGTAAAAAAAAAAAAACAAATATTTTTCTGCCTGCCAAGTTTAATCTCGACGTCGTTTGATCCAGAATTTCTGATGTTGCTAACATGGCTCAATTTGGACATCTTTTATCTAAAAATTTTGTTCATGTAATTGATCAGGATATGTCTATTTTATTTTTAATATAAACATCTGACACTTTTTTCTATCTTTTTTATTTCACATTTTTTTCACATAGATGAAAGTTTAGGTAATAAAAAGGAATATAGTCTATTGAATAAAAATATACACCTATCCTCCGATTTACACGGTAGATACGTTCCTGAGAAAAACGTGTAAATCGAAGGATAGGTGTATATTAAACTGTCAAATTTGAATAGCTGTTCGCCCCCTCATGAATCAGAGCCTCCCAATATTCTTTTCAACATAGGTAGTATAGAGTAGAATATCGCATTTTAGTATAATGCGATAAAAAAAAAAAAAAAACTTATTTGGAAAACCGTGTAAAAGCGAAAACGTGTAAAACAAGTACCGTGTAAATCGGGGGATAGGTGTATTTATTTGCCAATATTTCGGTTGACTTGAACGCCAAACTTTGTTAATAGATGAAAGTGTAAATTTTTCTAACGATAACAAAAATTACAGGACAGAGTGACCTCGCGGGTGCCCTCCGGGAACTACGTCCATCTTCCATATGTAATATACATTTAATCGTGTAAACCCGGGCGTTGCCCGGGTCATTCGTCTACAAATTCGCAGTAGTTCACTAATTCAAACCAAAATTTCCATACATAGGTAAAAGAATACTGGGAAGACTGACATTTATTAATGCAGTGATTATAATCAATGCTTACAATGAAGGGCTATATTGTCTATATATATAAAAATCACCTTCAAATTTTAACGTAACGTTCCATTCTCAATCCCGTTGGGCTTTAGATCGGCTAAAACATTTTTATCTTTATTAGTGAATATTAACTTTACTGTATTGAATAGTTTAGTATAATGTTAATTCAACATATTACAATTTAGCCACTGCAACGCGTGGCCGGGTTCGCTGTGTAGTATACTATCAGGACGATTTCTGGCGAATTATTTTAGAATGATATTTATAGCAATAAATATAGCGAATTTAAGACGTAGTGATTATATTCTGTGTTTGTGCATATATAGATATTTTACAGAAAATGTGAGAACGTTCTATTAGAATATCTCGAAAACAAAAAACAATACATATAAACGAGTTCACTGACATTTATTAATGCAGTGATTATAATCAATGATTATAATGAAGGGCTATATTATCTATATATATAAAATTCACTTTCAAATTTTAGCGTAACGTTTCATTCTCAATCCCGTAGGGCTTTAGATCTGCTAAAACATTTTTATCTTTATAAGTGAATATTGACTTTACTGTACTGAATAGTTTAGTATAATGTTAATTTAACATATTACAATTTAGCCACAGCAGGGCGTGGCCGGGTCCGCTAGTATTATTATATTTTTAGACACATATAGACATTATGTAATAATACATTAGAACGCTATCTGTTATGAAAATTCGAAACTATTATAGACACGTATGATTCTTTAAAAAAATAAAAACAATTTCTACTGCCCTTACTGTAATGTAAAAATTAATATTTGCAGTAAGGACAGTAGATATTGTTTTTATTTTTAAAAGAATCATACGCGTCTATAATAGTTTCGAATTTACATATATAAATCAACTTCATCTAAACTTAAATGGATCGCCTTTTGACTCAAACATTTTACAAACGTCAAAAAAAAAAAAGACAGTAAACCTTTATAAATATGAAAAATGCATCTTCTTATCGTGCAACTGAAAGTTGCTGATGGTTTGCGCCATCTATCGGAATAAATATCAACTATTCTCGTTGATTTTTAATTATTCCAGAATTGGCCGAATACCCATTAATGATTAATCACGAGAATAGTTGATATTTATTCCGATAGATGGCGTAAGCCATCAGCAACTTTCTGTTGCACGATAAGTAGATGCCTTTTTATAATTTATGCACCTTATCCAAGTACAATATCACATTTGTACTATTTTTTCACTTTATAAATATGTTTATGAAGTCTTCAACTTGTATTAATCTAATCTATGCAATTATAGTATATTCCCTATATACATATTCGTTATTTGTATATATGTATATTGGACCATTCTGCCCATCTTTTTTCATCGTATGGACAGAATACTCGTTATTATACACACATACAGCTTTATTAAGACCACCGATCTTATACAGTTTCACAACAGGAAGAAATAAAAGATAGAGCTCCTATACTCCAGTCAGCATAGCACCCAACAACAGTCTCCTATAAAACTTTATCTTGACGAAGTGTCTATTATATTGTAGGGTAGAAATCAAGTCTTAGAATATCTTAAGATGTCAAAGTATTTATTGATGACGTCAGTACGACTAGTTGACAATTATCAACCAAACTATCTACAGCTAGAGAATCTTAAACAAGCAAGCTAGGTAACATATATGATAATTTTATAAATACATAGTAATAATTATAAAGGACTGCGGCGAGTGATTATAAACAATACTTAAAGTTACACCGCATAAGTTTCTTTTTTGTGAAAAATCAATATTTATTTCAAAGAGAAATATTTACTATTTCTAACTTTTTTAAATGAAGTATGAGAGGGTGAAAATATGAAGAGTAATCCCGCCCCTGGACACTTTTATTTTTCCGTTCGCCATTACTCTTCATATTTTCACCCTCTCATACTTCATTTAAAAAAGTTAGAAATAGTAAATATTTCTCTTTGAAATAAATATTGAATTTTCACAAAAAAGAAACTTATGCGGTGTAACTTTAAGTATTGTTTACATAGTAATAATCTGTTTTAAATATTTTCATTGAATAATTAAATACTAAATTATTTATTCTATGAAAAATAGACACTTCGACCAGTTAGAGTTTTTTTATTTTCTCAACGTTTCGACAAAAATCTTTTGTCTTCGTCAGGAGAAGTAAATAAAAATAAACATTTGGCAAGGCGTTAAAAATTGTTCTGAGGTTTGCAAGGGCGTTCTCACGTGATTTTTCGAATTTAGTACATAAATAAAAAAAAACTCTAACTTGCCGAAGTGTCTATTTTTCATATAAATATGAATTCCGGCCAGGCAACATCTATCTTTACGATAAATTATTTCTTCGCCAAAATATTCAGAGAAAACGAAACTAATCCCTGGAGAATAGTCTGAGATTTTCAGCTTAATATTGAAGATGACAAAAGTTACTCCTTTTGCGGGTTAACACACAAAAAAGGAATAAACTAGGGTCTAAAGTAAATGTACCTTAATACACAGAAAAGCGTGCACTCAAGAGTACAACACCAACAACAAAAAAGGAAATAAATAAGAACTAGCGATTTGTAAAATAAAAAATAAAAAAAGTACATAGCTTTATTGTAGCTTTGATAGGGATCGGACTGGGGTCACAGGGATGCGAAGAGAACAGCCAGACACGGAAAAACCTCGTAGAAAAACACTTCTAATGTCTCCACACCAATTCTCCACGCTATGGGCCCCCCTCGCATTCCCTTAGTCCCCTCTTATATACAGACATGGCCACATTCGTCCAATGAGAAGGCGTGAGAGATTGGTTCACCAACAAACGAAGACAACATTCTTTCCTCTAAAACCTGATTAGAAAAAAAAAAACTGAAAATGTTTGTCAATATAATTTGACAAAGAAACTTATTGCACCGAGTATGTTGACAATCAATCGACCATATCTGTCGCAGCTAATGGACATGTTGAGGAATAGGACAGGGTGTCAATAAGACAGATGATATGCAAATTAATCCCCATTGGATATGGGGTGAGAGAGGGGTCAAGTTTGGCCCCAGGGGAACAAGTGAGTGACAGGGGACGGGCGGTAAGTAGTTGGAGGGGTTGTTAATATAATTGTGGTGATAAGTGGGGAGGGGAATTGTCCCCTGGGTGGGGACCTCTACTTTAAGACTAACCTACCATGAATGAATACCTCCAATAAGCGACCGTTTCTATAACCTATCGACTTTTCTACCACGCTACTTGTCTATGTGCTGTTTGACTTTTTCACATACATTTCGGCAAAATTTGATCCAACCTGACAAAATTTAACGCCATATAGAATCCGGTCTGGAAAGATATATCTGTTTTACTTTTAACTACTGAAAATATGCAAATTAATTCGATAAAGGTCTAATTAGCATATTCCATTTGTTCCGCATACATTTTCTCCAATGTCCTGATGGATTTATGAGAAGATAATAAAGTTCGGTCTGAAAGACGTCAATAGTTTCAACTGTGGGAATATGCAAATTAGTCCCACACAATAAGGTCAATCAATATATGAAAATTTATTACACAAGTATATATCAATGGGTTTAAATTTAAGACCAAAGTATAAATCAGTATGAACAACAGGTATAGATCAATGTGTACAAGTTATAAGACCCAAGTATAGATCAGTTTGGGCACAAAGTTTAGACTAATGTGTACAAGTTAAGACCCAAGTATAGATCAATGTGTACAAGTTAAGACCCAAGTATAGACCAATGTGTACAAGTTAAGACCCAAGTATAGACCAATGTGTACAAGTTAAGACCCAAGTATAGACCAATGTGTACAAGTTAAGACCCAAGTATAGACCAATGTGTACAAGTTAAGACCCAGGTATAGACCAATGTGTACAAGTTAAGACCCAAGTATAGACCAATGTGTACAAGTTAAGACCCAAGTATAGACTAATGTGTACAAGTTAAGACCCAGGTATAGACCAATGTGTACAAGTTAAGACCCAAGTATAGACCAATGTGTACAAGTTAAGACCCAAGTATAGACCAATGTGTACAAGTTAAGACCCAAGTATAGACCAATGTGTACAAGTTAAGACCCAAGTATAGATCAATGTGTACAAGTTAAGACCCAAGTATAGACCAATGTGTACAAGTTAAGACCCAAGTATAGACCAATGTGTACAAGTTAAGACCCAAGTATAGACTAATGTGTACAAGTTAAGACCCAGGTATAGACCAATGTGTACAAGTTAAGACCCAAGTATAGACCAATGTGTGCAAGTTAAGACCCAGGTATAGATCAATGGGTACAAGTTAAGACCCAGGTATAGATCAATGAGTACAAGTTAAGACCCAGGTATAGATCAATGGGTACAAGTTAAGACCCAGGTATAGATCAATGTGTACAAGTTAAGACCCAAGTTTAGACCAATGGGTACAAGTTAAGACCCAAGTATAGACCAATGTGTACAAGACATAAGTATAGACCAATGTGTACAAGACATAAGTATAGATCAGTTTGGGCATGTATAGACCACTGTTTACAAGTTAAGACCCAAGTATAGATAAATGTATACAAGTTAAGATCCAAGTATATATCAGTATTGGAAGGTTATAGACCAATGTGTACAAGTTAAGACATAAGTATAGATCAATGTATACAAGTTTAGAAATCCCAAGGATAATCCTCTGTAAGACCTGTGTGTCTTAATAAAGGCTTTTGTGTGTGTGTGTGTATACAAGTTTAGACACAAATATATATCAGTATGGTCAGGTATAGATCATTGTGTACAAGACACAAGTATAGGCCAATCAATATATGTATAGTAGACACAAGAACATATCAGTATGGACAAGTTTAGCTACAAGTACAGAGAGATGTATAAGAATGTACAAGACAGATGGCGTCTCTCAACAAGGACACAAGTCCATCCCAATATTTCACTCCACCGCGTCAACTGATGAGGTCGAACAGCCAGTTGACACTCCCTATATATAACTTGTCTTTCCTTAAACTATCGCTTCGAACCCTCTTCTCTTTCTTTCTTTTTTATCTTTAACTCTTCTTCTTGTATGTTCGCTAGTGTTCCGGGGGAAAATAGATTCTGTGAAGACTGATATAAGTCCATTATTTTCGGTTTAGCCGCCAACTCAACTAGCCATCTATATATATAATTGCCTTATTCTGTCTGAAGCTCACGGATAGAATGCGCGCCCATTGGCTGCCGGCGAACACGTGTCCTCACTGCCCCCCTCTAGACAACCCTGTTATCAGCCGTGTGATACATACACCTGTCTATAGCTGCCATTCTAGACAACCCTGTTATCAGCAGTGTGTTACATCCACCTGTCTATACAGACCACCCTGTCTATAGCGACCACTGACCACCCTGCCTATAGCGACCACTCTAGACAACCCTGTTATCAGCTGTGTGATACATCCACCTGTCTTTACAGACCACCCTGTATATAGCGGCCATTCTAGATAACCCTGTTATCAGCTGTGTGATACATACACCTGTCTATAGCGGCCACTCTAGACAACCCTGTTATCAGCTGTGTGATACGTACACCTGTCTATACAGACCACCCTGTCTATAGCGACCACCCAAGACAACGTTTTTAAAATATATTCGCACTCGGGTAATACCCGGGCGTTGCCCGGGCCATTCGTCTAGTTAAATATAAAGGAGAATAGAGAAAGCTTATGCAAATTAATAATAAACTTTGCAATATATGCGTGTTGTGTTTGTTGTGAGGGTTTTCTTCCATGTTTAAAAAACGCTTAAATAAGATTGCGAACCGCTGAAGTACCAGGTCTAAATAAAAAAGAAGGATACAAAGTTGACTATTTAAAACTAATAGATTGATTTGTATATATGTAACTTTCTAATTAAAATGTATTTACATATTGGCGCTGAATTCTAATGATGGTTGAATGCTTGAAGCCAATATGCTTGTAGGTCTTTTGTAAATTATTTAGTTCCATAATACATTCTTAAGATTTCTTCATTAATGATTCAACATATCTTATTTCTGGTTGTATTTAGAAATTTGCATAGCGCTGCGCGCATTCAATTTAAATGATACTGATGTAAGAAGATAACACCAGCCACCAGAAACATCAACAATATATCTAATATTATGTTTTTTGTTCTTTTCAGGGATCCATCTGGTGAGAAGCCGAAAGATGGCAAAGATTCAACTTCCTCTACTCCTGACAAGAATCTGATGAGTAGCAAATCTTCTGCAGACCTCCTGGATAGTCCTTTACGAGCTAGCGGCCATATGATGGACTTCCACAATCCTGCAGCTGCCGCGGCTGCTAGAGGACTCTTTAGCGAGATTAAACCTCTAGGAACGCCTCTCCATCCTCAAGTAGCGGCAGCTCTATCAGGGAATTTCCGTATTGGACATGAATCTCTTGTTCCCCCCCATTTGGGCGACCTCGGCCTGATGCCAACAGACTACCATCACCCCTTATGACAACCAGCTCGCCCAGGGGACGACCCTTGGGCAACGTCAACGACCTCAACCAATCACAGAACAGATTCCTATCCACGTTTCCTCTAGCTTTATCCTGCTCTAGTAGAATAGGGCTTTGGTACCTCTCACAATTCTTCTCACATATTTACATATTTACATTTACATATATAAATTCTCGCTCCACAAACTTCTATCAAAGAGTTCTTATAGAAAATTTCAATTACCATCTATAAAATGTGTAACAAATATTTTTTTTTTCTGTGAAAAAATAATACAAAAGTAAGAAATTGTACTAGAATAAGGTGAATTAATTAATAAAAAATCATTTCTTAATCGTGCAACTAAAAGTTACTGATGGCTTGCGCCATCTATCGGAATAAATATCAATTATTAATTGATTTATAAAGAATAGGTATTTAGAGCCAATTCTGGAAAATTTCAAAAAATTAACAAATAGTGGATATTTATTCCGATAGATGGCGCAAGCCATCAATAGCTTTTTAGTTGCACGATCAGGAGATGCCTTTTTATTTTTTTCTTGAATAATTTTTTTGACAATGTGTTTGTCGAAACCGTTGAGAGGGTTTACCACTGATGAGCTCTCATTACCTCTCATTTAATAACTTTTATCATTACAGTAAAGTCTGTAGAGATAATATTTGATGTAATATGTAAAAAATAAAGAAACACATTGCTAAAAAAGTATTTGTTACAAAAATAAAAAAATAAAAGATTTCTTACTATAACAAAACGAAAAAAAAAAAATCATCCTTTAATAATGAAATTTTTGATAGCTTTTTATTTTATTTTTTTTTATTGAAAGAGAATTAAAATATCTATGCATTTTTTAGTAAATATAAAATAAAATTTTATCAATAAAGAAATACATTTCTTAAAATTTTCAGTTATAAATATCCACGCTGCGCGCGTTTGTTTTTATAAATATTTCTGGTGGGATAAAGTCGATATTATATAGTAAGCCCGTTGAAGAGCGATTAACGCTTGAAAGCTAGCATTTTTTAAATAAAAAAAGATACTCATTGTGAGAATATACTTTTTTAATACTTTTTTTCACAATTTTAACATGAATAGAAATACATTTCTAATTATTTATTTTATATTGTTTTTGAGTATATTATAAAAACTATATTAATCTAAGAAAACAAATAAGGTCTTTTTTTAGTCATAGACTTTCTATTCCTTTATCAAATAGATTTTATTTTAAATAGATTTATATGAAAATTCTAGGTTGATGTACTTACATTAACACTTTAAATGAAAAATAATTTTAGCGATTTAGATAGTTAAAAAACGTCTTTTTTATTTAAAAGCAAATAACGATTAAATGATATATAGGTTTTTAACTTTTAATTAGACAATTTGAATTTATATTTAGACATTTTTCATTTTAATTTAGACATTTTCATTTTAATTTAGACACGTGAACTTTTTTTTAGAAAAGTCCATGTGTCTAAATTAAAATGAAAAATATCTATATTAAAATGAAAGTGTCTGAATTAAAATGAAAAATGTCTAAATATAAATTAAAATTGTCTAATTAAAAGTTAAAAGCCTATATATTTTTCAAAATAAATATTTTAAAAATATATTTATTGAGAGTAACAAAAAAAGTCAAAAAAAAAAATAAAACTTTGATTTTTTTTAAGATACTAATCAAAAATATATTTTCTCTTAATATATGCGTATTATTTGCATATATAATTTATCTCATATTTTTGTTAATTTTTTTTCGTTTTATATAATTTATTTCTCTCTAAGTAGGTTTAAGCTTATATTATTTTATAAAAATTTTAGTTATACTTTTCTCGAAAATATCATTATATGTATATATATAATGCAAATATTATAAAACTTATTTGAATCTATTATTAGTCTCGTCTGCATTTCGTAAAATGCGCGCTAAAATTTGAATTCTATTTTATCAAATCTATATTAGGGTTATGTTCTATGAGAATTATATATTTTCTTTCTCTCTCTCTAGTATATTATAATAATATAAATCAATATGATTTTCACTTATAAATCATATTTGATATATTTTAAAACTTTATCAAATATTAGTCATAACTCGAAATTACTAATAAATTTCTTTATTTTTTTGTATATCAATTATTAATATGATGATGATAAAATATCGGGCATAAGATTAGAATTGTATAAATATTAATGATTTATTTTTAAGTTTCTTTTAGAGAAATATCAACACGTATCAAATAAGAAATATTTTCAATGAATTAATATTTTCTAATTATTTTTCACTCTTTCCTTTGTGTATTATTTGGCTTTGAAGAACCAACTTTTGTTTCCAACTTTTTTTTTAATGATTTATCTTTTGTGAATTTCTATACACAAAGAAAATATGGCCATTAAAGTAAAATTTTCTTCATTGATTTGTAATTATGATGAAATCCTTCCTCTTCCTTTTTTAAAAAAAATATTTCAGCTTTGAAATTGAATTAAACATTGTAGTTTTAAATTTGAACGTAGAAACTGAGAAAATTTTGCCTCTCTTCAAATGAAAAAAAAAAAACTTTTTTTTTAAGCAGACGATCTCTGTTTACAAAACAGACGAAAAAATAAATAAAATTTTCTTTCTTTTTACAAATCAATTTGAACGTTCTGAATGAGAAATCAATAAAAGAAATGGAATACACGTTTTTTTTATGCTTTCAAATATTGAATTTAAGTTTATATTCAAAAATATATATTCAAGTCATGTTTTGAAATACTAGAGCTATTTATTTATTTTTTATATTTATACTTTTTTTTAACATATAGAGTCTTCTTTATAAATTATATCTTTTATTTTATAGCTTTTAGAAAAATTTGGAATAATTGTCATATATTTACATATCGTCAAGATGGTACCAAAGCCCTTTATATATAAAAAAATCTATTTTTTTTTTAAATCTGGCAATCATATACATTTTGAAGAAAAAATAAAAATATAGTTTTAATTTCTTTCAGAAAATGCAAAATATATTTATATGTATGCAATTTTATAAATAGTGACATTGTAATGTATATAAATATACATAATATAGTATATAAATGGAAATAACTTTTTTTTCTCCGCAGACGATAGTTAAATATAAACAATAAAGATGCAAATTAAAATTTTAGCACAATTTATATAACTTATTATGATAATTATAACCTGTTCTTTAATAGCTTATTCTACATTTTCAAAATGTGTCCAAGCCTTTCAAAAAAAAAAAGTTTTTCAAAAATGGCGCCAAGTTTTTGGCGCCATTTTCATTATAGCTATTTTTTAATGTAACTTTTTTTTTTGCAATAAGAATGCAAAGTTTAATTCTTTTAATATATATATATTTAATATATTTTCTCATATTTATTATATATAGTGAATATATATGGCGGTAGAGTATTTCTCTATAAAATTATATATTTCAAAATATTTTAAATAAACAATACTGTCAATTTCTATATTCAAATTTGTGGAACTATATATATGTATATGTATTTATGAACTTGATTATATTTTCTAGTCACTTCTGTTAGATATATTTCTCTTTGTTCATTTTTTTTTACTTTTTAGAGGGTGCATTACAATTAATTACATATATAACTATCAAAAGAAACATTCCTAATCTTTTGCTCACTTATTTGCATATAATTCCAGAAACAACTGTAGGTTTTAATGCTATTTATAATAAATTGAAATAATATATAAAGCCAATGGATTAAGTAGATTTTATAATATAAAATTTTACTCTTATCTATATATTAGTACTATGGATTTTTTTTTTTTTAGTAATTACTTTTTTTTTATCACCCTCAATATTAAATTCTATTTGATGTTTTAAAATATCAATTTTCTCATTTCTAATTTTCTTTGTGCAAATTTTGTAAATTATTGTGTAATCAAATGTTTTATTTTTAAAAGTATTTATTGTTATATCTCTGACCAAGTTTTGAAAAAAAAATATCATGTGATTATAAATTATTTATTTGTTTTTATTATTATTATTTCTTTTCCGCTTGAGACTTTTTTTTAATTAAAAACTATAATTTCTCAATATTTTTATGAAAATACAACTTAGGTTAGCCACATTTTAGTGAATTTTGGTTTAAAATGATATCAATGTGTTTACCTTCGATTATAGTCTGCTGCTTTTTTCGACACTTTATTATGCAAATATGTTTTATAAATTCGGTCAATTCTTTTTTACCAATTGACTTTTATTCTTTTTAAAACTCTCTAAAAATACATTTAAAATAATTTCACAAACATTCTAATATTAATGTATTAAAATTCTTTTCTTTTTTTATCCTTCGTTTTTATTAATATTTGCATATTGAATTAGGAAAATCAGAATACTAAATCGAATGTATACAACAACAAGATCTTAATCCATGTATTCATAATATATGATATAATATGTTTAATATGATATCTATAGATCAAAATACACCATATAAACATATTTACGTTATAGTGCATATTATTTTGTCATATATAATTGGTACAGTAGAACCTCCATGAGAGGACACTCGCGCTAGAGGACACCTTTATACAAAGAACAGTTTTCATTTGAAAAAATAATATTTTTACTATTTAGCAACTCTCTGGTAAGAGGACACATCTCCCTAAAGAAAACTTTAGCTATGCAATTAGGTGTTGTCCTTTAAAAGGAGGTTTTACTGCATATGTAAATCCCAATTAATTATATATACATATACACACATCATTCAAACAATAATAAATAATTCATTAAATCCTTAAATTACTTAGCGCTTGCTTTTTTATAATTAAATGTTTTTAAAATATAATATTTTTAAATCTATAGGCAATAATTTAGTTTTTTTAAATTTAAGCGGGGCTATATCAATTAGCAGGTTTTATAAACAAATTAAAAATCTAGTTTTTAACGGCAAATAATACAATGCAGACTAAGTTTATAATTAAAATTATTAATAATAATAATAATAATAATAATTATACAGGAAAAAATAAAACTATTTAAAGAATATTTTAAAATAACTTTTTATAAAATTGAAAAAAACCAAATCTCAATTTTTAAGTTAAAAATATTTGTTATGAATGTAAACATTGATTTTTTTTAAATAAACAAAATATTGTATTCTTTGCAATAATTTGATTGATTTTAAATAATAATTTTCTGTCTAAAGAATTCACAATTTCTTAATTTAAAATACTTGTGTTTATATAGACATGAAATATAAAAAAATACATCTTCATCTTAATACTGTAAAATACTATAATAACACTTGAATCTATTTTATAAAAATGCAATTTTGATTTTTTCACCGTTTTTGTGTCTGAAAGTTTTTAAAATTTATGATTTTGTAGATAATTTCTTCTTCAAGGTCATATTTTGACAACCTAATTATTTAGGATGACATGAATTTTTTTCTTCCGAAAAAAAAAAAAACTGTACTCTTTGTAAATAAATTGTAAATTAAAAAAAAATGTAAATTATATAAACATTTGTGATATCGAAAATTTCACAGCACGCGGCAATGTAAATAAATAAATAAATAATGGTATGAAAACAAAAAATAAAGTGTTTTTTTCTTTTATGCAACTTTTTCTATACATAACATATTTGAATATTTGGTTAGGTACAATTTAGATGTGATTGGCATTTAGAATTAGATTATTTGATATTAAAAATAAAAATGGCATATTCTGACCAGGAGCACATGTGCTTTTCAGAAGGTAGAGCTACATCTGGTGGAATTGAAATCAATTATTCATTGATTTAACCTGTTCCCTGATATTTGGCGAACCCATTTTTTTGATAAATCAAGAAAAGCCATCCACGATTATTAGATATTTATAACTTTTAGATGAGGCCAGAGGTTTCTGGAGATCTTGTTATAAATATATTTTAATTGATTAATTATTACCACAGAGTATGTATGTAAGATTACAAGTAAAAATAGGCGCTAAACGAAACAAGAAAAAAGTTCCTTTGTTTAATATTGGTTTCCCTTTTATATTTGTTCTATCTCTTGTAAATCAATAAATATAATGTTTAATTAAAAAAAAATTTTTTTTTGCTTATGCCTAGTACACGTGGTACAGGCCATGATAATCATGGTGGGTAGTTAGCGACTGCTTTTTACTGTAAGCGCACCACATGTCTACACATGTGAAAGCAGTTCGACTTTGCACTTACAAATGTGCCAGAGCCCCGTTTTTGGTTACTTGCACTCGCTGGTGGGGTTGGACTTTTGCAAGAATCGGGGGGCCATTGGAGCATTTTTTTAACAGAAAAAAGTGTCCAATGCGGTAATCGAACCCGGGTCGTAGTGGTCGAAAACCAAACGGTTTAACCAGCCTTCCACCGACCCCCCTGAAAAATTCTAAGCAGAGTCAACAGATGTCAGTTTCTTTTAATTTTAATTGCAATCTAAAGCTTTCGGACATTATCCCGCCTCTACCACAAGAGAACAACAATGAACAATAATAAAACGCTGTTATAGATACTGTAGTAGCTAGCTATACCTTTGCTCCCCATTGCTCCCCTATGACACCTTTTCCATACACGTTGCATATGTCCCGAGCTGCTTCGGCTGCTTTTTGACCTCGATGAAAAGCGAAGAAAAGCAGATGTCGAAAATGTTGATTTTTTGCCTCCTGTATATTCCATTTTCAAGCCTGGAAAAAAAAACAAAAAATTCGTTTTTCAAAAAACAAATACTACAAGTTTGTAGAGCAGAACAAGTACTATTTAAAGAATATAAACACTTTACCGTATAACAACAAAAATCGTTATGAAACAAAGGGATACATCCATTTTTTGACTCGAAAATCCTACACTTTGACTAATAGACCGTAAAATCATATTCTCTTTAACTATATCTAACGGCGTGTGTTTTATTATTGTTCATTTTTGTACCCCTGTAGAAGGGCTGTAATTCCCGAAAGCTTGAGAATGCAATAAAAAAAAAGAAAAGAAACATCTCCAGAAATCTGTTGTCTTATTTAATTCAAATACAGGATATTTACATCTATTGTATCAAGTACTTTTGTCTGATGATGATAACAATATTGTTACCGAAACGTCACACAATATTTATTTATTTGGATTTGGTGTCTTACTTTACCTTATATTTGAATAGTTATATATAAAGTGTATATAGAGATATATCGATTTCGGAAAATAAAACTAAAAAGAGAAACACAGCTCTGTAGAATTTTAAGATTAATATACACATAAGCAGATATATAGTGGGCTGACAAGAAATTCATATCTCCAAAGAAACCTTTTGTATTACACTGGTCAACAAGATTTTTGCACAAGAGAACCTGATTATGTTTCTAGTGTAACTTTTCATGCTGAACTCAAAAATCTAATCAGAAATTTCCTATCACGTATGGTTTTTGAGTGACGGTCTTTTTTTAGTATTGGGATAAAAACACTAAAAATTGCAAACAATGTCACGTAACTGGTTTATCAAAAATATTTTTCTTTGTCCACAAAGAAATAGCATCTTATCTACATGTCCTGAATCCAAATATACCATAAGTTTTTTTTTATTACACAATATTTCTGAGATACACCTACTTGAATTTGGAAATATTGTTAATATATAGGCATATATGAGCGAAACATATTTATTTATTGAAAAGCAGCGACAGTGGATTTTCTTCTATACGTTGCTTGTGGTAGATCCCTCTTGAGTGCCCAGCAGTCGTCGGCAAGCATAGCGGGACTCCATTTACCTTGGTACCGCTTCTCCATGCTTGATATAGCTTGATGAAACCTCTCACCATGCTCATCGCTAACTGCGCCAAGATTTTCTGGAAAGAAATCTAGATGTGAATGCAGGAAATGGATCTTGAGGGACATGTTATATCCCAGTGCCTTGTAGGAAAGCAACAGATCATTAACTATGTCTCGGTAATTTTCAACCTTGACACTTCCTAAGAAGTTTTTGCAAACGTTTCTAAATGAATTCCATGCTGCTGCTTCAACTTCATTCAAACTATTTTGAAAATTTTCATCCTGCTGCAATTCTCGAATCTGAGGTCCAACGAAAATGCCTTCTTTAATCTTCGCTTCACTTATACTAGAAATTTTTTGTTTTAGGTAGGCAAATCCACTGGCATTTCGATCCATTGCCTTGACAAAGTTCTTCATTAATCCCAGTTTAATATGTAATGGTGGTAAGTAAATATTTTCTGAATCGATCAGGGGTAGATTTGCAATATTTTTATATCCTGGAGTAAAGATTTTACGGTTTGGCCAGATTTTTTTAATGTAATGCCTTTCCCTACTCTGCTATCCCACTCACACAGAAAACAACAAAATTTTGTATATCCAAGCTGTAATCCACGCAAGAGAGCAACGACTTTCAAATCGCTGCATATTTTCCAACCGTATCTTTCATATTCTATCTTTTTCAAAAGCAGTTTCATGTTTTCGTAGTCTCTTTCATGTTGGATGCATGTATTTATCCCAATACTAAAAAAAGATCGTCAGGCAAAAACCATGGGTGATGGGAAATTTCTGATTAGATTTTTGAGTTCAGCATGAAAAGTTACACTAGAAACACCATCAGGTTCTCTTGTGCAAAAAAAAAAGTTTTTTTTTGTAGACCTGTGTTATTTGATTCAAATACAGTAGACTCACATCTATTGTATTAAGTACTTTTGTCAAATGATGATAACAACGTTGTTAACGAAACCACACAATATTTATTTATTTAGATTTGGTATCTTATTACCCTATATTTAAATAATTAAAAGTATAGAGAGATAACCGATTTCGGAAATAAAAAAGCAACAAGAAAGACAGATCTGTAGAATTTTAAGATTAATATAGATCTATAGTTTTGAAAATAGAGGAATCCATAACTAAATCTTTTTGAAAATAGAGCAATCCATAAATAAATATTCAATTAAAAAGGCATATATTGGATCAAAATATCATTTATTTTACCAATATTTCAGTTGGCTGAACGCCAAACTTTATCAAGATATTATAACATTTTAAAGTGTGTCAACAACAAACTCAGCGCCACATAACGTCAACAGAATTAAGTTTTTAAAATGTTTTGTTATATTCATTTTTAAAACTTAATGCTGTTGACGTTATGTGGCGCTGAGTTTGTTGTTGACACACTTTAAAATGTTATAATATCTTGATAAAGTTTGGCGTTCAGCCAACTGAAATATCGGTAAAATAAATGATATTTTGATCCAATATATGCCTTTTTATTTAAAAATTAAATAAATAGATCTTTAATTAAAAAGGCATATATTGGATCAAAATATCATTTATATTACCAATAAAAAAAAATAGAACTATAGTGTGTTCATAAATTTGATAACTAAATAGAAGATCCTTATATAACAATTAAAAACAAACTTTTTAAAATATTTTATTGGAAAATAACGATTGAAAAACATATGCAGACGAACTTTCATGGATAGAAATATGCAAATGAATCCCTGATTATATATATATTATTGTATTGGCCTTATATATTGCGCTTTTTATAATCAGTATTTGTAGGTTTATTTTTGTCAAGTTGTGTTAAGGCCTTAAGATATAGGAAACAGTCTTTTTGTATGTAAAATTGATAAAATTCGGTAGTTGATTAGTCAAAAAAGGATATTTGGCCAATTCTGTAATAATTAAAATCAACGTTTAGTTGATATTTATTCCGACAGATGGCGTAAGCCATCAGCAATTTTTAGTTGTACTTTTATTAGATGCCTTTTTTCTTTCATTTTTTATCTACCTGATCCAAGTATAATTGTACTTTTTCACTTTTTTTTACATTCCTATATTTCAGCTAACTTTCAGTAACTGACCACCTATAAGAAGCGATGTAAGGAAAAGAAGAAGACCACGAATACATCAACCAGATCCCAACACCATCAACTCGTTTCCTACAGAATTTATCAGGACACAGAAAGTTGAAGAAACATCATTAATACCATCCAGATTTCTAGAAATTTGTAGATGTAGATATAGTCTCCTATTTAACATATACATTCATGGAGACAAAACTTAAGGAAGTTGTACTTTTCAGCATGTATATCGGGATTCAGACAATAACTCTGAAAGATATTACAGTGACCTTTATTGAAGACTTACAAACAAAACTTAAGGAAGTTGTACCTTTTAGCATGTATATCAGGATTCAGACAATAACTCTGAAAGATATTACAGCGATCTTTATTGAAGACTTACAAACAAAACTTAAGGAAGTTGTACCTTTTACCATGTATATCGGGATTCAGACAATAACTCTGAAAGATATTACAGTGACCTTTATTGAAGACTTACAAACAAAACTTAAGGAAGTTGTACTTTTCAGCATGTATATCGGGATTCAGACAATAACTCTGAAAGATATTACAGTGACCTTTATTGAAGACTTACAAACAAAACTTAAGGAAGTTGTACTTTTCAGCATGTATATCGGAATTCAAACAATAACTCTGAAAGATATTACAGTGACCTTTATTGAAGAGAGATCAGAAGAGCAGAAAATCTTAATGAAGACTTTAGATGTTCATAGAAAAATTTACAGGAGCATCACGCCTAGTTTACATATTGGCGTTAATTATGTAACATTGATAAAGAAACGAGAAAACACTTATTCAGATCGAAGGTTCAAATTTTTGCTAAATAAATTTGAAATTAAATAAAATTTGTAATTGTAAATGATGAAGTTGAAAATTAAAACATTTACTTAAATTAGATGTTAAAATTCTTGCTCAACACAGTTTAAATAAAGTTTTCTTATATCTGCCACTTTTTCTTAATACAGTAGAACTTGGATAATTCGAACTTCTTTAATTCGAAAACCTCTTTAATTCGAATATTTATCTTGGTCCCTAGAATTTCCTATATAAATAATTTAACATCTTTAATTCGAATTTTTGGATAATTCGAATTTTTTTTATGGTCCCTTGGGGTTCGAATTATCCAAGTTCGACTGTATTTGTAATTTTAAAGAATCAATTCGAAAATCAAAACATTTATTCAGATCGAAGGTTCAAATTTTTGCTAAATAAATTTGAAACTATTTAAAATTTGTAAAATAATAATTAATTAATTAATTAATTTTAAACTAATAATTTACTTAACACTATCAACATTTATCAATAGTATGACATAACCTATAAACTCAGTTTCTCAACTTTTGTGTCAATCTAACAATTAATCAATCAATCATAGTTTACGATAATGAAATATCAGTGTACAATTATTTACCTTTATTGTTGTAGTTGTTGTAAATGACGAATCTAAGCACTCCACATTTTCACTACAGACACAGCTGACGATACTTTAACCACACGTGTGAACTTGTATTATGACGCTTTCTTGTTTTTCCAACGCCAAGAACGTTCGAGAAAGACAAAGACAGAGACAAGCATGCGCCGATTCAATGCGCCTAATTCTCTAGCGCTGCGCGCGCAGCACTCTCGTTCGGTGACTCATCGTAACGTTACCGGGCGTTACACTTTTTCATAAGTGACTCCCAGCCGCAACCTAATTTAAGACGTTGTCACGTCAAAAGACAGCAGACGAAACGTTTGGTGTCTAGAAACATCCATTGTCGTTACAGTTTTCTCCCCGCTGTATTTATTGAAGAAACACGAGATAACCAAGCATGAACAAAATTGCCTTTGTCTCCTTCTTCTTAAAATATATATACACTGCGTGACATTGAAAATGGAAGACCAAGAAATAGTGGCCAGAAAGTGATGAAACTCGGCAGACAGAGAGAGACAGGGACGAACAATAAGTGATCTTTATTTCAAAATGATAGTCATAATACAGAGAGCGAGAACGGCGTCGGCTTAGTAGCAAGTAGGACCACCGCGGACGGCGATGCACGCAGCAACACGTCTAGGTAGAGAGTCAATGAGAGTACGGAAGGCGTCCTGAGGGATGGCTCTCCATTCCTTCTCAACCATTTGCCACAGTTCGTCTTCTGAACGCGGCTGTGGCAAGGCATGCAAACGGCGTCCAATGATGTCCCAGACGTGCTCGATTGGTGAGAGATCAGGAGAGTACGGTGGCCAGGGAAGCATCTGTACATCTTTCAGAGCTTGTTGGCTAATGCGAGCAGTGTGCGGTCGGGCGTTATCCTGCTTATAAAGGGCATTGGGTACCCCCTGAAGGTAGGGGAGTGTCACCGGTCGCAGCACATCATCAACGTATCGTTGGGCCGTCATAGTGCCCTGAATACGAAGTAAAGGTGACCTGGAATCATACGCGATTGCGCCCCAAACCATGATTCCACGTTGTCGCACGGTGGGGCGTTCCACAATTGCTGCCGGATTGGACCTTTCTCCACGTCGACGCCACACGCGTACACGGCGACTATCACTGGACAAGCAGAAACGCGACTCATCTGAGAACACGACCCTGTGCCATTCCGTCATCCACGTCGATCTAGCCCGGCACCATTCCAAACGTTGGCGCCTATTCGGTGGGGTCAATGGCAGTCTTCTTAGCGGACGGCATGAGTGCAAGCCATTAGCAACCAATCGACGGGAAATGGTTCTGGTCGAGATGGAATGATCTAGGGTGTCTTGCACATGTTGCAGGATAGCGGTACAAGTGGCTTGTGGGGCCGCCACTGCTTGTCGAAGGATACGCCGATCCACACGTGCTGACGTCACTCTGGTTGCACCGACATTCCTATAAATTGCCACATTTCCTTGTTCCAACCATCTTCTCCACAGTCGGTGCACCGTGGACGCACCAAGGTGTGTATCAGCTGCGATTTGACGTATGGACCAACCTGCCCTTTTCAGTCCGATCACCATGCCCCTCGTAAAAGCGTCTGTCTGCTTGAACTTCCTCCGTTTACGATGACCTGGCATTCTCTGTTATTACACGTGTCTTTTGACACAAGAACAAAATTTCTACAATGATTTTCCTTGAAGAAATAACGACACGAATACTGTCCTTTCTGCAAGTTCCTTCCCTTATATCTTACTCCATGTGCGCACGAGAGCTGCGCATTTTACATCATTTGCATAACTCGGTTAGGCGCGTCTACCCTGAAATTTGCATAATTTTCTGGCCACTATTTCTTGGTGTTCCATTTTCAATGTCACGCAGTGTATATATATATACGACCGGCGGCATCAAATACTTTCCACTTCTTTAAAATTTTGTCTATGAAGTTTAGAGATATTGATCTACAAAGATAGGTATTGTCTAAATAAAGATAACTTCGCTGGGGTTCGTTTGTTTTATTCAATATATGGAATTGAAGTGCATCAAAGATAAGGGGATAAACTAAGATAAATATTAATATTAAATATTTTATTGTTGCCATACTTTGAAAAAATAACATTTCGTTTTCTGCGAGTTTGATGTCTTTTGAGCTTAAACGTCATTTAACTTAATGCTTGGGCGAATATTCAAAGTAAAATTGTATTCAACAATGTCACCAACTTAGTATCAAAAACGTAGCAGAGATGCTTACATTGATTAAAAGAAAAGTAAGTAAAAATAACGAAGATAAATATTTAAACAAGGTAAAATCCTCTGGAGTAACTTGGTAAAGAAAACATTCAAAGACAAAGAGGATGAGTATCTTTTTATGAACAAACGTTCGAGCTTTCGAGCACAATGTCGCCCTTCAACAGGAATAAAACTACACAAAGAATCAAGATACATCTATATATATACAGGTGATTAGCATAAACACAAAAAACTATTATTTTTAGAGAGATAAAATTTAAGTTTTATGTATGATATACAAAACAGGTAATAGGAGAAATGTAATTATGCTAATATATGGTTTAATCTATTAGTAAAGAATCTATAGGTTGTTGTATGAACAGCTTATGTAAATATGTCATTGTAAAGTTCCGGAATCTCAATGTGCCTATTGAATATCTATATAGATAATACCGTAACAGAGTTTTCCATTGTAAAGTCCTGAGCTATCTCCTCCGAAGATTCTGAACTACACATAACAATCTATATACCAAAATTTTCGTTATTTTTTTCTTCGTGTCATAGGCCTGTTTTTATTTTCCTAATGTTAACAGTTATTTTTATTTTTTAATTTAATCTATTTTACAATCGTAGATTTTTTGCATTTATCATCATCAATCATTTGTTTTGAAATTCCGTAGAAAGTGTTTTGAAATAATATATATATCTGATTAATTTGATTATGTAAGTACTTTGTTATAGTTTTTCATTTAAATATATACATTTTTCGATTTGTAGATTGAATTATTACTTTATTCTAAGATAATTATCTTTTATAACTGTTTGTTATAGTTTTTCATTTGAATTTAGCTCCATTTTTGTCGTATTTCTTCTGTATATTAAATAAAATATTGAAACTTAGTTTTTCATTTAAATATATACATTTTTCTATTTGTAGATTGAATTATTATTACTTTATTCTATAATAATTATCTTTTATAACTGTTTGTTATAGTTTTTCATTTGAATTTAGCTCCATTTTTGTGTCTTATTTCTTCTGTATATTGAAAAAAATATTAAAACTTAGAATTAAGCTTTGCTTTTTCATATACATGTTTGTTACACATTTAGCAATATATATACCAAAATATTTTTTTGGATACTTAACTCTTTTAGTGAATTTTTGTCAGGGGGGCTGCAAAAGTGCCTTACTTATTTTGGAATATTTAACTTTTTTGGTGAATTTTTGTCAGGGAAGCTATGGACTGCCATAATCATTCAATATGTTGATGTTCTTCTCATAAAAAAAATATTTGGGTTTAGAATTGCGCTTTGCTTTTTTATATACATATTATTTGCACATTTTTTTTTTTTTTTTTTTTTTTCATCAATTGTTTCCTCACTTACTTGGGATTTTCTTTTTATGCCTGTCCTGGCTTTCAGTTTTATAGTTTTCCTCTGCTTGGTTCTTATTTTACCTTTTTTTTTCAGCGTCTTTTTTGTATTTCTGATTAAATACTGAAAGAATATCTCGATGAGAACTTAATGACACTAAATGAGTCCAAGTCAAAGATTATGGTGTTCCGTAATGGAGGTAAACCCTCAAATAAGGATAGATGGTTCTGGAATGATAAACCCATAGCAATAACTTCAAGATATACATACTTGGGATTCCCTCTGACACCAACAATAACAACTACTCACCCGGCAAATTACTTTAAAGGAAAAGCACTTACAGCAATTAACGCCACACACCCAATATTAATAAAATCAAAAGCAAAGTCAATAAATTTATCAATCAAACTCTTTGATACAATAGTGAGAGCTGTCCTGATGTATGCCGCTCCATTATGGGCAACAGAGCATAAAGACTTACTGGACAATATACAAGACATATTTATCCGTAGGTTCCTGAATCTGCCCAGATACACTCCAGGTTACCTAATCAGATTAGAAACCGGTCGTATCTCATTGAGTGTAACAGCCTTAAAATTAACCCTGAAGTATTGGCTGCGGGTGTTGAATATGAGCAGTGACAGATTGCCACGTATATGTTTTAATAGAACACGGGAACTCTCTAATGCTTCGGGCACACCCATCGGTTTCATTAAAAAGCTCACTAATCTGCTTAACGATAATGGATCCCCTGCACTTGTTTCCTGTGATGACCCTGAAACGCTGAGGAGCGCGATTACAGGGCTCTTAAAAACAGCGGCAGACCAATCTATACAAAACGACCTTACAAGAATAGATAAATCTAAGCTATACTCTCACTACAAAGACATTCACATATCTTTCATGACGGAGGGATACCTTTTAGGGGATTTTCCTTTCCCGGTTGTAAGACTACTCGCACAAGTTAGAATACTTTCAAGTTTTTTTAGAGAAAACCACACCAAGATGCTCTGCGGTGAGGACCCGACTTGTACCTTCTGTAATTCAAAACTACAAAATGAAATCACTCACTATATTTTTGATTGCTCTGCTCTGAAAGAAGAAAGAAGAACCCTTATGCTCAAAACTGGGCAACTCTGTGCTTCACTTCCATCAATAATTGACAATATGACCCAGAATAAGTATATTGCTACGGCGTTTTATGGTTTCCACAAGTCCATATCTCAGAAGAAGGCCAAGTGATACTCACTCCTCACTTTCTTACTGCTACTCTTTTTGTGTTGATTTCTTGCTTCCCTCTTTCTTATTATTATTTTTTTTTTTTCCTTTTCTTGTTTTTTTTTTTTTTTTTTCTTTCTCTTTTTACTCTGTATATATCGCTATTTCCGTTGTCTCACTGCTTTGTTCTTATGCATACCTCTGGTGAATCCTGTATAGGGTCAGTGACCCTAAATAAAGGCTTTTTTGTTGTTGTTGTTGTTGTATTTCTGATTAAATTAATTTGCGGGTTCTTTGTTATAGTTTTTAATTTTACATTTTGCTCAATTTTTTGTGTCTGGTTTTCTTTTTTGCCGTATCTTTCATAATTCTTTTTTGCAGTATCTTTCATAATGTCTTTGGCATCTTTATTTTTCTCAATAAGAGGCTAATTATTTATTTGTATAATCAATTGTTGATTACTTAATTTGTTATATGATAAAATGTTATATGATACATACAATTTTCTACATTTTTGCACTGTGCAATTTAATATGTTGTTTATATTGAGATCTTTTACATTAAATTTATTTTAACATGTATTTGCTCAACTTGGTTTTTAGTTTAGCTTTTTTTTTTTCAGCGGCTTCTGTATCATGCCTCGCAGAGGCCGTGGAAGACTCGCTTATAGGACTCGCCACGGGAACAACGCCCCTAATCCTATTTCTCCTGTTCCCACTGAATATATTATTGGGGGCCTTGATATAGTCTGCCCTTACTGCTCAGCCCTTCATTTCCCTGGCGAAACTGTTGGTAGCTCCTGCTGCCACAAAGGGAAAGTTATTCTTCCTACTTTGTCCTCCTTTCCATATGAAATGATGGAATTGATGACTTCAAACAGTGTGGAGGCTAAGTACTTCCAGACCAACATTCGGAGCTACAACAGCTCTTTGGCATTTGCCTCCATGGGTGCGCAGGTTGATGTCTTTTCTGGACAGGGGCCTTTTTGTTATAGAATCCATGGACAGATCTATCATTTGACTGGGCCCCTTCATCCTCATGGAAACAGAGCCCCGTCTTATGCCCAACTTTATATTTTGGATTCTGAGGCTGCGAATAATACACGCATTGCAGCATCTAGGCCTTTGGAATGCCATCCTGGTATATTGACTCTTTTGGATTCTGTGCTTAGGCGTGTGAATCCGTATACTTCTGCTTATAGGCAGATGCACCAGGTGGAACTAGCTGAGGAACACCGGGCTCGCATTGAGAACCGGCAAATGTGTCAGGTTCAGATGCTCATCCGGCAAAATCATTGTAGAGATCTTCGCCGATATAATGCCCCAAGTGTAAGTGAAGTTGCGGCCATTTTTGTTGATCAAGATGGCCATGTACCTTCTAACAGAGATATTGCTGTTTTTTCCGCATGATTGTGGTTTAGTGCGTATTTCTCCACTTAATCCTAACTGTGACCCAATGACATACCCTCTTTTATTTCCTGCCGGTGATCCTGGTTGGGCAATAGGAATCTTACATGAAGAAAACATGCGCACAAGCACTAGAAACCATGTTACCATGCTTCAGTTCTATAGTTATAGGTTGGCCATCAGACCTGGCTTTTCGCCCATTCACTATGGCAGAAGACTATTTCAGCAATATGTTGTTGATGCCTATGTTAAAACAGAGGGCAATCGCCTGAACTATATTCGCCAAAATCAGTCCCTGCTTAGGGTGGAGTTATATCAAGGTCTGCTGGATTATATCCATGAGCAGGAACATTCTCGGGGTGTGCGAATAGGCCGTATTTTTATTCTTCCATCTTCCTTTCCTGGGAGTTCCCGGGCCATGCAACAAAACTATCAGGATGCAATGGCCATTGTTAGAAAGTTTGGAAGACCTGACCTATTCGTGACATTTACCTGTAACCCACGTTGGACTGACATTGTTGAAAATCTTCTTCCTAACCAGAATCCTTCTGATAGACCGGATCTGGTGGCTAGAGTTTTCAATCTCAAGTTACAACAATTACTGCACGAGATTGTTAGTCAGCATGTATTGGGAGTGGTCATTGCTCGGGTGCATGTTGTTGAGTTCCAAAAACGCGGTTTACCGCATGCCCACATGCTGTTTATGCTTAGAGAAGAAGACAAGCCTAGAGACAGGGATGCCATTGACATGTTGGTTTGTGCAGAAATTCCTAGCCCTACTATGCAGGTTCAGCTGTATGACATGGTTCGTAAACATATGATCCATGGTCCTTGTGGAAACTTCAATCTTCACTCACCATGCATGTCTGATGGCAAGTGTACTAAAGACTTCCCTAAATCATTCCTGCAGCTGACTGAGGCTAACAATAATGGCTATCCTCGCTACAGACGTCGAGATGACGGCCAGACATTAGTTGTGGGCACTCACGAGGTGGATAACCGCTGGGTTGTTCCCTATAACCCCTATCTGCTGGTTAGGTTCAATGCTCACATTAATGTGGAGGTCTGTGCCTCTGTGAAAAGTGTCAAATATCTTTTCAAGTATGTATATAAGGGACACGACAGGGCTGAGGTGGAAGTGTCTGTTGGAGAATTAGATATGGAAAGCAGGGCACATGATGAAATCAAAAACTTTCTTGACGCTCGGTATGTAAGTGCTCCTGAGGCAATGTGGCGAATGTTTGAATATCGCTTGCATGCTCACTCGCATACCATATGCCGCTTAGCTGTTCATCTACCTAATTTTCAATCTGTCTATTTTGTTGAAGGTAGTGAAGAACAGGCTCTTGAAAATGCCTCACGCAGACGCACAACTCTGACTGCCTGGTTTCAGCTCAATTGTGTTAATGTATCCGCAAGATCACTTTTATATGGAGACATACCTTCCGCTTATGTTTTCAGGCAGAATCAATGGAGTGCTAGAGTTCGGGGTGGGGCTTTGTGCATTGGACGTATGTGTTCAGTGAATCCTAAAGATTCTGAGCGTTACCACCTCCGGCTTCTACTATTACATGTTGCAGGTGCTCAGAGTTTTGAAGATTTGCGAACTGTGGATGATATTGTTTTGCTCCACTTTTAAAGAGGCTGCCCAGCGCCGTGGATTATTGGCTGATGATTCTGAATGGGATGCATGCTTAGCTGAGGCGGCTTTGTTCCAAATGCCTTGTCAACTGCGGCAGCTCTTTGCGACAATTCTCATCTACAATAATCCTACCGACCCTGTATCACTGTGGACCAAATACAAGGGGTATCTTAGTGAGGACTTTTCTCGTGCAACATCTGACGCAGCTGCTGAACAGATGACTCTCAGAGAGCTTGAATTCCAGCTGAGAGAAAATCGCCTCAGTTGCCACCATTATGGACTTCCTGCACCCCTAACCCCACTTCTTGATTCAGGAGAGGATCACCTTGATGTTAATGCAGAGCTGCAAATTGGGACAGAAATGTATAGGTCCCTTACACCAGATCAAAAGTCAATTGTTGACACAATTGTTGATTCCCTCAATGTAAATCCACGTTGCTTTTTTATTGATGGGCCTGGTGGTACGGGCAAGACTTATGTTTATAACACCCTAATTCATTGTGTTAGAGCCGTTGGAAAAATTGTCATTCCGCTGGCCTCCACTGGAATAGCGGCTATCCTTTTGTCAGGTGGCCAGACTGTCCATTCCAGGTTTAAGCTGCCGATTCCCTTGCTTGAGAATTCTGTAGCTGCGATCTCGGCCAATAGTTCTGAGGCTGAGCTTATTCGTAGATCATCCTTAATTATTTGGGATGAGGCTCCTATGGCCCACTACAGAGCACTTGAAATTGTGGATCGTCTCCTAAAGGACATTATGCATTGTGACCTTGCTTTTGGCGGAAAGGTTGTTGTTCTTGGAGGTGACTTTCGCCAAGTGCTACCTGTGGTACCTCGAGCTTCAAGAGCTGAAATTGTTGCTGCTTGCATTAAGCAAAGCAAGCTATGGCCATTGTTTGTGATCTTGCGCCTTACTCAGAATATGCGAGCAGGTATTGATGCACAGAGCTTCTCTCAATGGTTACTTAAAGTTGGTGATGGTGATCTACCTACAGACCAACAGGGCCTCATTTCTCTTCCAGAAAGCTGTATCTTTCATGGGGTTGACCTGGTGCAGGAAATATTTGGTTCTTCCTATGGTGATATTACCGCCCTTAGCCAGTCTGTGATTTTAACGCCAAAAAACACAGATTCGTTAGAGATTAATGAAAAAGTTTTGGATCGCTTACCAAACAGGAGTCAGTGTTTTCTCAGTGTTGACAGTGTCGAGTGTGAGAATGTGGAGGAACAAAATAACTACCCTACTGAATTCCTTAATAGCCTTACTCCCACAGGAATGCCTCCACACCGGTTAAACCTTAAGATTGGTGCTATTGTTATGCTCCTTAGAAATTTGAATCCTAAGCAGGGTCTCTGCAATGGCACACGTATGGTTATCCAGCGCATGCGCTCTCATGTCCTAGAAGCACAAATACTGACAGGGACCAAAGTTGGACAAACTGTATTGGTGCCAAAAATATCTTTGGCTCCTTCAGATACCAACCTTCCCTTCATTCTGAAGAGGCGTCAGTTTCCACTAAGGTTGGCTTTTGCCATGACTATTAATAAGGCTCAAGGCCAAACCTTTGCTAGAGTGGGTCTCTTGCTACATGAGCCCGTGTTTACTCATGGACAGCTCTATGTGGCTTTTTCACGTGTGCGAACTTTGAATAGCATACGGGTAAAGTTGAACCCACGTATTTATAAAACTAGAAATATAGTTTTTAATGAGGTCCTTTAAATGAATTTTTCCTTTTTATGTTGTCTTATCTGCTATATAGTTGTGTTGTAGTCAATTTTATTTTCAGATTTGTTTTCTTTTAATTTTTTTTTTCATTTCAAATAAATGAATGTATGCCTTTTATGTTGTCTAATTTGGTTTATTGTTGTGTTGTATTTAATTTTCTTTTAAGATTTGTTTTCTTTTACTTTTTGTTTCATTTCCAAAAAATTTGTTTAAAGTTTCACCAATGCCTATAAACAAAAGGTAATAAGACCAAATCCAAATAAATAAATAGTGTGTGACGTTTCGGTAACAGCGTTGTTACCATCTTCAGACAAAAGTACTATGGCCTACGGCCATACCACGTTGAAAACACCGGTTCTCGTCCGATCACCGAAGTTAAGCAACGTCGGGCTCGGTCAGTACTTGGGAGGGTGACCACCTGGGAACACCGGGTGCTGTAGGCTCCTTTTTTCCATTCAGTACTTTTGTCTGAAGATGGTAACAACGCTGTTACCGAAACGTCACACACTATTTATATATTTGGATTTGGTCTTATTACCTTTTGTTTATAATCTACAATCCAAATTGTGCCTCATCAACCAATGCCTATAGTTTCTCACACCTCCCATGCTTACCCCTCTGTAACTGGCCTGTGGTGCAGTGGACATTGTTGGGAGGTACAGTAAACTCTCTACACGATTGTATCAAGTCTTGTTCTGGTAGACTTGATGCTGTAACCAGGAGGGACACTCCCTCTTTAAAAATCCTGAGTTCAACTGACCCAGTTGATGGACCTCAGCAATGGTTCCACTCCAGGGATACGGAGGAGCTGCGTCTGTGCTCATGTTAGAGTCAGAAACAAAGGCTTCCATATTTGGAATGGCCTCAAATCACAGGCAAAGTCAGACTTTCACCAAAGTGTGCCTGGATCATGGTGCCATGATCAACGAAAGCTGCACCCCTATACCCCATTCCATGAGATCATGGAATTCGTGTAATCTTTACACAAGGGGATAAGAAACATCAACAATATAGTTTCTCACCTGAAAGGATTTTTTTGTATTAGTTGTTCACTAATAAAATATTTATAATTAAGTATTTTGATTTTTGGTCTTTATTTACCTATTTTCCCCAGTGCTCTATACATTGATTCAGGATCTATGCAATGTCTCACATATGGTTATCTAGCGCTTCACATGTTTTTAGGCTAAACCCGGGGCGTTGCCGGGTCACTCGGCTAGAAATAATGGCTGTATTTGCTATATAGTTGTGTTGTATTGAATTTTCTTTTAATATTTGTTTTCTTTTTTTTTTTCAATATAATTTTTTAAAGTTTTCACCAATGCCTATAGTTTCTCACCTGAAAGCAATTTTTTGTATTATTTGTTCATTCATAAAATATTTATTATTATTTTGACTTTTGGTCGGTGGAAGGCTGGGTAAACCGTTTGGTTTTCGACCACTAGGACCCGGGTTCGATTCCCGCATTGGGCACTTTTTTCTGTTTAAAAAAAAAAAAAAATGCTCCAATGGCCCCCGATTCTTGCAAAAGTCCAACCCCACCAGCGAGTGCAAGTAACCGAACGGGGCTCTGGCATTTGTAAGTGCAAAGTCAAACTGCTTTTCACATGTGTAGACATGTGGTGCGCTTACAGTAAAAGCAGTCGCTAACTACCCACCATGATTATCATGGCCTGTACCACGTGTACTAGGGATAAGCAAAAAAAAAAAAAAAAACCTATTTTCCCCAGTGCTCTATACATTGATTTAGGATCTTTGCAATGGCACACATATGGTTATCCTGCCCATTCACAGGCCTTTAGGGTAAACCTGGGGCTTTGCCCAGGTCACTCGGCTAGAAATGCAGTTTTTAGTGAGGTCCATTAAATGAATTTATCCCTTTTATGTTATCTTATTTTCTATATTGAAAAGTTAATAAATATGAAAAAAAAAATTAAAAATGTTTAAGAATATTATTAAAAAAGAATCATAAAGATATTTTAAAGGAGTCCTTTAGGGATGTCTGTTTTTGCACTTATGATTCCAGAGTTACATGGTCCAGTGGGCCGTATGAAAATCGAGTTGTTCATATAATAACATGTTTAAAAAATGATATTTTCTTTTAATGTAATCTATATAGCTTGAAATAAATAAAAATAATGGCTGCTTGAACTCGGTCGCATGTGACATTTTACAGGTACATTGGGACAGCTGACATTCCCCCCCCACCCAACCCACTGATAAATAGGCAAGAAGGTATGGGAAAAGATCCCAGTAGACGCGAATTCGCGTTGGTAGCCTACAATTTTATGTTAATTTTTAGAAATCAGGGACATGAATTCGCATCCTTTAGGCTTGACACCCTATAAGTGAGGATATGAATTTGCATTATATGGGTTCAAAATGTTTCGTTGCTCGCATCTATAATACCTTTTTTTTAGTAAAGTTGTAAGTAAACATCAATCGTCGAAATTTGCATTTTAAAATGGTTGAATTATCAGAAGTGGTGAATAATTAATATTGTCGAATTACCGTTTGTTATTTGATAGGCCAGAGATTGGGAAATCAAATCAAGGTCGAATTATCGCAAGGGGTCGAATTATCGGTATTGTCGAATTACTGTTTGTAATTTCATAGGTTCTGGAAATCAAAACATGGTCGAATTAACGAATTTATACTTAGAAAGTATTTTTACTTATCCTTACTTGAAATGCTGCTTCTAGGAAATCTGAATATACCCATTGCGATTTTTAAGCCACCATCTATACTTTTAAAGTCTCTGCAGGCCCTTTGGGTAAACCCTGGGCGTTGCCCGGGTCACTCGGCTAGTACATGAATATTATGAGTTACAAAATAATATGCAAATATTTATTTAACAAACATGTTATCATTTGTGACTACGATGGACGAGTGGTAAAAGCCATCAACAGCCATGACCCAGGTTCGATTCCCGCAATGGACACTTTTTATCTGAATCAAAAAATTTCTTTAATGTCCCCCAATTCTCTTTCAAAAGTCTAGCATCACCAGTTAGGTATCTATAAAATATATAACCAAACGGGACTCTGGTACATTTGTAAATACAAAAGTCGAACTGCTTTCTACAATGTTCTTTAAATAACTGACACTTCGACCAGAAAAGATTTTATTTTTTAAATATATTTATTCAAAGATATAAAAAAACTCTTCTAGTTAAAGTTTCTATTATCAAATATTATCTCTACAGACCTTACTGCAATGATATGAGTTATTGAATGAGAGGGCTTGGCTCATCAGTAGTTAACCCTCTCAGCGGTTTCGCCAAATTAATCTCTAGACCACTCTACTATTGTATTGGATTGGTTTGGGATATACCCTGTATTTTCTATGGAAGGCAGCTTAGGGGTGTTTAGTGAACTATGGACATAAGCTTATAGGTCTGTAGAGGAACATACACATATAATTTCAAGGTGTTGCATCGAGCAAAGCTCTTCCTCAATAATTCCGCAAAAGTTTATATTATTTCATGAATAGTGCATCCCGGACAAGTAAACTAACTTTAAGATGTTTTCTAAATATGTAGATATATGGTGCACTTACAGTAAAAACAATCGTCAATTACTACCCAACACGATTATCATAGCTTGAACCAGGTGTTCTAGGGATATATTTAAAAAATTTTAACTTCAAAATTTTAATATAAGATCATTTATTTTGTTATTGCTCGCCCAATAAAAAGAATCGTGTCCAAAGAATCTTAATCCATTCCCAATCTTGGCTTCCTCATGAGAGGAACAAGCTGGTATGACATATAATAATGACCAAATGTTTGGTCAATAGTAAAAATATTTATTAATTTTCACTGAACCTCTAATAGGAAAAATCCCGTGGTTAAAGAAAGCAAGACAAATAAACATTAGATATTTGACATCCTTCTGAAACACGAACAAGCTGGCATGGCATGTGATAATGACCAAAGGACTGGTCAATAGTCAAAATATTCATTTATTTTCACAGAATTCCTGATAGGCACAATCCCGTATATAGTTAAAGAAAGCAAGACAACTAAATATTATATACTTGGCTTCCTTCTGAAACACACACAACGATCAATTTGGAAGGACATGTGATAATGATCATATTTTTGGTCAATAGTCAATATATTTATTTATTTTCACTGAATTCCTGAGAGGCAAAATTCCGTAATTAAAGAATACAAGACAACTAAACACACAGAGAGAGTGGATATATTCTTGGCATCTTTCTGAAATACACGCACAAAACGAATAAGCTGGCATGACCTATGGTAATGAACAAGTGTGTGTGTGATATTTAGTCAATATAGTCAAAATATATATTTATTTTTACTGAATTTCTGATAGGCACAATCCCGTAATTAAAGAAAACAAGTCACCTAACAGTAATATATTGAAACAGGAATCAATTTTGTGTATATTGGGATTATATACACTCAAAACGATAGATTCATCACAATCTTTTAATTACTGAGGAAAATGGCGTCAGTGAATTGTTGAAACATCTGTAAATAAAGGTTGATGGTACAATATAATGCGGCTTATGATTTTAGAACGACATTTGAAAATTATACCGCAAATGTTCCTTTTGAACGAAAAATAGAAATTTATTTTAAGGAGAAATAACGATTATTTCTAACCTTAGAGATGAAGTATGAAAGGATGAATTGTGAAGAATAATGATAAACGGAAAAATAAAGTATCCAGGGATGGGAATTTCATTTATCGTTATCTTTTCATTTATCGAATATTCGTTTATCATTACTCTTCACAATTCATCCTTTCATACTTCATCCCTAAGGTTAGAAATAATCGTTATTTCTCCTTAAAATAAATTTCGATTTTTCGTTCAAAAGAAACATTTGCGGTATTGTCAAATTATATTGACAAATATTTTCACGCTTATCTTATCCTATTTCTTTAGTGCGAAGAACGTTGTTTTTATCAGATAAGTAAACCGATCTCTCAAGCATTCTAATTGGACGAATGTGGCCATGTTTGTATATAAAGTGGGTTTAAGGGAATGCGAGAGGGGCGAGTGTGGCTAAAGGTTTTGTGTAGAGACGCTTATAGTGTTCTCTTTGTATTTTATCCGTGTCTGGTGATCTCTTCGCATTCCCTGTGTAACCCCGGTCCGATCCCTACCAAAGCAGCAATAAAGATAAGTTCTGTTTTTTTATTCTATTTATCCAATTGTAAGTTTATTTATCTCTTTTTTTTTGTTGTACTTTTGAGTGTACGCTTTTGTGTGTTTAGTTACTATTACTTTAGGCCCTAGTCTATTTCATTTGTGTTAACCCGTACAAAGTAACTTTTGTCAGTATAATTGTCAAACTTCGTTCTACAAAACGTTGATGAGACTATATCATTTTGTTTTTACACAGTAGATAGTATTTTGTTTGAAATTCTTTGACCAGAGTTCCAATGAACAGGTATGACAAGAGTATCTTATGGGTGCATATAGCCTAAAATATACAAATTTAAGGGTAAAAATTAAAAATAATTAGATATATGCTGTATAAGAATGAATATGTACACTTATGGACAAAACTTAATAAAGTGAAAAAGTCTTTTATGTCACCGGTCGTCTGTTTTTTTTTTTTTTTTTTAAGGAGACAGAGGCAATTTTGTTCACACTTAGTTATCTCGTGTGTCTTCAATAAAGGTCAGTGTAATATCTTTCAGAGTTATTGTCTCAATCACGATATATACATGGTAAAAGGTACAACTTCCTTAAGTTTTGTCCATGAATGTATATGCGGGGAAGATGAATCGAAAATCAATATTGGAAGAATTTTTATCTTCCGTGACGATTCTATTTTCGCCCCGTGGAAAACAATTCCAATATCTTTTTGGAAGGCTGAAATGTGAAAACAAACCGTTTTCTTGGTTTTTGTTATCTCCGGGAGTAAATTGATGCTTTTTCTTTAGGAATATCTGGTAAAGAAATACGCACCTATCTTTCTCCTCTCGATATATACTGGGAATACTGTAGAATTTTGGAGAAAAACGTTCTAAATATTCAGTATAGGGTCGCTGTACCTTTAAAACAGAGGAGAGAAGACTATACTTTATTTGATATTAAAGAGAAAGATGAATTTCTCTACCCTCACTGAACTGAGAATTTAAAGGAATTAACTCTCCTTTTCACTGATGACTCCTTCCAGAAGTTTCGTCAGGTTAATATACCTGAAATGAGTAACAATGGTGCTACTTTTTATTCTAAATATTATACATCCGAACGATGAACTTGTTCATCACCCTAATAAAAAACATTACTAGTGATATAAAACACCAAGTTTGGATCATTCTTTATCATCACTAGTAACGATTTTTTGCTAGGGTGATGAACAAGTGCATCGTTCGGATGTATAATTGAAGGGAGAGTTGCCTCTTTTGGTATATGTAAATATCATCCTCCCTCAATATTATGTATTAAGATATATATATATATATATGGTAATTTAAACCAACAACCCTATATTGTATAATTACTTATAACAAGATTGTCATGTTGTATATAGAAACACATCTATAAATAATTATGCGCATGATTAATCTGTGTCATTGCATCACCATATGTAATGTACTTTGTACAAACTAAAGACAAATAAATAAAACTATGTAATAGATTAAGAGCTGAGTTAAAGCAAGATTGAAAAGTTCAAAAACGTCTACAATCCAACAACCCTGAAAAGGAATTCGGCAGCCCGTTGCCATCTTGTCCAAAGGGTGCGGAATGCCGCAGACGTTTAAAGTCCAACTCCCCCCCCCCCCCCTCCTCGGGAATGGTATATAAACACCTCGCTTTTTAGCCGAGCGCAGTTAGTCCGGAGTTAGTCCGCAGTTAGTCCAGAGTTAGTCAGCAGTCACTCCACCGTCGGCGTGCGCCCTTGTTGGTTGTAGCCAGGACCACCTCATCGACCATGTAAAACAGTAAGAAATCTTCTGTCTCCATCTTGCTCTTAGCTCAACTCCTATCTGTTCATGGAACTTTCCTACTTCAGCTGTGTCTCTTCGTTTTGTGTGTGTGGACATTCCCAAACTTTCCACTCTGCCTCGACCACGACTGCCTGTACTCTGTGAAAACTGTTAAAGGTCTTCCAAAGTGCAGAGAGGTACTGGAAAACTCTCCACGCCCTGACTGTCCCTCTCGGCTACTACAGGTTTGACCCTCGGTTACCACAGCTTATAGCGAGAGTCGACAGGATCTCATCACAGATAAGTCGACAGCAACTCTTTATCACATCTAAGTCGACAGGATTCTACAAGGCTTACCAGACCTCACTCTTTATCACATCTAAGTCGACAGGATTCTACAAGGCTTACCAGACCTCACTCTTTATCACATATATATGTTATATTAAGATATTTTATTTAAAATTGTTATATTAAAGTATTATTTTATTTAAAATTATATTTCATCGATTCAAATACTCTGTTAAATCGACCGCCAGAGGTCATGCTTCCCCTATAAAAACTCATTGTTGTTGTTCCCCGATAGCCCTAATCATAACTTTTGGTTAGTAACCCGTAAACCCATATTTTCTCTCTTCCCTCTCAAAACTTTTGTACATTATGTAAATAATCTTTTGTTTTCCTTATTCTACTAGCCTTAAGCCAGGCAGCGCTTTTATCAATTTATGTCTTTTTTTTATATATCCCTTTAACTCAATTAAATTACTGATCAAAACTATTTTTCATTATCATACTTTAAGAATTTCAACCACGACTGCATTACCATACCATAATCCTCAACATGATCAAATTCAAGCATAATATATATATGTAGTAGCATCAATGTCAATATAAACTAGAGAGAGATGTACCATAATTATAATATAAGCGTTATAATCCCAAATGTATATAAAGTTCAACACGCCAGCTTGACACAATGAATTACACTTTAAATAAGATAATAATAAAGTTTCACAAAGAGAAGTCAGCCATCAACCCAGACAAGGTCCAAGTAGCCATTGTCGAGATTTACATCATAAATGGAAATCTTCTACATTATCAGGTGGACCCTACTCGGGGGATCTTCCACAAGTCATTAGTGAGTTTTACGACCGGCCACTCTGGACAACCGACAGGAGAGGAGTTTCTTTTGGTACATGTGAATATCATTACGTCAGAGAGAGAGAGAGATATTGTGTCATGTACCATAATTATAATAAGTGTTACAATACCATATGTATATAAAGTTCTACACGCCAGCTTGACACAATGATTTACACTTTAAATAAGATAATAATAAAGTTTCTAAAAGAGAAGTCAGCCATCGATCCAGACAAGGCAAGGTCCAAGTAACCATTGTCGTGATTATATCAGACATGGAAATTTCCTAAATTATCACCTGGACTCTTCCAGGGAGCTTCCACAAGTCATTAGTGAGTTTTACGACCGGCCACTCTGGACAACCGACAGGAGAGGAGTTTCTTTTGGTACATGTGAATATAATTACGTCAGAGAGAGATATTGTGTCATGTACCATAATTATAATAAGTGTTACAATCCCATATGTATATAAAGTTCAACGCGCCAGTTTTCGACAAATATGCATCCTTAATTAAGATAAGAATAAAGTTTCTAAAAAAGAAGTCAGCCATCAACCCAGGCAAGGTCCAAGTAGCCATTGTCGAGATTTACATCAGAAATGGAAATGGTCTACAATATCAGGTGGACCCTTCCCGGGGATCTTCCACAAGTCATTAGTGAGTTTTACGACCGGCCGCTCTGGACAACCGACATCAGAACCTTCTGGAGACCTTCCTTTAATTCAATCACATTGAAAAACATCGATTTTTCATATTAAATATAGAGTCGTGGGTTCGATTATAGAAAGCTTTTAATTTTTTTTCTGTTATTCTATTTGTGTATATATACAACATGAGGTTTCGGGAGATGAAATTCATGAACTAAAAGAGGCACCTCTCCCTTTAAATATGCATCAGAACAATGCACTATACATCACCCCAGTAAAAAACTTTACTAGTGATGAGATACAGGTTGGCTTTTTGTCTGAATTTTCTAAAAACCAATACACACATATTTAAGCTTAATTATTCTTTAAATTATATACACTCATATGTGTATGGAGAGACAAAACTTAAGAAAGTGGAAAGTCTTTGATATTGCCTGTCGTTTGTCTTTTTGAAGGAGATAAAGGCAATTTTGTTCGCAATTTGTTATCTGGTGTGTCTTCAATAAAGGTCACTGTAATATCTTTCAGAGTTATTGTCTGAATCCCCATATACATGCTAAAAGGTACAACTTCCTTGAGTTTTGTTTGTAAGTCTTCAATAAAGGTCACTGTAATATCTTTCAGAGTTATTGTCTGAATCCCCATATACATGCTAAAAGGTACAACTTCCTTAAGTTTTGTTTGTAAGTCTTCAATAAAGGTCACTGTAATATCTTTCAGAGTTATTGTCTCAATCCCGATATACATGTTTAAAAGGTACAACTTCCTTAAGTTTTTCCATGAGTATACACAATAGTTCATTTTTGATCAAGAAACAATATTTGCATAATATCCTTGAATATATATTTTAAAAGCCAGCGATTAGTTTACATTTATTCCTAAAGATGACGCAATCTTTAACTTTCATTTAAATTATCAGAAGATACATTTTTTCTTTAAAAGTAAGAACGTAATTCATTATATAAAAACAGAGACTAACAGAGATAAAAAAAAAACTATAAAAAATCTATTTACAACTTCATCCAAATCCAATATATCGACTTCAAAAAAATAGCTTCCAAAAAAGTCTAATTAAAAAAAGAGCATTCAACCTTTTTTTTTTAGTGGTTTTCCATTACGTTATCCAATTCTTTACGGAGTCAATTTACCTAAAAGGAGAATTCAATAGGAAACCTGATATCTAATAGGGAAAACTATCTAAAAAATAGGAGGGAGGGAGAAAAGATATAAATATAATAAATTATTTTTTATAAATAAATTTAAAAAAACACAATTGAATGAACACCATGTTAATAGAAATCTTAGATGGCAAACAAAGAGAAAGAGAAATATATGTAAAAAAAAAAAACGATTTCTTTTTTTACAAAATGAACTTTTAAAAAATGTAATTTAAAAAAGGAAAGAGCAATGAGGTCCATATAGAAGAGGTTGTTAACGGTGAAATTCTAACTAAACTGGGTAAAACGTAAGAAAAATGAAGATTTTTTTTTTTCACCTGCTTCCTTCATATCTTTATCTTAGACGTTTAAAACCCCATTTAACAATTCATTAAACTAGTTAGGGAGGTTTTTCTTACATTTTGTTATTTAATCTTCAAAAAATTTAATTAAAAACTGGGGTTGATGAAAAGAAAAAAAAAAGTTTTTTTTTATGTATGTTTGGAAAATTATTTTTCTTTCCCTTTTTAGATGAGAAAAAAGTCAGAAAGTTGTTTCTAATGAAATGGTCAGTTAGGGAAAGAAAATAATGTTTTTCTCTCCCTGTGTTTTCCTTGTTGATATGGCAGGGAAAACTGGGTTTTCATTTGGATTTAACCTCCCCAACGATGAGTTTTTTTTGTTAAGATAAAAGGTAAATTTTGGATTCTCCCCATGATGTTTTAATCTTTTACTCAGCTTGAAGATTTAAAAAGCAAAAGCGAATTTTTGGATTAAATAAAATGTGTATAAATGCTAAATCATACACAGAGAGTTATAGGTGAACTATAAACACGACTATATACACTCATGGACAAAACTTAAGGAAGTGGAAAATCTTTTATATCACCGGTCAACTATTTTTTTTAAGAAGAAGAAGACAGGGACAATTTTGTTCATACTTGGTTATCTTATGTGTCTTCAATAACGGTCACTGTGATATCTTTCAGAGTTATTGTCTGAATCCCGATATACATGGTGAATGGTACAACTTCCTTAAGTTTTGTCCATGAGTGTACATTTTAGGAGGTTTTTCCAACGCCAAAGAGTCCTACTTAAGATAATCAGGGTATCTACGTTTTCTATCTTCACCTTAAGGCTCAAAAAGAACTTGTAGATGGATATCTTTGTTGACGACAGACTTTACTGTAAGTACACCATATGTCTACACATGTGAAAAGCAGTTCGACTTTTGCACTTGCAAGTATGCCAGATCCCCGTTTGAGTATTATATTCTTACACGAGTCCTTGTTGACATTGATTAGAATATTTAATGAAACTGATTCCAAGAATTATTAATTAAACATTATATTTATTGATTTACAAGAGAGAGAACAAAATTTAAAAGGGAAACTAATGTTGAACATAGGAACTTTTTTTTCTTCTTTCGGTTAGCGCCTATTTACCTGTGAGCTTACACACACTCTGTGGTAACAATTAATTAACATATATACAACAAGAGCGTTTGAGCGTTTTACAATAAATCAACGTATAAAAGACACTCGTCCCCCTTGATTCTCGAATTGTTATCTTACTTTATTGAAGGGATTCCAGTACTTATATCTATATTAATAAAATGCAAATTTCATAAGTGGTGTTCGCTAAAAACTTTCGTTACAATGCATCAATTTCGACCAAATTTTTAACATTTATGTAAAACGAGATGGAGCAGGTTTTGCTTAACATCAAAATATTTTTCCTAACTTTAACATGCGTAACTTCGCTGTTATCGATTAAATACAAAAAAAAAATCAACAGAGTTAATTTTATTTATATATAAATACAAAAAAAAAATTCAGCAATTCATTCAACTCAATCTAAAAAAATATTCAAAACAAGCAATTTTAAGATAACACCATATGTAAAACAGTCGGCCAAGAAAACAACAACGATATTACATCTTTCTCACATATTCACACACAATCTTGATTAATAATTAAAACTAATCTTTAACATTGTTTATTATATTATACTTCATAATATATAATATTCGTTAGGCAAACTTTCACTCGGATAAAACCCGGGCGAAGCCGGGTACACATCCGCTAGTATATATATACAACAGTCCTCAATGTGTGTAGCCGCCATGTTGGGGCTAATTAGTACCTTGGACGTACAAACAGCTGAAACATGTGTAGACAGTTCTTACAGCCGTAATCCTTTTACGAGGATCTTTACACGTGTGGAAAGCAGTTCGAATTTTGAACTTACAAGTGTTCCAGATTCCTGTTTGGTTGCTTATATTCACTGGTAGGGCTCTGGCACATTTGTAAGTTCAAAGTCGAACTGCTTTTCACATGTGTAGACATGTGGTGCGCTTACAGTAAAAGCAGTCGCTAACTACCCACCATGATTATCATGGCTTTGAGATAAGAAAGTAGAAGAAGAGACTGGTGGGGCTGAACTTTTGCAAGAGTCGAGGGCATTGGATTATTTTTTAATTAGAAAAAAAATGACCAATACGCGGGATTCGATCCCGAGTCGGAGCGGTCGAAAACCAATGGTTTATATCACTCATCTACCGACCGCCATGTGAAATAAGAGAAAGCAAGAAAAAAAAAAGAGATTAAAAAAGAATAAATATTTGCATTATTTAGTGAATAACCTGATTTTGGCAAGTCTTCTTGCATATCTTTGATACATTCAAATCATTTGCATATATTATAATTAGACAATAAAAAGGCATATATTCGATTTAATAAAATATTTATTTTGCCTATATTCTGGTTAGCTGAACGCCAGACCTTTATCAAGGTATTACATTTTTTGTATACACAAACTCAGCGCCGCATAGTGTTATAATTATATTATAGTGTTATAAATATAATAATTTATAACACTATGCGGCGCTGAGTTTGTGTATACAAAAATATAATGCCTTATAAAGGTTTGGCGTTTAGCCAGACGAAATATTGTCAATATAAATCTTAATAAATCCAATATATGCCTTTTTATTATCTAATGAATTAAATATGGGTTGCTCTATTTTCAAAATATATTAGTATATTTACTTAAATTAGCAAACTACAGCGAATCTGTTTATTTATAACAGTAGGTGTTTTGCTCTCTGTAAAAAGATGATATTAATACCTTTCTAAAAAAAAAGGAAATTATTTAAATTATTCTAGGAAATCTTTCACGCATCACAATATGTTAAGAAATTCCAGGAAATACCGACAACTTGTTACATAGGATAAAAATAAAACCAAAAAAAAAAAAGTGAATATTACAACAAACGACAAGCTGCTATTTATCTGTCGTCTGCTAAGTTAGGCCTAAGAGGAAAAAATGGCGCCATTATTTAATGCAACCAGACGACATCCTCTTTCCTTCTCATTCTCGACACCTATTTACTAAATATAAAGAAAAAAAAGGTAGATAAGGGTTATATAAAAATAAATAACTTATTCGATTGCTTTTACATAAAGTGTTAAGTGAACCAATCTTTTACGTCTTCTTATTAGATGAATGTGGCCATGTTTGTATTGTGGTATTATGGAAAATGACCACAAACACGATTCGCCAACAAATAACTCTGCTTTTATATAAAGGATAGCCAAACGATAAATTCCATAACTTCAAAATGGCGTTCGAAATCTAACTGTGATCTAATTAAATGATTTGAAATAATAATCAATTTTTGTGTCAATAAAATATTAAACACAAGTTATGTTAGGTTAATTTTAAATTAATGGTTTGCAGACACGATTCTTTTTAAAATACCAAAAATAAGGTTTATATAAATTGAGTTCGAAATCCTATCGTGTGTGATTGATATTAGAAATTAAAAAAAAAAAAAATTATCTTCAAATATTAATATTTATAAAAAGTTCTAAAATAAATAAATATTTGAAGAAAATATGATTGTTTTCCAGTGTGATAACTAAATATAAAATTTAAATTATTAAAATAACGTTTGAAAAATTTAATTTTAGAGAGACTAACCAAACCACCTTATATCAAACGAAAAAAGACGAAATAGAGATTCTTTCAATATGAAAAAAAGAAAACGCTTTTCTTAAATGGTCACAAGACGAAAATTTCAACTTTATTTTTTAAAATGGCGCCTGTATTTGAAAAATCAATCACTACAAAAATACTTTAAATATGAAAGGCAGAAAGAAATAGGTATTACTATTTTTATAATAATAATAATATAATATAAAAATAATAATTGAATTCCTTAGATAGCTGGTGCAGACGATAATTTCAACAAGATGGCGTCGGAAATCTAACCCTGACCAAATCAAACGAACTTTAGATAAATGAATATGTCAACCTTCTTCAAAAGGTGAAAAATGACCCTTTCGCCCGCGTTTATATTTAATTATTTCTTTCTGCAATGAACAGACGAATGATTAAAGCATTTTCAAGGTGATGATGATTGGGACAGCGCTTTTTTTTTTATTATCCAATCACAGAACGAAGGGGGTCGTTTAAGCTTAAAATGGATTTACCAAGTCAGTTTTTTTATAAATAGGGTGATAAATAGATATGCATAGAGATTATTATAAATGAAACGTTGTTGTAAAAACAAATTTTTATTAGTATCGTTATTTTAATCGTCTGCCTTTTTTTTTTAATATTCTTATCGCCATTTTGCCCGCCTTTTTTTTTCTTTTGGATTATTATCTACTGGAAATATCGCTGATAAATATCTTGTTAATTCTTTTCATTTATGTAATGAATGGGACTAGTTTTTTTTTTTTTTCAAGATAAGAGGTTGTTCAAAACTTGTTATACTTTTTTTTTAATAATTAGAAAGTGTCGATAGGTTCGTTTGGTCAAATATTTGAAAGGGGATTCATTTAGCTCGAATTCCAATCTTAAATTTGATTCTTATTTTTAATTATTGATGTGTTATCTTGTGATTGATTAAGTAGCGTACTTTTTTTATTAATGTTTCTTTATCTAATTCTTAAATTTTTTATTGAATTATGTTTTTCCTTTTATATAAATAAATGTCTTATAGTTGTACCTAGAAGTTGTTAATCTTAGAAATTTATAATATCAAGTCTTATTCTTAATAGAATGCGACAATCGCAAAGGATATTTCTAAAACGTAATGTCTTATATAGTACTTAGTAATTAAGGGAGAATTTTACTGTAGCTCTACTTCACACAATTTGTAACTTGTGATGTAAATTTGTAATTTATATTTCGTATTTCAATGGCATTTCAATTTTCACTTTTAAAATTATAGATCACCTAAATATATATAAAAAATATACCTTGGCTAGATAAAAATACAAATACTTGAATTTTGTTTTCAACAATTTTTGATTAAAATCATCATCGTCGGGATCAGGACCAAAAAATATATTATAGAAATTAAGGATTTTTTTTAAACCTTTCTCTGAGAGGCCGTCTTTTGACATGATCTCCCCATTTTGTTTCAAATCCTTAAATACAAGTCAAAAAATAAAAATAAAAATTAGTTGAAATAATAACAGACTACTTATTGTATTATTATTATTTTTATTATTGTTATATTGTAATATATACATATATTGTTATATGTAATATATATATTACTAGCGGATGTGTACCCGGCTTCGCACGGGTTTTATCCGAGTGAAAGTTTGCCTAACGAATATTAATAATAATAATATTCCGGAACACACAGAATATTATGATAATAATGATAATAATATTCCTTACATTGAATATTTAAATAATATATAAAATATATTTTTCGAGCAAACATTTCCACTCTCTCTAATGAATAGATTTTTAAAAAGATAATATAAATAAAATTATCTAGAGATATGCTACATGATCTTAGCCAAAAGGCCGAGAAACGATATTTTATAAGTAGAGATGACCTGACTTCGTGTGTCTTCTGCTCGAGTGAATGTTTCGCTGGTAGAATTTTGTTCCTGCCTAATGAAAATTATTATCTGGCTTCGCCGTGGTCTGCTTTAGTGAATATTCCCCTAAAGAATTTTGTTTATGTCAATCAAGCATGATACAGCAATATTGTCATCATCATTTCTGACTAAAAAAATATATTGTTGCTCAGTACCTAGTTATTATAATTTTTCTTGGTTAAAGCGCGACAAAAAAACTCTTCCAGATTTAACTCTCTGTCCTGTTCAAATTTCAGCGATATTAGTTACATATTGAGGGCGTGCATAGCCGACAAACATATATATATATGTTCCCGGCTTCGCCCGATTTTTACCCGAGTAAAAGTTTGCCTAACGAACATCTGTTAAAACGATTCTAGCAAACATCTAATCCCTATACTGAATCTACACTTGTCTATACTCTCGATAATTAGAATTTTTATTTCCAAGTACCTTTAAAAAAACTCGATAAGTTGAATAAAATCAATATTAATTGGTCCACTCGGTAATTTGAAGTTGAAGGAATAGTATCTTGCCACAAACGAACATTTGTAAATAACTGTATTCAGCAAATGTACCCGGCTTCGCCCGGTTTTTACCCGAGTAAAAGTTTGCCTAACGAACATTTGTTAAAACGATTCTAAAAAACATCCAATCCACCTATATATAGATTTATAAACGTATATAAATATTCTTATATGCGTTTGAATATATTTTTAAACATAATTTTTTATAAACATAATTATATTTTAAATAAGCTATTGTCACCTTTGTTGATTTTATAATTAATTATTTATTTTTCTCAATGAATTATATATATTAATTTAAAAATTCATTTTTGTTATCATCATCACATACAATGTAATTTTTTTTATACAAGGTGTGTCCCATAAGTTCCCGGACTGGGTCCATAAAAAAAAAAGGTAAGATATTTTTTAAAAAAATTGTTTGTTGATTTTATAATTAATTATTTATTTTTCTCAATGAATTATATATATTAATTTAAAAATTCATTTTTGTTATCATCATCACATACAATGTAATTTTTTTTATACAAGGTGTGTCCCATAAGTTCCCGGACTGGGTCCATAAAAAAAAAAGGTAAGATATTTTTTAAAAAAATTATTAAAACTTTTTAAAGTAATCCCCCTTTGCTTCAACGCACCAGCGCCATCGTTTCTCCCAATTGTCGAATCAGTTTTTATAAGCCTCTTTTGGAATGCTCTTCAATGCTAACGGCGATTTTTCTATTATGTCATCCCTGGTGTCAAAATGTCTTCCTTTTAGAACTGCTTTAAGTTTGGGGAACAGGAAAAAGTCATTTGGTGCGATGTCTGGGAAATAGGGTGGTTGAAGTAGGATTTGTGTCCCGTTTTTCGCCAAAAAGCTAGTCATCAAGTGCGCTGTGTGAGGGCGAGCATTGTCATGGTGTAGGATCCAGCCACCATTAGTCCATTTTTCTGGCCTTTTTTTCGAATCGCTTCCCTTAGACGGCGAAGAATGCCCAAATACATTTCCTTAATAACTGTTTGGCCTGCAGGAAGATACTCGTGATGAACAATGCCCTTGTTATCCAAAAAGCGACCAGCAACACCTTGTTTCTGGATTTTTTGGGTCTAGGCTCACCTTAACCTCTCCACTCGGCAGATTGAGGTTTGGTTTCAGGGTCATAGCCATAGACCCATGTCTCGTCGCCTGTGATTATCTTGTCTTTCCATTCTGGGTCCGTTCTTGTCATTTCCATCATGTCCTCACAGGTTGCAAGCCGACACAGTTTTTGCTCATTGGTGAGGAATCTTGGGATGAATTTTGCAGGAGTCTTTTTGAGCTTCAAATCTTCGGTTACGATCCTTCCAATCGTTGTTTTAGAGATGCCTGTGTCTTGCTCTAGCTCCAGCAAAGTGGTTCGAGGATTTTCTTTTATCAAATCGGTGATTTTTTGCACATTTTCATAAGTCCTTTGAAATTTTGGGCGTCCTTGACGAGGATCATCTTCAATGGAAATTCTGCCAGCTTTAAATCTAGAATGCCATTCAAAAACAGTTGTTCTCTTTGGGGCGTCATTGGGGAATGCTTTATTAAGCATTTCAAAAGTTTCGGTTGCTGATATTTGAAGTTTCACACAAAATTCTATGCAAATCCTCTGCTTCAATTTTTGTTCCATCGTAAAATCGCCGCAGCGCTAGGTGTGACCTTTAAATAAATTAGAATGACCTTGGCGCGCGCTAATGTACCGCCTCGAGATTGGTACCACCGTGTTCCCAGATATTTTTTCTATAATAAACAGTCAAATTTATTTACATTTTTCATTTATTTATTTTTTTATGGACCCAGTCCGGGAACTTATGGGACATACCTTGTATAAACAAACGATAAAAACAACAACAATTAAATTCGCATCTCCATTATTATAAAACAACAGCAAATAAAATTAACAATGTAGAAATATATTTTAACATTACAACATTTTAACATTTAACACAAAAACGTTACAATGTTTTCTTTAAATATATATTAATATTGAAATGCCAAGTTTTTCTATAACGTCTTTGGAATATTATATTACTATATTTCTAATTAAATTTATTATACTTGTAACACATTTTAGCATTTTTACAATTTATAAATATAATTTCACCAGATACCGCGAGAGGCGCTGCTTGCGAGTGAAGGTAGAAAATTTGCAAATAAATTTGCAAAGAATATTTATTTCAAATCGAATTAAAACCAGAAATCTTCCCAGTAGTATAGTAAATAACTTCCTGAAGTTTCACGGCGATTGGATAATCTTACCTTTTAAAAACATTCATCGTGTGAACAAACTAACATTCATCGTGTAAACAAACCACGTGTTAATTATTAACCAATCAAATTCATTTATCGTCGCGACCAGTGCTGCACCCAAGCGGTAAAAGGCTGGAACTAACGCTTTTTGGTTTTATATTTTGATTTTTTAAAGCACATAAACTTTTTTAGTTTTCAGAATAGCCTATATGTTAAACGAAATCTTCAGCTACCTACATGCGAAATTTCATAATGATAGATTCTGTAGATTTTGCGCAACGCGATAACAAACATCGATTTTGAATTTCATTTTTATAGATATAAGGAGGATTATTATTATTTTTTTAAAATAACAAATCTTTTTTTTTTAATCTTGAAACTCATGCGACTTCAGAGTTTTAAATAGTTTGAGAGTCACTGGTATATACAACTATATATTATAAATTATATATATTATATATTTAATAATAAACTGGCCACAAAATATTGCATCACATATAAATACTTTAGTAAATTTTTATTAAAAAAAAAAACATATTGTCAGACACACTTTTTTTGTTTTTGTACACAGTTCTTTTTCTCGTTTTTTCTCTCTCTTTCTCATTGTTAACATCATATGACTATCCTATTCACGGCCTAAATTTATTATATATATATGTATAGACAAATGACATACATGTATGACAGCGTAAGTGTCCCTAGGGGGACATAGCACTTTAAATTGAAATAAAAATACTTATAAGAGCATTAAGACATGTAAATGATTAATTTTCTGAAACCGTAACTAGAATATAAGTACATAAAAAATATCCTTGTTTATTCCTGAAAGGGTATTTAAATAGCCTCCTAGTGTGTCTTTAATTAAAGTTATCTTTATATCATGTTTTTTAATTCTTAAGATCATCTTTAATCTGTTGAATGCCAAGGATTTTTTATTTATTTATTGTTACAAAAAGCACGAAGTCCAAAGGACTATTGTGCTGTGCCAGTATTATTTACATATATGATTAATTATTTACACGATGGATTAGTAGTGTTTTGTAAATTATTGTACAAATAGTTCTAAACTTAACAAAGTTCTCATAAGATAGAGTATATACACAAAGAGAATTTGGTAATGTTTCAAAGTATCTACATACAATTTGATTAGTCAGAGGGCAAGTTAAAAGAAGTTGCTTTGGTGATTCAACATCTAACCGGCATTCACATGTTGGATCATTGATAACATTCAGTTTGAATAGGAAACTTAAGAAGGGTCCTTTGCCTGTTAAGAATAAAGTAGTGAATTTATCAGAAGAAATGAAATTTGGGACAGCAATTGGAAAGAATTTCTTGAACAGTTCATTAGATTGAGAAAGATAAAACTTAAATTTTTGATCCAGATATAGTTTATTTAATTCTTTTCGAAGGTTTCTTTTTGAGTGTTTGATCTGTGAGAGAATTTGTCATATTATACTTTGTTTGTGATAATTCAAGATAATCGGACAGTAAAGAAGTTTTCGCTAGTATATGTGTGATGTAAGAAGATGAAGTCCTATAAGCATGAATGCATCTAATAAGAATTTGCTATTGTATAGAGAATTCAACTTAGATCTTTTTGCTGCAGTGATAAAAGGAAACCAAATAATTGATGCATAGCTTATTGTAGAGCGTATCATAGCTTTATATAATATCAATCTACGCCGAGTATCAATGCCCCAAGTACGTGCACATAATGAGAATAATATATTCTTAAGTTTCGTAGCTTTCATAATTATATTGTCAACATGTGTTCCAAAATTAATCTTATTCCTTTGTCTATGATTTTTGAAAATAACTCCCAAAATTTTAACAGTTTCTGATGGTTGAATTATTTTTCCATCAAAATTAATGGGCAATTTTTCATAGTTATGTAGATAGAGTATACCTGTTTTGTTTGGACTTAGTGAAAGTTTTACCTTTTCACACCAGGCTTTGATTTTTATTAGACATTTGGTAATATTGTACTGAAGATTATAGATGTTTGAACTCCATGCCACAAATGTCACATCATCCGCGAAAGCAATTACTCTAGCAAAACTTTCGTTAAAAGGCAAGTTGAAATCATTAAGTAATATATTCCAAAGAATAGGAGAAATAATACCACCCTGGGGACATCCCATATTTATCTTTCTTATACACTTTACATTAGTATATTTAAACTCTACACTCCGGTCTTCAAAGTAAGAATTAATTATTTTTATAAGTACCGCTGGAAAATTTGCCTTGTCCAATTGTTGGAGAATTGCCGGATGCCATGCGTTGTCGAAAGCTCCGCTGATGTCCACTGTTATTATTGCCGTATTTTCTGTTTCTCTTTTCTGAAGACTTAATTTAGTTATTTCTTGTAAAGCAGAGATTGTTGATTTTTTTTGTGTAAATCCATGTTGAGCAGGATGCATAACATTATTACTATTAATATGATTTAAAAGTTCAGTATGAATTAGACTTTCAAATATTTTACCTAAATTAGAAAACAAGCTTATAGGGCGGTAGGCTTTCGGATTTTTATAATTTTCTTTATTAGGTTTTTTTATAATGCCAAGGATGAAAAAAGTGTGTCATGTAAGCAAATCTCTGATTTTACAAAAGGCAGAATCATAGGCCTCAGAGAAAGTGGAGAATTCCGACTAGAGAAATTGCTATGAAAGTAGGCGCTGCAATCAAAATACTGTTGTAAGGTCTCAGTGGTCAGAGGAAGAGAAAAGTTAAAGAAAACCTGGCTCAGGTAGCTCTAGAGTAATAACAGAGAGAAGATAGGAGGATTCGATGGATGGTTGTAGCAGACAGGACTGTACCAATATAGCTTTACATGTACAGAATGGACCATCTCTGAACACCATTAATAACTACAGTCTTATCAAAGCAGAAATCCGTAGTCACCAGTCTTTATTAAGAATTCCACTCTCTGCCAGACACAGGCTCAGCTGGTGTGAAGAGAGACGTCTTTACCTCAAGAATGGCATTCTGTCATATTTTCTGATGAATCTAGATTCAGTTTGGGGTTTCATGAAGGCAGGATACATGTTGGAAGTAGCCCCAAAGAAAGATCCCATCAGGATTGTATTGTGGGAGGGCATACAGAAAGAACTCCTGGCTTCATGGTGTGGGATGGCATAAGCTATGAACATAGATCCCCATTAGTCTTTATTCAAGGCACAATGACTGCTGATCTATACATTGCAGATGTGTTGCAACCTGTTGTGTTACCATATCTTGAACAGACTGATAATTCAATTTTCAACAAGATAATTCCCGACCACATAGAACCAACATCTCTCGAGCCTTCCTTCAAAATGTATGTGTGTTGACCTGCTTCTCTAACCCGCATGTTCCCCAGATACTTCCCCAATTGAGAATGTATGGAACATGATGGGGAAGGAAAATTTACCAATCTCCACATCTAAGTCTTCGGCTGGGTCTTCGGCGGAGGTCTGGATGACAATGTCCTGGCCATCCTGGCGTCTGCCAAGAGACGCCTTTATAACACACACACAAAGCTTTATTAAGACCACTGGTCTTATACATATTCACCACAGGAAGAAATAATGGAGCTCCTATACTCCAGGCAACATAGCACCCAACAACAGCCTCTAGGTCCGACGCATGTCCAATGGCCACACGTTCTTTTGTGCTTACGTCATGGTTAGCGAATCACTGAACAGGCTAGGAGTTACCTATATAGGTTCTATCACAACATAGAACTAAGAGATCCTGCCCTTGTCTGGAAGAGGAAAAGATGGAGGAGACTCCCTCCCTGAGAACAAATATCGCGTTGAGAAAGCATCAAAACAATGCCTTATCTTGATTTTCTCTGCGAAATTTGCCACAACACCAGTTTAAGAAAATTCGGACAACCTACACCGTATTTCGAAGTATGGCCTTCATCAGTACAAGGGTAATTTCCTGACGGCTAGAACCGTGAAATCGACCCCGTTATGGTTAAAAAAAAGGTCATTTATAAATATGTGTAGCCATTTTATCTATCAAAAAAGCATTTCCTAATCCTGCAACTAAAAGTTGCTGATAGCTTGCGCCATCTATCGGAATAAATATAAACCAACAGTTGAATTTTTAATTATTCCAGAATTGGCCAAATACCCGTTGTTGATTATTTTTGGTCGTTGAGGTACAGCTTGCACTACGCTGAGGAGAGTCAACAGCTTTAAACGCGTACGTGTGGTTAGCTTTTCTTGATTAATTAAGAAAGGGTATTTGGTCAATTTCTGGAATAATTAAAAATCAACGATTAGTTAATATTTATACCGACAGATGGCGCAATCCATCAGCAACTTTTAGTTTCACGCTCAGGAGAAACCTTTTTCTTAATATATCCACCTGATTCCAATACAATATTTCACTTTGTTACCATTTTTTCACATAATTTAGTCAATGTGCTGAACAATTTCAGCTTCACATAGAATGAATCATCCAGTGAGTATATCAAGATAGCGAGAGAATGTGTCTCTGGGAAGAGGTGGGAAAAGTTCCCAGAGCTACCGCCGACTTCCCAACAAGGATGAATTGCTCCGCCCAGAAAATTATAGGTTGTCTATCAAAGGCCCAACCCCCTTACGTCCAGATTGACTACTGGTTTCTGTCTTTCGCCGGCTTCCTTGATGTTGTCCTTGGATACCAATGTCGTCTACATGTGTAGATTCCTTGGATACTATTGTCGTCTACATGTGTAGATTCCTTGGATACTATTGTCGTCTACATGTGTAGATTCCTTGGATACCATTGTCGTCTACATATGTAGATTCCTTGGATACTATTGTCGTCTACATGTGTAGATTCCTTGGATACCATTGTCGTCTACATATGTAGATTCCTTGGATACTATTGTCGTCTACATGTGTAGATTCCTTGGATACCATTGTCATCTACATATGTAGATTCCTTGGATACTATTGTCGTCTACATGTGAAGATTCCTTGGATACTATTGTCGTCTATATGTGTAGATTCCTTGGATACTATTGTCGTCTACATGTGTAGATTCCTTGGATACTATTGTCGTCTACATGTGTAGATTCCTTGGATACCATTGTCGTCTACATGTGTAGATTCCTTGGATACCATTGTCGTCTACATGTGTAGATTCCTTGGATACTATTGTCGTCTACATGTGTAGATCCCTTGGATACTATTGTCGTCTACATGTGTAGATTCCTTGGATACTATTGTCGTCTACATGTGTAGATTCCTTGGATACCATTGTCGTCTACATGTGTAGATTCCTTGGATACTATTGTCGTCTACATGTGTAGATCCCTTGGATACCATTGTCGTCTACATGTGTAGATTCCTTGGATACCAATGTCGTCTACATGTGTAGATTCCTTGGATACCATTGTCGTCTATATGTGTAGATTCCTTGGATACCATTGTCGTCTACATGTGTAGATTCCTTGGATACTATTGTCGTCTACATGTGTAGATCCCTTGGATACCATTGTCGTCTACATGTGTAGATTCCTTGGATACCAATGTCGTCTACATGTGTAGATTCCTTGGATACCATTGTCGTCTATATGTGTAGATTCCTTGGATACCATTGTCGTCTACATGTGTAGATTCCTTGGATACTATTGTCGTCTACATGTGTATATTCCTTGGATACCATTGTCGTCTACATGTGTAGATTCCTTGGATACCATTGTCGTCTACATGTGTAGATTCCTTGGATACTATTGTCGTCTACATGTGTAGATTCCTTGGATACTATTGTCGTCTACATGTGTAGATTCCTTGGATACCATTGTCGTCTATATGTGTAGATTCCTTGGATACCATTGTCGTCTATATGTGTAGATTCCTTGGATACTATTGTCGTCTACATGTGTAGATTCCTTGGCTACTATTGTCGTCTATATGTGTAGATTCCTTGGATACCATTGTCGTCTACATGTGTAGATTCCTTGGCTACTATTGTCGTCTATATGTGTAGATTCCTTGGATACCATTGTCGTCTATATGTGTAGATTCCTTGGATACTATTGTCGTCTACATGTGTAGATTCCTTGGCTACTATTGTCGTCTATATGTGTAGATTCCTTGGATACCATTGTCGTCTATATGTGTAGATTCCTTGGATACTATTGTCGTCTACATGTGTAGATTCCTTGGATACTATTGTCGTCTACATGTGTAGATTCCTTGGATACCATTGTCGTCTACATGTGTAGATTCCTTGGATACTATTGTCGTCTACATGTGTAGATTCCTTGGATACTATTGTCGTCTACATGTGTAGATTCCTTGGATACTATTGTCGTCTACATGTGTAGATTCCTTGGATATTATTGTCGTCTACATGTGTAGATTCCTTGGATACCATTGTCGTCTACATGTGTAGTTCATTGGTAGATACCATTGTCATCTATATGTGTAGATTCCTTGGATACCATTGTCGTCTACATGTGTAGATTCCTTGGATACTATCGTCGTCTACATGTGTAGATTCCTTGGATACCATTGTCGTCTACATGTGTAGTTCATTGGTAGATACCATTGTCATCTATATGTGTAGATTCCTTGGATACCATTGTCGTCTACATGTGTAGATTCCTTGGATACCATTGTCGTCTACATGTGTAGATTCCTTGGATACTATTGTCGTCTACATGTGTAGATTCCTTGGCTACTATTGTCGTCTACATGTGTAGATTCCTTGGATACCATTGTCGTTTACATGTGTAGATTCCTTGGATATTATTGTCGTCTACATGTGTAGATTCCTTGGATACCATTGTCGTCTATATGTGTAGATTCCTTGGATACCATTGTCGTCTACATGTGTAGATTCCTTGGATACTATTGTCGTCTACATGTGTAGATTCCTTGGCTACTATTGTCGTCTACATGTGTAGATTCCTTGGATACCATTGTCGTTTACATGTGTAGATTCCTTGGATATTATTGTCGTCTACACATGTAGATTCCTTGGATATTATTGTCGTCTACATGTGTAGATTCCTTGGATACCATTGTCGTCTACATGTGTAGATTCCTTGGATACCATTGTCGTTTACATGTGTAGATTCCTTGGATATTATTGTCGTCTACACATGTAGATTCCTTGGATATTATTGTCGTCTACATGTGTAGATTCCTTGGATACCATTGTCGTCTACATGTGTAGATTCCTTGGATACCATTGTCGTCTACATGTGTAGTTCATTGGTAGATACCTTTGTTGGTTGTTAGGAAGCCTCGTCACATGGTACATTCATGGACAAAAATTAAGAAAGTAGAAAGTCTTAGATGTCGCTCAGCTAAACATTGATCCATTATTACAGGATTTTTCCGATTTCGACAAATTACAAAAATCATAAGACGCCGAAACTCTTTTATTATACACCTGTTCAAAGGAAGCTTTCGTGAAAGCCCTACTTCAGATAACTAAAATGTATAAACATTCACGTTTAGGTTAGCTGAAAAAGAGCTTGTCCGAAAGCTTCCTTTGATCAGGTGTATAAAAAAATAGTTTCAGCGTTATATGATTTTTGTATTTGATATTTGTTGTTTTCTCAAAAGTTTTGACCACTACCTTTTCTTGAATGAATAAAACAAAACCATCACACTTGCGCATTCCAGGCTGATGGTTCTCTCAGTGGGGCTGTACATTAATATACCAGGTCTATTAGTATGAAACGCGAAAATGGCTGCCAGAGGGCGCTGTGCAACTTTATTTGAGCCGACGGTGGCGCTGTTGAAAGCATTTTGTTTTTTGACTCACGTGGCATCAGCATGCGTGGAGTTTTAGAAAAATTCAAATCGTGAAAATTTTCTGGAGCCCGTGGAAAATGGTGATTTCAGAGTCAAAAAGTGCCCATTTGCGGGAAGTTTTGCTGTTCGCCTTCAACCGGAAGAAAAGTGCCACTGAAGCCCACCGAATGCTCGAGGAAGTTCACGGCGGCCACGCTCTGAGCAAATCACAGTGTTACAGGTGGTTTAAAAAATTCCAAAGTGGCGATTTCGAACTTGATAATGAACCACGTGGAAAACCGCACCAAAAGTTCGAGGACGCTGAACTGCAAGCTTTGTTGGATGACGACAGTACCCAAACGCAGGAGAAACTCGCGAAACAGTTCCAGGTGTCTCAAGGTTCTGTTTCCCTACGTTTAAACAGCCTCAGAATGACCCAAAAGCTTTCCAGATAGGTCCCCCACGAGTTGAGCGAAAGGCAGCGAGAACGGCGTCTGGTAACCTGCGAAGGGCTGCTCGCCAGGCATGAAAAGAAGTCATTTTTGCACCGAATCGTAACTTCTGATGAGAAATGGATCCACATCAGCAATCCTACGCGCCCAAAGTCGTGGGGCCTGCCCGGCCAATTTCCAAAACAGACGCCTAGGACCAATCGCTTCGGAAAAAAGGCAATGCTTTGCGTATGGTGGGACCAGACCGGCGTAGTATATTTCGAGCTCCTGAAACCTGGTGAAACGGTCAATACTAGTCGCTACGAACATAAATGCACAGTTTGAGAGCGGCGTTGAATAAAAAAAAACGGAATGGCGTGAAAAGCACAACAAGCTGATACTGCAGCATGACAACGCTCCAGCTCACAACGCTACAGTGGTCAAAAAACACCATAAAAGACTTGGGCTGGGAACTCTTACCCCACCCGCCGTACTCACCGGACTTAGCGCCGTCGGACTAACACCTTTTCACATCTTTAGGACACGCCCTAAAAAACCAGGAATTTTCGAACTCAGACATACTCCGAAAATGGCTTGTTGACTGGTTCGACTCAAAAGGAATAGAATTTTTCAGACAAGGAATTCGAAAATTGCCTGAAAGGTGGTCCGAGTGTATAGCTAATCAGGGCAATTACTTTGGATAAAGAATCTTTTGTTGTATGGAATTGGTGAACTTTTGAATTCACTGAAAATTTTCGCATTTCATACTAATAGACCTGGTACACTCACGGACAAAACTTAAATAAGTGAAAAGTCTTTGATGTCTCTAGTCGTCTAATTTTTTTAAGGAGACAGAGTCAATTTTGTTCACACTTGGTTATCTCGTGTATCTTCAATAAAGGTCATTGTAATATCTTTCAAAGTTATTGTCTCAATCCCGATATACATGTTGAAAAGTACAACTTCCTTAAGTTTTGTTTGTAAGTCTTCAATAAAGGTCACTGTAATATCTTTCAGAATTATTGTCTCAATCCCGATATACATGCTGAAAGGTACAACTTCCTAAAGTTTTGTTTGTAAGTCTTCAATAAAGGTCACTATAATATCTTTCAGAGTTATTGTCTGAATCTCGATATACATGCTAAAAGATACAATTTCCTCAAGTTTTGTCTATGAGTGTACACCATCATTTGAAGCTCTTTCGGCGATTCTCTGAAATTTTACTTCTTCTACTTCTGTGATTGGCGGTGGAGCGAGGCGGTATTTTCTAACATTGACGGATGATGATTGATAAACCACACATCTTGATATAAGAGAGCCGATATGACATATAACTGGTGTTAACTAGAATTCAGAAAAATGTGAAATAGTTAGTTTTCTCTCAATAACGTTAATCAACCTTCATATTGAGTGTTTTAAGAGGTAATAATGGGGCACATGTCAAATGATAAATTTAAGAATAATGAGGAATATCGAAGTATAATTGTTTGTGGTGTCTTGTTCATGAAGCAGATCAGTCCGTGCACCTTGATCACAATACCGGCCAACCGAAGTGCCTTTATAAATGATATTTGTCGTATTTTTATATTTCAATTATATAATATAATATTGTATATAATATATTAATATAATAATATTATTAAATCCACAAATTATTATTCTGCGATATATATCATAACATATATCATCATATAATTCGATTGTTATCTTGCATCTAATTTTTAATTATTAGCTTGCATCTAATACGGTGTAATAAAATAAAAGCCATTTAAATAAATAAAGCCTAAAATATATTTCTACTTTTAAATCAACCTAAATACACCACAATGTTGATCTCATGTAATCTCTTTGGTACAAGCCCTGACAGTAAGTGTAATTATTCAAATATTCTGTCCCCTTCTCTCATAGATTGTAAGTGTATGACCGAATTGTTTCAACGATTGTAGATATACATTTGTAGGCTCATTACTACAGATGTACACTCCGGAGAGTTAATTACATTAAATGTACAATTTTACAACAGGGGGTACCCTTAGAGAGGGTCTGTAACAATCAAGATGGCAAGGCGGCTCTGATCTCAGACAATCCCCAGCGAATAGAGGGATCCATGTCCTGAGTGTGCTCGATTACCGCTTCCAGGAATTGGGCGAGCAAGATTTTCTGCCTCGGCGAAGGGTATGCGAGGAAGCTCTCCCTCTTCTCAGGGCATTGGACCGCCTCCACGATTTCGCTCACGTAGATCGACGTATCGAGCACGAAATTCGAGAAGGGTCCTCGCATTGAGTCTTTTATTCTAACCTTCAACACCTTCCAACGGTCCGGCACCGGATCATCCTTCGCATGGGCAGACGGCGGAGGCGGAAAAAAATCCCTCGAGCCGGATTTGAACCAGCGACCTAAGGATCACCGTTGAATTACATCTACAGTCCTCCGCTCTGCCAACTGAGCTATCGAGGGATATAGATATATATGTGTTGTACTTACAGTACAAGTTGTCACAACCCTCTACCCACCATGTTATCATGGCCTGGTACTACATGTGTAGACATGTGGTGTACTTACAGTACAAGCTGTCACAACCCTCTACCCACCATGTTATCATGGCCTGGTACTACATGTGTAGACATGTGTTGTACTTACAGTACAAGCTGTCACAACCCTCTACCCACCATGTTATCATGGCCTGGTACTACATGTGTAGACATGTGGTGTACTTACAGTACAAGCTGTCACAACCCTCTACCCACCATGTTATAATGGCCTGGTACTACATGTGTAGACATGTGTTGTACTTACAGTACAAGCTGTCACAACCCTCTACCCACCATGTTATCATGGCCTGGTACTACATGTGTAGACATGTGGTGTACTTACAGTAAAAGCTGTCACAACCCTCTACCCACCATGTTATAATGGCCTGGTACTACATGTGTAGACATGTGTTGTACTTACAGTACAAGCTGTCACAACCCTCTACCCACCATGTTATCATGGCCTGGTACTACATGTGTAGACATGTGGTGTACTTACAGTACAAGCTGTCACAACCCTCTACCCACCATGTTATAATGGCCTGGTACTACATGTGTAGACATGTGTTGTACTTACAGTACAAGCTGTCACAACCCTCTACCCACCATGTTATCATGGCCTGGTACTACATGTGTAGATATGTGAAATGAAATGAAAAACACATTTATTGACAGCTCAGTCAATTGTTACACTCCGGAGAGTTAGGCAGTTAAATATTTACAATTTAAAGATTCACATCAGGAGGTGCCCCTGCCAAGGGTAATCTGGACTCCGTCAGGGGAGTAACATCCTCCTGAGCGCGTACAAGCCCTCACGTACAAAGGGATCTGAGTCCCGAGCGCGCTCAATTGCAGCACTGATGATTTCGGTGATAAGGTTTTTCTTCTGGGTGGAGCAGGTCCTGAGGAGAGGCTCCCTGTCCTCGGGGTATATGACCGCATCCGTGATGTCACCCTCTGTGATCCCTAAATCAGTCATGGGCCCCGAGTAGCGTTCATTGCACAATTTATAGATTATATCAGCTGCTTCATCCCAGCGCTTCGGCGTCAGATCCTCCTCCACTTGAAACAGTGGAGATGGAGATGTCGCCATGTCCGGTGTCGTCGTATCCCCATGGGGAGGGGGTGGTATTGGCCCATCAGGCCGAGGTGCAGGCAGTGGGGGTGTAGGTGCTGCGGCTGGTGTTTTCGTTAGCTCAGCTCTAACCTGACCAAGGACCTTATATAAATTAGAGGTGTGTCCGGGCTTCAGGTCCAGAATTTGACCGATCAGGCCGACGAGGGCGTCGCACTGCGGAGGCGACAGGAGGGGTCCCTTCCTCTGCGCCTTGGTCCTCGAGGAGAGGAGGTCCAGGACCTCCTCCCGCCCAAGACCAAGGGCGTCCGTCTTAGCGAATGACACGCTGGGGAGCCCCTCGATGAACGCATCGAGGTCGACTCTCGTTGCGTTTTTTGCCGATGACGTGGAGGACGCAAAGGTCTCCTCCACGATGGACATCTCCACGTCCGGTGTTGGGGCCGCAGGCTCGCGACTCTCAGGTGTTCGCAGGGACGGAGCAGGGGTCACTGGTGGAGGGGCCGGAGGCGTGTCCTCCAAAGGTAAGGCCGAAGGCGCTGGTGGTGATGGCTGGAGTGCAGCAGGTGGAAGGGGCGCAGCTCGGCTCGCGGGAGGCACGTCGGAGACCTCCATGGTTGAACTGGGGGACGCCGGAGGTGGAGGCCGGGCAGATGGCTGCTGAGGCAGCCTGGGCGCAGTCGCTGGTGGGACGCTGGTGGGAGAGGTTGGAGTGGCCGGTCCAGGAGCGGTGGTTCGCCCTGCAAGCATGGGGCAGTTGGCCCTACGATGTCCTTGGCCACGGCACCTGGAACACCTAATCCCGGAGGACAGGTATGCGGGCCAGGCCTCGCCCTTGATTGAGATGTCGAGGCGGGTGGGCAGCCTCTCGATGGTCATTCCCTCGCGGAGGATGATGAACGCCTCTCGGCGGCCGTCATTGTAGACATATGGGCCTGCCTTCATCAGCTTGGGGGCGATGGATGTTACTCGCCCGAAAGATGAAAGGGCGCTGATGACGGCTGCATCCCCCACGAAGAAGGGGAGGTTGCCCACCGTGATTCTCTCCGCCCTCTTGCGGAACGGGAAGGCCCTGTGGAGAGTTCCCTCCACCTCGAGGCCCTCGTTGACGAGGCGCTCGGCCAGGCCTCTGTTGGCCAGTCCCACCAGGAAGTGACCGTTCATCTTGGTCATCTGGAAGACCTCCCTGGTCCCTCCGAGCATTCTATCAAGGGCCCTCATGTAGTGGTAGGGCTCCAGTTCAGGGCTGCGCTCTATATAGACGCAGTGGTCTTCTGTTGAGGACGCCTGCCGCGCCCTGGCCTCCGCGATATGCGCTCTTGTGGTCCTGACCTCCTCCGCCCGCGGTGCCCATCCCGTGGATGATCGCGGCCGGCGAATGGCTCCTGCGCCTCTGATGTTAGATGAAGGTGCAGCCGCCGTAGGTGATTCCGCCGAGCCACGGCGTCTTTTCTTTCTTTGGACAGTGATGAAAGGGTTCTCAGATTCTAGATTGTTGTCCTCCGCTAAGTCTGCCCAGCTTCTATTGGCTTGGGCAGCGGCCTCGGAAAACGAGGCAGTAACGAAGTCGGTCGGCGTGGCCGGATTTGCATGATGTCCGCCGGCGGGCGGATTTGCATAGCCCTGACTTTTGCCGAAAAGATTTGAAGATTTCTTCTGCAAATCTTCTTTCTTTGATAATTCAGCACATGGTTGTGCTTTTTCGCCGTGCCTTACAGGCTTTTTCTCGGCGTTTGAAGGGCTTTCAGCGCGTGCCAAATTTGTCGCCATCCGCGACGTTATTCCGCTCGCCAGAGGCGAGAATTACGGAGCTCGCGCGACGCGTGGCCGCACGGTCAGTGTAGATATGTGGTGTACTTACAGTACAAGCTGTCACAACCCTCTACCCACCATGTTATCACGGCCTGGTACTATATATGTAGACATGTGGTGTACTTACAGTACAAGCTGTCACAACCCTCTATCCACCATGGTTTTCATGGCCTGGTAATACATGTTGTACTTACAGTACAAGCTGTCACAACACTCTACCCACCATGTTATCATGGCCTGGTACTACATGTGTAGACATGTGTTGTACTTACAGTACAAGCTGTCACAACCCTCTACCCACCATGTTATCATGGCCTGGTACTACATGTGTAGACATGTGTTGTACTTACAGTATAAGCTGTCACAACCCTCTACCCACCATGTTATCATGGCCTGGTACTACATGTGTAGACATGTGGTGTACTTACAGTACAAGCTGTCACAACCCTCTACCCACCATGTTATCATGGCCTGGTACTACATGTGCAGACATGTGGTGTACTTACAGTACAAGCTGTCACAACCCTCTACCCACAATGTTATCATGGCCTGGTACTACATGTGTAGACATGTGGTGTACTTACAGTAAAAGCTGTCACAACCCTCTACCCACCATGTTATCATGGCCTGTAACTACATTTGTAGACATGTGGTGTACTTACAGTAAAAGCTGTCACAACCCTCTACCCACCATGATTATCATGGCCTGGTACTACATGTATAGACATGTGGTGTACTTACAGTACAAGCTGTCACAACCCTCTACCCACTATGATTATCATGGCCTGGTACTACGTGTAGACTCCTAGAAGCAGTAAACGCACAGTACAACCACAAAACAACAGCCATTTAACAACCCACACATATATACATATCACAGAATATAATAGGCATATAGGGAGAATACAATATATGCAATTAATGATTCTCTCACTAATAAGAATTATTCGAACAATACGAAGAATATGCTAAATGGTAATGACAATGGCTTCTCTTTTTATTTCCCTCTGTGTTGTTTGTCTGAGATAAAAGATGATAGGCGCTAGGGTAATATAATGGCTTGGGGTTATCCCCTCAATGAATGGGGCGCTCAAGAAAGCATATTGTTCTGTGAGTCGTCTTCACATTCTTCAGTGTGAATGGCTTTAGGACACTTCAGTGAACACATTCTTTGGCTGAAGACGCTTTTTGTTGTCGGGATTGTAAAAAAATCGCCTCTTTAGATAACCATTTAAAAAATCATTATGATGATTGTATTTATGATTTCACATTTTTTTAAAAGAATTGTTAAATGGCGTAGAATTTTTTCTTCTTCTGATGCTGAAATTGCTATTTATATATAAATTTAAGATTTTGGCGTTGATCTATAGTTAAAGATAGTCAAATAATTTGTTTATATATACATTTATTTACCTTATTTATTTACATATTGTATTTATAATTTCATTTTTTTTTAATAATTGCTAAATGGCGTAAATTTTTTTTTTCTTCTGATGTTGAAATGGCTATTTATATATAAATTCAGTTAAATTTTGTCAAATAATTTGTTTATATATACATTTATTTACATTATTTATTTAATTTATTTACATATTGTATTTTAACTCTTTGATCTCAAAGATGAATCTTTGATTTTGACACTTTATCTTTTTTATATTATTTATCAAAATATTCAAAAACTATTATAGACGCGTATGATTCATTTTAAAATAAAACAATTTCTACTGTCCTTACTGCAATGGAAAAATTAATGGGAGGGCCTGGCTCATCAGTGGTGAACCCTCCTAGCGGTTTCGCCAGTTTACTCTACCAATACCGCTGTTTTATTGCATTTTTGAACTTCCTTTTATAGTGATACTGATGCTAGACTCTTGGAATGGGTATTTTAGATGAACTATGGACATAAGCTTTATTTATGTTATTATATTTATCTGGTAGTAAATTCAGGCTACCTATATGCAAATTTAAAAAATCGATGACAGGATTATGAAATTGTGTCACAGCATATACTTGAGGATAACTACATGTTTATACATGTGGTATTAAGCTTTGATTATCATGATATATATATAAAGGGTTAATTCCTTCTTCTTCTATATGTACACTACATGCCTACACATATACATAATATTTACGAAGGGAAAATTATGTCCAATGTAGCCTAGTGGACATGGCATCTGCCCGGTAAGCGGAACATTGTGGGTTTGATTCCCATCCCTGGACACTTTTATTTTTCCGTTTATCATTACTCTTCACAATTCATCCTTTCATACTTCATCTCTAAGGTTAGAAATAATCGTTATTTCTCCTTAAAAATAAATTTCGATTTTTCGTTTAAAAGAAACACATGCGGGATAAATTTCAAATGTCGTTTTACAATCATAAGCCGCATTATATTGTATTATATATTGTATTATGTAAAAAGAAGTTACATAAGCAAATATACCAGAACCTTGTATGCTCTTAGGATAAGCACCCCTGTACTGATGAAGGCCGTATCTCGAAACCATGGAATACAGATTCAAATATAAGAAAATTACGAAATACATTTATAATTAAATAAAATAAAACGAGAACGAAGAGGAGTTTCATATTTTAATATTTGCGAGCTTTCGGACCGTGACGTCCTTCTACTGGCTATAGAATGGAAGATATGAACGACTGTATATAGAGCTAAAAAATACAAATTTACATATTGAAAATTAATGATATACATCTAAATTAACATACAGCAGAGATTAACTAAGAATACATATTTACATCTGAATTAATATACAACGGCGTAAATTACATTTATAAATATAGAAAATCATTCGCAATAAGTTTCTTTTTTCACAAAACACGACGAGCTTTCGAGCTCTCGCTCTTCAACATGCTCATTCTCAGTTATAATTTCGCCTGTTAATATTAGAAAAAGTTGTGTGTTTTGTGTTAACATACATATGTATCTATAGAGAGCTATCTCTCCCTTTAATTATACCTCAGAACAATTCATCAGATCAATGTATTGTTCATAATATGTGAAGTCATTCAATCTTTTAAAACTACAGTTTAACCTGTCTATAGCGCCCCCTCTAAATAGCGCCTTCCTCACTTTAGCCCCTGATTTTAAATACGTAGTACGATGCGATTTACATTAATAGTGACCTGTCTATAGCGCCCCCTCTAAATAGCGCCTTCCTCTCTATAGCCCCTGATTTTAAATACGTAGTACGATGCGATTTACATTAAAAGTGACCTGTCTATAGCACTCCCTCTCTATAGCACCCTATTTTGGTGAGTCCCAAGAGGGAGCGCTATAGACAGGTTTAAATGTAATTGAAAGAAAACTTTGTCACATATACTTTGTAATACACAAGATTATCAAAATGGCCATCAAGGAGAAATAGTTCTTTGCCTCCTAAAATGTTAGTTAGAAGCAAAAAGTTAATTGTAAAACGACATTTGAAAACCATCCCGCATGTGTTTCTTTTCAACGAAAAATCAAAATTTATTTAAAGGAGAAATAACGATTATTTTTAACATTTAGGATAAGGTATCATTACTCTTTACAATTCACCCTTTCATACCTCATTCTTAAGGTTAGAAATAATCGTTATTTCTCCTTGAAATAAATTTTGATTTTTCATTGAAAAGAAACACATACGGGATAGTATTTCAAATGTCGTTTTACAATCACAAACCGCATTATATTATATTGTATTTAAAAAGTTAATCATTTGTAAATTTTACCACCAACTGATGGATCCACTTTTTTTTGTAAATAACTTTTTGAATACTACATTACATAATGTCCAAATTCATGCGCATCACCCTAGTAAAAGAAACTTTACTATTGATGATAAATAATAAGCCACAATACAGATAAAAAAGCTTTATTAAGACCAGCGGTCTTATACAGATTCACTACAGGAAGAAAGGAATCATAGATGAAGTTCCTATACTCCAGGCAGCACAGAACCCAACAACAGCCTCCAGGTCCGACACATGCCCAGTGGCCACACCGTACATACGTCAAGGTTAGCGTATCACTGAAAAGACGAGTGTGGAATCAGCCGCGTTCTAGTCTTCATTTTCCTCATCCAAATGGACCACGACATTCTGCGATTCTATTAATCTCCTCCGAACGGTGACTGCGGCCTTGTAGAATTTATATAAACCAAAGACCTTGATCAAACATCATTGTATTCATCCAGTTATAAATTTGTTGACTATCGGATTGAGACAAGGATAAATCACCCAAGAGTTCCCATCTTTGTTTCTTCAAGTAACAGCAACAGAATATTGTATGCATGATTTCGTCTTGTATTCTGAAATTAATAAGTCACAATACAGACAAAAAGCTAACCAATCAGCCAAAACTGATGTTGTAGCTCATTATTTATCATCACTGGTAAGGTTTTTTACTAGAATGTTGAACATCGTCCTGTTGTATAATTAAAAAGGGAAAGATGTCTCTATAGGTGCATGAATATAATCCTCCTGCAACTCTTTATGTTATAGGTTTATATATTTAAAAAGAAGATTAAATACATACACAAAGATTTAATAAGACCACCTGTCTTATACAGATTCACCACAGGAAAAAAGAAATCATAGATAGAGCTCCTATACTCCAGGCAGCGCAGCACCCAAAAACAAGCCTCCTGGTCCGACGCATGTCCAATGGCCACACGTTCCTTCATGCATACGTCATGGTTAGCGTATCACTGAACAGGCTAGTGAAAGAAAATTAAATATAAAGAAAAACAAATAGAGGTAAAAAAAAGAAATATACACACCCAGTACACATCTTATACAGATTCACCTAGGAAGGAATCATAGATGGAGCTCCTATACTCCAGACAGCGCAGCACCCAACAACAGCCTCCTGGTCCGACGCATGTCCAATGACCACACGTTCCTTCATGCATACGTCATGGTTAGCGAATCATTGAACAGGCTAGTGAAAGAAGATTAAATATAAAGGGAAAACAAATGGAGGTTAAAAAAAAAGAAATATACAGAGGGTGTTCTCACTTATAGGAAACAAGTTTTATTATAAAATATTAAAAATTAACACCATATTTGAAATTTTTCAAATGTTCTATTTTGAAAGACTTTTTGTTTATTTACAGAACGGCACCTGATTTTCCACGATAGCAGACACTTTCTGATCATGGTCATACTCAAAAGATCCCATTCTTCCTTTACCACTTTCCAGAGACCTTCAATTGTCCTAGGGTGTCTCTTTCCAAGTGCTCTTTTAAGGCATCCAAAAATGCAAAAATCCATCGGGGCTAAATCAGGAGGTTTTACAGGGGTTCTGTTCTTTGGAATAGTGTTGATTTCTGTTCTTTGCCTTAGATCTTCCAAATAAGCTTGGGTTGAAGATGAGGTATGACTTGTGGCGTTATCATGGTGAAACCAGACTTTGTTGCTCTGTTTTCCATAGATAGAAGGAATATAATTTAAAAATATAGGTTCTAAAATGTTGTTTTGATAGTACTCCGAGTTTATTTTGGCATTTCTTTCAACTTTTCTTATTTTTTAATTTTCCTTCATATGATACACCGCATGCCACCATAAATCCTTTGGGGTAACTTTCGGCACATTCTTTCAACCAAATT
>CP092874.1:28801525-28905302 GCA_030710605.1 Cordylochernes scorpioides
TATTCCAATTACAATTATTTTATTTCCAAAGCGCTATATCCCGCAAGGGATACTTGCGCCAAACAAGGATAAAAGTTTATTTACATAAGTTATTTACATTATTCAACGCATGAAAACATTAGAGATCCAGATTTTGTAGAAAGTTTAGAATGTATTTACAAAATGAATTGAACTTTAAATATGATTTTTTATCGGAAATCAAATCGTTAAGTTCACAAACAACTAGTTCATTCTTCATTCTATAATCTTGAAATGCTCATATGAAAACGGAATGTTTTATTGTTGATTAACAGATAATATTTCACTGTAGCTATCTTACACAATTTGTAACTTGTGATTTATATTTTAAATTTATATTTCGTATTTCAATGGCATTTCAATTTTCACTTTTAAAATTATAAATATTTATAAAAAAGATACAATGGCCAGATAAAAATACAAATACTTGAATTTTGTTTTCAACAATTTTTTGATGAAAATCATCATCATCGGGATAAGGACTAAAAAATAAATTATAGAAATTATGAAATTTTTGAAACCTTTCTCTGAGAGGCCGTCTTTTGACATGATCTCCCCATTTTGTTTCAAATCTTTAAATACAAGTAAAAACATAAAAAAAAAAAAAAATTAGTTGAAATAATAACAAACTACTTATTGTATTATTATTTTTTTATTATCGTTATATTGTAATATATATATTGTTATATGTAATATATATATATTATTATTATTATTATTATTGTTATTTTTAAATAACATTTTTTTTTCAATCTTGAAACTCATGCGACTTCAGAGTTTTAAATAGTTTGAGAATCACTGGTATATACAACTATATATTATAAATTGTATATATTAATTATAATTATAAACTGGCCACAAAATATTGCATCACATATAAACACTTTAGTAAATAAATTAAAAAAAAAAACATATTGCCAGACACTTCTTTTTTTTTGTACACAGTTCTTTTTTCTCGTTTTTTTCTCTCTTTCTCATTGTTAACATCATATGACTATTCACGGTCTAAAATTATTGTATACTAGCGGATGTGTACCCGGCTTCGCCCGGGTTTTATCCGAGTGAAAGTTTGCCTAAGGAATATTATTGATAATAATCCGATAATAATATTCCGGAACACACAGAATATTATGATAATAATATTCGTTACATTATATATTTATATGTTATATAAAATATATTTTTCGAGCAAACATATCCACTCTCTCTTCTGAATAGATTTTTAAAAAGATTTATATATAAATAAAAATATCTAGAGATATACTACATGATCTTAGCCAAAAGGCCAAGAACGATATTTTATATATAGAGATGACCTGGCTTCGTGAGTCTTCTGCTCGAGTGAATGTTTCGCTGGTAGATTTTGTTCCTGCCTACTAAAAATTATTATCTGGCTTCGTCCGTGGTCTGCTTTAGTGAATATTCCCCTAAAGAATTTTGTTTATGTCAATCAAGCATGATACAGCAATATTTCAATAATCATTTCTGACTGAAAAATAATATATATATTTTTATTATTATTTAATAATTTCTAACGCTTTGCCAAATGTTTTAATTTTTGTTCGCTCCTGACGAGGACAAAAGATTTTTGTCTAAAAGTCGAGACACAATAGATTTACTGGCCGAAGTGTATTTTATTTGAAAAATATGAATGCCGGCCAGGCAGCCTCTATCTTTACAATGAAAAATAATTGTTGCTCAGTACTTGGTTAATTATAATTTTTCTTGGTTAAAAGTGCGACAAAAAGCTCTTCCAGATTTAATTCTCTGTCCTGTTCAAATTTCAGCGAGATTAGTTATATATTGAGGGCTTGCATAGCCGACAAAAACATATATATATATGTTCCTGGCTTCGCCCTGTTTTTACCGGAGTAAAATTTTGCCTAACGAACATTTGTTAAACGATTCTAGAAAACATCCAATCCACCTATATATAGATTTATAAACATATAAAATATTGTTATATGCGTTTATATATATTTTTGGAAAACATAAATTTTTGAAAACATTTATTAAATTTTAAATAATATATTTTATTTAAATATATACTAATATTGAAATGCCAAGTTTTTTTTACAACCTCATTGGAATATTATATTACTAAATCCTCCAATTAAATATTGAATTTATTATACTTGGAACACATTTTTGAATTTTATAATTTATAAATGTAATTTCACCAGTAGCCGCGAGAGGCGCTGCTGGCGAGTCAAAGTAGAAAATTTGCAAATAAAATTACAAAAAATATTTATTTACAATCAAATTCAAACCAGAAACCTTCCTAGTAGTATAGTATATATATATATAACCTACTAAAGTTTAAAGGCGATTGGATATTCTTACCTTTTTAAAAACATTCATCGTGTAAACAAACTACGTGTAAAATTATTAACCAATCAAATTCATTTATCATCGCGACCAGTGCTGCAACAAGCGGTAAAAGGCTGGAACTAACGCTTTTTGATTTTATATTTTAAAAAAAGCACATTTACCTTTTTAGTTTTTTAAATAGCCTATATGTTAAACCAAATGTTCAGCTACCTACATGCGAAATTTCATAATGATTTATTCTGTAGTTTTTGCGCAACGCGATAACAAACATCGATTTTGGATTTCATTTTTATAGATATAAGGATATATGTATAGACAAATGTCCTACATGTATGACAGTGCAAGTGTCCCTAGGGGGACATAGCACTTTAAATTGAAATAAAATAAAAATATTTATATTATAAGAGCATTAAGACATGTAAATGATTAATTTTCTGAAACTGTAACTAGAATATAAGTGCGTAAAAAATAGCCTTGTTTATTCATTAAAGGGTATTTAAATAGCCTCCTAGTGTATCATTAATTAAAGTAATCTATTTATCATGTTTTTTATTCTTAAGATCATCTTTAAATTGTAGAATACCAAGGCAGAAAAAAGTGTGTCATGTAAGCAAATTTCTGATTTTACAAGAGGCAGAATCATAGGCCTCAGAGAAGGTGGAATTCCAACTAGAGAAATTGCTATGAAAGTAGGTGCTGCAATCAAAATACTGTTGTAAGGTCTCAGTGGTCAGAGGAAGAGAAAAGTTCAATAAAACCTGACTGAGGTCGTCCTAGACTAACAACAGAGAGAGGATAGGAGAATTCGAAGGAAGGTTGTAGCAGACAGGAATGTACCAATACAGCTTTACATGTACAGAATGGACCATCTCTGAACACCATTAATAACTACAGGCTTATCAAAGCAGAACTCCGTATTCGCCGGTCTTTATTAATAATTCCATTCTCTGCCAGACACAGAAGCGACAGGCTCAGCTGGTGTGAAGAGAGACGTCTTTGAGTACAAGAATGGCATTGTCATATTTTCTGATGAATCCAGATTCAGTTTGGGGTTTCATGAAGGCAGGATACATGTTGGAAATAGCCCCAAAGAAAGATCCCATCAGGACTGTATATTGTGGGAGGGCATACAGAAAGAACTGCTGGCTTCATGGTGTGGGGTGACATCAGCTATGAAAGTAGGACCCCTTTAGTCTTTATTAAAGGCACAATGACTGCTAATCTATACATTGCAGATGTGTTGTAACCCGTTGTGTTACCATATCTTGAACAGACTGATAATGTTATTTTTCCAACAAGATAATTTCCGACCACATAGAACCAACATCTTTCGAGCCTTTCTTCAAAATGTATGTGTGTTGACCTATTTCTCTAACCTGCATGTTCCCCAGATACTTCCCCAATTGAGAATGTATGGAACATAATGGGGAAGAAAAATTTACCAATCTCCACATCTAAGTCTTCGGCTGGGTCTTCGGCGGAGGTCTGGATGACAATGTCCTGGCCATCCTGGTGTCTGCCAAGAATCACCTATATAATACACACACAAAGATTTATTAAGACCACCGGTCTTATACAGATTCACCACATGAAGAAATAATAGATGGAGCTCTTATACTCCAGGCAACACAGCACCCAACAACAGCCTCCTGGTTCGACACATGTCCAATGGCCACACGTTCCTTTGTGATTACGTCATGGTTAGCGAATCACTGAACAGGCTAGGAGTTACCTATATAGGTTCTATCACAACATAGAACTAAGAGATTCTGCCCTTGTCTGGAAGAGGACAAGATGGAGGAGACTTCCTTCCTGAGAACAAATATCGCGTTGAGAAAGCATCAAAACAATGACTTATCTTGATCTTCTCTGTGAAATTTTTCAAAACACCAGTTTAGGAAAATTCGGACAACCTACTGTATTTCGAACTGTGGCCTTCATCAGTACAGGGGTAATTTCCTGACTGCTAGAACCGTGAAATCGACCCCGTTATGGTCAAAAAAGGCAATTTATAAATATTCGTAGCCATTTTATCTATCAAAAAAAAAAATGCATTTCCTAATCGTACAACTAAAAGTTGCTGATGGCTTGCGCCATCTATCGGAATAAATATAAACCAAAAGTTGATTTTTAATTATTTCAGAATTCGCCAAATAACCGTTGTTGATTATTTTTGGTCGTTCAGGTACAGCTTGCACTACGGTGAGGAGAGCCAACAGCTTTAAACGCGTATGTGTGGTTAGCTTTTCTTGATTAATCAAGGAAGTGTATTTGGCAAATTCTGGAATAATTAAATATCAACGATTAGTTAATATTTTTCCGACAGATGGCGCAATCCATCAGCAACTTTTAGTTTAACGATCAAGAGAAACCTTTTTCTTAATATATCCACCAGATCCCAATACAATATTTCACTTTGTTACTATTTTTTCACATAATTTAGTCAAAGTGCTGAACAATTTTAGCTTCACATAGAATGCTGTAATGAATCATCCAGCAAGTATATCAAGATAACGAGAGAATGTGTCTCTGGGAAGAGGTGGGAAAAGTTCCCAGAGCTACCGCCGACTTCCCAACAAGGATGAATTGCTCCGCCCAGAAAATTATAGGTTGTCTATCAAAGGCCCAACCCCCTTGCGTCCAGATTGACTACTGGTTTCTGTCTTTCGCCGGCTTCCTTGATGTTGTCCTTGGATACCATTGTCGTCTACATGTGTAGATTCCTTGGATACCATTGTCGTCTACATGTGTAGATTCCTTGGATACTATTGTCGTCTATATGTGTAGATTCCTTGGATACCATTGTCGTCTATATGTGTAGATTCCTTGGATACTATTGTCGTCTACATGTGTAGATTCCTTGGATACCATTGTCGTCTATATGTGTAGATTCCTTGGATACTATTGTCGTCTACATGTGTAGATTCCTTGGATACTATTGTCGTCTACATGTGTAGATTCCTTGGATACTATTGTCGTCTACATGTGTAGATTCCTTGGATACTATTGTCGTCTACATGTGTAGATTCCTTGGATAGTATTGTCGTCTATATGTGTAGATTCCTTGGATACTATTGTCGTCTACATGTGTAGATTCCTTGGATACTATTGTCGTCTACATGTGTAGATTCCTTGGATACTATTGTCGTCTACATGTGTAGATTCCTTGGATACTATTGTCGTCTATATGTGTAGATTCCTTGGATACTATTGTCGTCTACATGTGTAGATTCCTTGGATACTATTGTCGTCTATATGTGTAGATTCCTTGGATACTATTGTCGTCTACATGTGTAGATTCCTTGGATACTATTGTCGTCTACATGTGTAGATTCCTTGGATACTATTGTCGTCTATATGTGTAGATTCCTTGGATACCATTGTCGTCTATATGTGTGTAGATTCCTTGGATACTATTGTCGTCTACATGTGTGTAGATTCCTTGGATACTATTGTCGTCTATATGTGTAGATTCCTTGGATACTATTGTCGTCTATATGTGTAGATTCCTTGGATACTATTGTTGACTATATGTGTAGATTCCTTGGATACTATTGTCGTCTATATGTGTAGATTCCTTGGATACTATTGTCGTCTACATGTGTAGATTCCTTGGATACTATTGTCGTCTATGTGATGATTTAAGACCATGGAATTGTTGTAAATAGTCTAGATATCTACTACCACATGTTCCACCCCATGACTGTATATAACTTCTTATGTACTGCACATAGAAAGCCTCAACTAACATCAATCTGTACCGCGTAAGAATCTAATAAAGTATCGCAACTGTACAGATAGAAGGAATGGAGACTAACAGGAGAAAATTAAGGTTAAAACTAATCAGGCTTAGGACAGAAGTCGAAGCAAGGCCTAGCAAAAGAGGCTTAAAACTAGCCCAACTATAAATAATTTACAAGACAATATTTCCTGGGCAAGACCGGACGTATCTTGTGACCGCGGAAACCATAAAAGTCGAGTAACGCCCCGTATTTCCGGAACAAGACCGGACGTATCTTCCGTCAAAGGCAGTAGCAAAGACCAATCAGAAGACATCACCTAAATAGGTCAACCAATAGAAAAAGGCCATGTGACACCTTTCGACCAATGGGAAAGAAGACAGATCTTGGTGTTAAATCGAGAAGCAAGAATTGTCAGTATACGCTTGGCTCTCAACAAGGTAACACTTGCTCTAAAGATCTCCCTCTCTCCTCATCCCATTCCTTCTTGACGTCAGACGCTTTTAGTGGAATCTCTGTTTGTTTATTTTACCTTTGGCCCAGCTGTGTCGCCTTCCACCACGACTGCACGGTAGAGTTGACATCGAGGTTCGTCTAGCATCAGGTAACACTGGTCCCAGAGGTCCCAAGATATCACATCTATATGTGTAGATTCCTTGGATACTATTGTCGTCTATATGTGTAGATTCCTTGGATACTATTGTCGTCTACATGTGTAGATTCCTTGGATACCATTGTCGTCTATATGTGCAGATTCCTTGGATACCATTGTCGTCTATATGTGTGTAGATTCCTTGGATACTATTGTCGTCTACATGTGTGTTGATTCCTTGGATACTATTGTCGTCTATATGTGTAGATTCCTTGGATACCATTGTCGTCTATATGTGTAGATTCCTTGGATACCATTGTCGTCTACATGTGTAGATTCCTTGGATACCATTGTCGTCTACATGTGTAGATTCCTTGGATACTATTGTCGTCTACATGTGTGTAGATTCCTTGGATACTATTGTCGTCTATATGTGTAGATTCCTTGGATACCATTGTCGTCTATATGTGTAGATTCCTTGGATACTATTGTCGTCTACATGTGTGTAGATTCCTTGGATACTATTGTCGTCTATATGTGTAGATTCCTTGGATACCATTGTCGTCTACATGTGTAGATTCCTTGGATACTATTGTCGTCTATATGTGTAGATTCCTTGGATACCATTGTCGTCTATATGTGTGTAGATTCCTTGGATACTATTGTCGTCTACATGTGTAGATTCCTTGGATACTATTGTCGTCTATATGTGTAGATTCCTTGGATACTATTGTCGTCTATATGTGTATATTCCTTGGATACTATTGTCGTCTACATGTGTAGATTCCTTGGATACTATTGTCGTCTATATGTGTAGATTCCTTGGATACTATTGTCGTCTATATGTGTAGATTCCTTGGATACTATTGTCGTCTACATGTGTAGATTCCTTGGCTACTATTGTCGTCTACATGTGTAGATTCCTTGGATACTATTGTCGTCTACATGTGTAGATTCCTTGGATACTATTGTCGTCTACATGTGTAGATTCCTTGGATACTATTGTCGTCTACATGTGTAGATTCCTTGGATACTATTGTCGTCTATATGTGTAGATTCCTTGGATACCATTGTCGTCTATATGTGTGTAGATTCCTTGGATACTATTGTCGTCTACATGTGTAGATTCCTTGGATACTATTGTCGTCTACATGTGTAGATTCCTTGGATACCATTGTCGTCTACATGTGTAGATTCCTTGGATACTATTGTCGTCTATATGTGTAGATTCCTTGGATACCATTGTCGTCTATATGTGTGTAGATTCCTTGGATACTATTGTCGTCTACATGTGTAGATTCCTTGGCTACTATTGTCGTCTACATGTGTAGATTCCTTGGATACTATTGTCGTCTACATGTGTAGATTCCTTGGATACTATTGTCGTCTACATGTGTAGATTCCTTGGATACTATTGTCGTCTACATGTGTAGATTCCTTGGATACTATTGTTGTATACATGTGTAGATTCTTGGCTACTATTGTCGTCTATATGTGTAGATTCCTTGGATACTATTGTCGTCTACATGTGTAGATTCCTTGGCTACTATTGTCGTCTACATGTGTAGATTCCTTGGCTACTATTGTCTCTACATGTGTAGATTCCTTGGATACTATTGTCGTCTACATGTGTAGATTCCTTGGATACTATTGTCGTCTACATGTGTAGATTCCTTGGATACTATTGTCGTCTACATGTGTAGATTCCTTGGATACTATTGTTGTCTACATGTGTAGATTCTTGGCTACTATTGTCGTCTACATGTGTAGATTCCTTGGATACCATTGTCGTCTACATGTGTAGATTCCTTGGATACTATTGTCGTCTACATGTGTAGATCAATGGTAGATACCTTTGTTGGTTGTTAGGAAGCCTCGTCACATGGTACACTCATGGACAAAACTTAAGAAAGTAGAAAGTCTTAGATGCCGCTCAGCTAAACATTGATCCATTATTACAGGATTGCAGATTTCGACAAATTACAAAAATAATAAGACGCCGAAACTCTTTTATTATACACCTGTTCAAAGGAAGCTTTCGAGCAAACTCTTCTTCAGCTAACTAAAATGTATAAACATTCACGTTTAGGTTAACTGAAGAAGGGCTTGTCCGAAAGCTTCCTTTGATCAGGTGTATAAAAAAAGAGTTGCAGCGTTATATGAATTTTGTATTTGATATTTGTTGTTTTCTCAAATATTTCAACCTCTACCTTTTCTTAAATGAATAAAACAAAACCATCACACTTGCACATTCCCGGCTGATGGTTCTCTCAATGGGGCTGTACATTAATATACACTCATGGACAAAACTTAAATAGGTGGAAAGTCTTTGATGTCGCTAGTCGTCTAATTTTTTTTAAGGAGATAGAGTCAATTTTGTTCACACTTGGTTATCTCGTGTATCTTCAATAAAGGTCATTGTAATATCTTTCAAAGTTATTGCCTGAATACCTATATACATGCTGAAAAGTACAACTTCCTTAAGTTTTGTTAGTAAGTCTTCAATAAAGGTCACTGTAATATCTTTCAGAATTATTGTCTGAATCCCGATATACATGCTGAAAGGTACAACTTCCTTAAGTTTTGTTTGTAAGTCTTCAATAAAGGTCACTGTAATATCTTTCAGAGTTATTGTCCGAATACCGATATACATGCTCAAAGGTACAACTTCCTTAAGTTTTGTTTATAAGTCTTCAATAAAGGTCACTGTAATATATTTCAGAGTTATTGTCTGAATACCGATATACATGCTGAAAGGTACAACTTCCTTAAGTTTTGTTTGTAAGTCTTCAATAAAGGTCACTGTAATATATTTCAGAGTTATTGTCTGAATACCGATATACATGCTGAAAGGTACAACTTCCTTAAGTTTTGTTTATAAGTCTTCAATAAAGGTCACTGTAATATATTTCAGAGTTATTGTCTGAATACCTATATACATGGTAAAAGGTTCAACTTCCTTAAGTTTTGTTTATAAGTCTTCAATAAAGGTCACTGTAATATATTTCAGAGTTATTGTCTGAATACCGATATACATGGTAAAAGGTACAACTTCCTTAAGTTTTGTTTGTAAGTCTTCAATAAAGGTCACTGTAATATATTTCAGAGTTATTGTCTGAATACCGATATACATGCTGAAAGGTACAACTTCCTTAAGTTTTGTTTATAAGTCTTCAATAAAGGTCACTGTAATATATTTCAGAGTTATTGTCTGAATCCCGATATACATGCTGAAAGGTACAACTTCCTTAAGTTTTGTTTGTAGGTTTTCATTAAAGGTCACTGTAATATCTTTCAGAGTTATTGTCTGAATCCCGATATACATGCTGAAAGGTACAACATCCTTAAGTTTTGTTTGTAGGTTTTCAATAAAGGTCACTGTAATATCTATCAGAGTTATTGTCTGAATCCCGATATACATGCTGAAAGGTACAACTTCCTTAAGTTTTGTTTGTAAGTCTTCAATAAAGCTCACTGTAATATATTTCAGAGTTATTGTCTGAATACCGATATACATGCTAAAAGATACAATTTCCTTAAGTTTTGTCTATGAGTGTACACCATTATTTGAAGCTCTTTCGGCGATTCTCTGAAATTTTACTTCTTCTACTTCTGTGATTGGCGGTGGAGCGAGGCGGTATTTTCTAACATTGACGGATGATGATTGATAAACCACACATCTTGATATAAGAGAGCCGATATGACATATAACTGGTGTTAACTAGAATTCAGAAAAATGTGAAATAGTTAGTTTTCTCCTTATAAAGTTAATCAACCTTCATATTGAGTTTTGTAAGAGGTAATAATGGGGCACATGTCAAATGATAAATTCAAGAATAATTACGAATATCGAAGTATAATTGTTTGTGGTGTCTTGTCCATGGAGCAGATCAGTCCGTGCACCCTGATCAGAATACCGGCCAACCGAGGTGCCTTTATAAATTATATTGATCTCATGTAATCTCTTTGGTAGAAGCCCTGGCAGTAAGTTTAATTATTCAAATATTCTGTCCCCTTCTCTCATAGATTGTAAGTGTATGACCGAATTGTTTCTACGATTGTAGATATACATTTGTAGGCTCATTACTACAGATGTAGATATGTGGTGTGCTTCCAGTACAAGCTGTCACAACCCTCTACCTACCATGATTATCATGGCCTGGTACTACATGTGTAGACATGTGGCGTACTTACAGTACAAGTTGTCACAACACTCTACCCACCATGTTATCATGGCCTGGTACTACATGTGTAGACATGTGGTGTACTTACAGTACAAGCTGTCACAACCCTCTACCCACCATGATTACCATGGCCTGGTACTACATGTGTAGACATGTGGTGTACTTACAGTACAAGCTGTCACAACACTCTACCCACCATGATTACCATGGCCTGGTACTACATGTGTAGACATGTGGCGTACTTACAGTACAAGTTGTCACAACACTCTACCCACCATGTTATCATGGCCTGGTACTATATGTGTAGACATGTGGTGTACTTACAGTACAAGCTGTCACAACCCTCTACCCACCATGATTACCTTGGCCTGGTACTACATGTGTAGACATGTGGTGTACTTACAGTACAAGCTGTCACAACCCTCTACCCACCATGATTACCATGGCCTGGTACTATATGTGTAGACATGTGGTGTACTTACAGTACAAGCTGTCACAACCCTCTACCCACCATGTTATCATGGCCTGGTACTACATATGTAGACATGTGGTGTACTTACAGTACAAGCTGTCACAACCCTCTACCCACCATGTTATCATGGCCTGGTACTACATGTGTAGACATGTGGTGTACTTACAGTACAAGCTGTCACAACCCTCTACCCACCATGATTATCATGGCCTGGTACCACATATACACCCTAGAAGCATTAAACGCACAGTACAACCACAAAACAACAGCCATTTAACAACCCACACATATATACATATCACAGAATATAATAGGCATATAGGGAGAATACAATATATGCAATTAATGATTCTCTCACTAATAAGAAATATTCGAACAATACGAAGAATATGCTAAATGGTAATGACAATGGCTTCTCTTTTTATTTCCCTCTGTGTTGTTTGTCTGAGATAAAAGATGATAGGCGCTAGGGTAATATAATGGCTTGGGGTTATCCCCTCAATGAATGGGGCGCTCAAGAAAGCATATTGTTCTGTGAGTCGTCTTCACATTCTTCAGTGTGAATGGCTTTAGGACACTTCAGTGAACACATTCTTTGGCTGAAGACGCTTTTTGTTGTCGGGATTGTAAAAAAATCGCCTCTTTAGATAACCATTTAAAAAATCATTATGATGATTGTATTTATGATTTCACATTTTTTTAAAGAATTGTTAAATGGCGTAGAATTTTTATTTCTTCTGATGCTAAAATGGCTATTTATATGTAAATTTAAGATTTTAGCGGTGCTCTATAGTTAAATATAGTCAAATAATTTGTTTATATATACATTTATTTACCTTATTTATTTACATATTGTATTTATAATTTCATTTTTTAAAGAATTGTTAAATGGCGTAGATATTTTTTTCGACTGATGCTGAAATGACTATTTATATATAAATTTAGTTAAAGATAGTCAAATAATTAGTTTATATATACATTTATTCATATTATTTATTTAATTTATTTACATATTGTATTTTAACTCTTTGATCAAAAATAAATCTTTAATTTTTGACACTATCTTTTTTATATTATTTATCAAAAAAAATTCAAAACTATTATAGACGCGTATGATTCTTTTTAAAATAAAACAATTTCTACTGTCCTTACTGCAATGGAAAAATTAATGGGAGGGCCTGGCTCATCAGTGGTAAACCCTCTCAGGGGTTTCGCCAGTTTACTCTACCATAACGCTGTTTTATTGCATTTTTGAACTTCCTTTTATAGTGATACTGTTGCTAGACTCTTTGAATGGGTATTTTAGATGAACTATGGACATAAGCTTTATTTATGTTATTATATTTATCTGGTAGTAAATTCAGGCTACCTATATGCAAATTTAAAAAATCGATGACAGGATTATGAAATTGTGTCATAGCTTATACTATGATTATCATGATATATAATGGTTAATTCCTTCTTATTCCATATGTACACTGCATGCCTACACATGTACATAATATTTACAAACGGAAAAATATGTCCAGGGTAGCCTAGTGGACATGGCATCTGCCCGGTAAGCGGAACATTGTGGGTTTGATTCCCATCCCTGGACACTTTTATTTTTCCATTCATTACTCTTCACAATTCATCCTTTCATACTTCATCTCTAAAGTTATAAATAATCGTTATTTCTCCTTAAAAAATAAATTTCGATTTTTCGTTTAAAAGAAACACATGCGGGATAATTTTCAAATGTCGTTTTACAATCATAAGCCGCATTATATTGTATTATTAATTCTATTATGTAGATAAAAGTTACATAAGCAAATATACCAGAATCATGTATGCTATTAGGATAAGCGCCCCTGTACTGATGGGTCATAGCTCGAAACCATGGAATACAGATTCAAATATTTAATTAAAAAGGCATATATTAGATCAAAAAATAATTTATTTTACCAATATTTCAGCTGGCTGAACGTCAACCTTTATCAAGGTGTTATTCAGTATTCAGCCAGCTGAAATATTGGTAAAATATTTTTTTTTTGATCCAATATATGCTTTTTTAATTAAAGATTTATCTATGGATTGCTCTATTTTCAAAAAGATTCAAATATAAGAAAATTACGATATACATTTTTATAAATATAGAAAATCATTCGCAATAAGTTTCTTACAAAACACGGCGAGCTTTCGAACTCTCGTTTTTCAACATGCTCATTCTCAGTTGTAATATCGCCTGTTAATATTAGAAGAAGTTGTGTGTTGTACATATGTATCTATAGAGAGCCATCTTTCCCTTTAATAATACATCAGAATAATTCATCAGACTATATAATGTATTGTTCATAATATGTGAAGTCATTCAATCTTTTAAAACTACAGTTAAACCTGTCTATAGCGCCCCCTCTAAATAGCGCCTTCTTCTCTATAGCGCCCGATTTTAAATACGTAGTACGATGCGATTTACATTAAAAGTGACCTGTCTATAGCACCCTCCCTCTCTCTATAGCACCCTATTTTGGTGAGTCCCAAGAGGGGGCGTATTAACTGTAATTGAAAAGAAAACTTTGTCACATATACTTTGTAATACACAAGATTATCAAAATGACCATCAAGTAGAAATAGTTCTTTAACTCCTAAAAAGTTGGTTAGAAGCAAAAAGTTAAATTTTTGTAAATTTTACCACCAACTGATGTATCCACTTTTTTTTTTTGTAAATAACTTTTTGAACACTACATTACATAATGTCCAAATTCATGCGCATCACCCTAGTAAAAGAAACTTTACTTTTGATGATAAATAATAAGCCACAATACAGATAAAAAGCTTTATTAAGACCATCGGTCTTATACAGATTCACCACAGGAAGAAAGGAATCATAGATGGAGCTCCTGTACTCCAGGCAGCACATAACCCAACAACAGCCTTCAGGTCCGACACATGTCCAATGGCCACACGTTCCTTCGTACATACGTCATGGTTAGCGTATCACTGAACAGGCTAGTGTGGAATCAGCCGTGTTCTAGTCTTCACTTTCCTCATCCAAATGGACCACGGCATTCGGCGATTCTATTAATCTCCTCCGAACGGTGACTGCGGCCTTGTAGGATTTATGTAAACCAAAGACCTTGACCAAACATCATTGTATTCATCCAGTTATATATTTGTTGACTATCGGATTGAGACAAGGATAAATCACCCAAGAGTTCCCCTCTTTGTTTCTCCAAGCAACAGCAACCAAATATTGCATGCATGATTTGGTATATTGTATTCTGTTACTAATAAGTCACAATACAGACAAAAAGCTAACCAATCAGCCAAACCTGATGTTGTAGCTCATTCTTTATCCTCACTAGTGAGGTTTTTTACTAGAATGTTGAGAACATAATGCATCGTCCTGATGTATAATTAAAAAGGGAAAGATGTCTCTATAGGTACATGAATATAATCTTCCCGTAACTCTTTATGTTGTAGGTTTACATATTTAAAAAGAAGATTAAATATATACACACACAAAGCTTTATTAAGACCACCAGTCTTATACAGATTCACCACAGAAAAAAGAAATCATAGATAGAGCTCCTATACTCCAGGCAGCGCAGCACCCAACAACAGCCTCCAGGTCCGACACATGTCCAGTGGCCACACGTTCCTTCGTGCATACGTCATGGTTAGCGTATCACTGAACAGGGTAGTGAAAGAAGATCAAATATAAAGGGAAAACAAATATAGGTTTAAAAATATATATATACCCAGCACACATCTTAAACAGATACACCGTAGGAAGGAAGCATAGATGAAGCTCCTATACTCCAGACAGCGCAGCACCCAAAAACAGCCTCCTGGTCCGACGCATGTCCAATGACCACACGTTCCTTCATGCATACGTCATGGTTAGCGAACCACTGAACAGGCTAGTTAAAGAAGATTAAAATGAAAGGATTTAAAAGCGCGAATGTTTCTTTTATACATATTACAAACACCCACTGCCCTTACTGCGATGAAAAAATATATTGGGAGGGCTTGGCTCATCAGTGGTGAACCCCCCAGCGGTTTCGCCAAATTAATCCACCAGACCGCTTCTCAGAGCTCTAATACTGAATTGAACGATTCTGCTTATATACGCAGCACTGAAGGATATAATCTCAGAAATGGTTTTCAAGAAAACTATGGACATAAGCTTATAGGACAGTAGAATTACATTCTAATATTTGCATCGAGCAATGCTCTTCCGCAAACAATAAAGACAAGGCCGGTTAGGCATAAATTAACTTTCAACCAACTTAAATCCTTTCATTTTTATATGTATAGATGGCGCGTTATTGCTTTGTGTTAAAGAAGATTAAATATAAAGGGAAAACAAATAGAGGTTGAAAAAAAAAAAGAAATATACATACCCAGCACACATCTTAAACAGATTCACCGCAGGAAGGAAGCATAGATAGAGCTCCTATAGATATAAAATCAAATAGCTCATACACTGAAAATTCGAGAACAATGGAATTTTTTTTTGTCCTTCAAATTAATGATACTTCGGTCAGTAAATCCTTTTATTATCTCGGCGTTTCGACAAAAATCTTTTAACAAAATATTTTAAAAGGAATAAAAGTTAACGGCGACATGTTTCTTTTATTAAAGCTGTGAAATTCGGCAAGTTTTCGGACTCTAATGTCCTTTAACAGGCAACTTTCCAAGAAAAATAAATAGAAGAAACTCGTCCTGTTAACTTTTATTCCTTCTTCAAGATAATATCCAGGCGATTCATTCTTTTGTAAAATATTTTTTGTCGAAACGTCAAGACAATAAAAAGAGATTTACTGGCCGAAGTATCTTTAATTTGAAGAACAATAAATACCGGCCAGGCAACCTCTATCTTTAGGCGATAATGGGATTTTGATTTTTAAAAAAACGTTAAACAACAGCAACAAATTGATCATTGAGACTATAGTCGGTCAAAGTCGGTAACACGCTTGATTCCCGACAGTCATGAACCGGGATTGAATCCCGCGTTAAAAATTGTTCAATATGTGAATAACCTTCACATATTATTCATTGTTTCAATTATCACGAACTAGGTTGCTCTTGCTGAGCGGTACCTATTAATGTGATTTGAACCAGAGACTATAGTGAAGAATCGAGGGCGTATAGAGGGATGATTGAACAAGATAGACTATCACATTCCCATTTCGGATAATCGATTTATTGATTTTCTATCGAATTATTGGAAGTTTCAGTAGGTTATAGCGGTTTGGGAGGTCTCCGGCAGGCCAGTAGGTACAGCGGTACTCAACTCCTACATACACAAACCTGTTTTAAAACATTCTTTATAATCAAAATATATTTGATTCAACGAGGAAAAAAAGTTATTCAAAATACCAAAAATATATGGGATAATTTGTAACGTATTAAAGGGCTCTCTTATAAAGGTTTCTTCCTTCTTCTTCTTTCTTATCTTCACTCAATCATATCAAGGTATCAAGCTTGTAGAGCTTGTTGATGGTGTCTGCTGGGGATGAGTAGAGTTCATCAATGGATGAGTCAATACAGTCAATAATGTGTTTTGGGGTTGCAGGTTGAGAATTGCACTTAGTACATAGTGGGAATTTTAAGCTTTTGATTTCGTTATGCATGCCCGCAGGCGTGTGCAGGTGAACATTGGTTTTTTAACAAACAGTTTGTATTTCTCTACTTGCCATTGTTAGGCCACTAGAAGAGCTTCTTTGCTCGAAAGATTATCTATTTCGCAATAAAAAAAAAATAATTGATATTTTTTTAAAATTAATTTTGAATTCTTTAACCGTTTGTTTGCGGCGCGTGAATTCCAAAGGTTCTTTTTCTTTAACGGTTTTTAAGGGACAATTCGACCTCTTCTTCTTTCAAGGGTAATCTGCCCCATGTGATAAATCCTGGGTAAACGCTAAATGGATTACAAAATTGAAGTCTTATCTGCATAGGGTCCATTTAACATAGCGTCAGGTCTAACGGCTTTTATTGCTGCTTACATCTATTGCACGCGGGGGCGATCAGATCCTTCTAGGTCATTATCACACACACAGTTTTATTAAGACCACCGGTCTTATACAGATTATCAGCAGGAAGGAAGTATAGATGGAACTCCTATACTCCAGACAATTATCTAGGTCATTAACAATTAAACCCTTGTTGAACCTTTCAATGGTTTGATAAAAAAATTGATTTCTAATATTTAATTAATTTTTTTAAAGTTTGAAATTTTTGATGGAGGACTTAAGCCAATTAATGTGTACACTCATTAACAAAACTTAAGCAAGTGGAAAGTCTTTTATGTCGCCTGTTTGTTTTTAGAGAAACAGAAACAATTTTGTTCACACTTAGTTATCTTGTAAGTCTTCAATAAAGGTCACTGTAACATATTTCAGAGTTATTGTCTGAATCCCGATATACATGCTGAAAGGTACAACTTCCTTAAGTTTTGTTTGTAAGTCTTCAATAAAGGACACTGTAATATCTTTCAGAGCTATTGTCTGAATCACGATATACATGCTGAAAGGTACAACTTCCTTAAGTTCTGTTTGTAAGTCTTCAATAAAGGACACTGTAATATCTTTCAGAGCTATTGTCTGAATCCCGATATACATGCTGAAAGGTACAACTTCCTTAAGTTCTGTTTGTAAGTCTTCAATAAAGGTCACTGTAATATCTTTCAGAGTTATTGTCTGAATCCCGATATACATGCTGAAAGGTACAACTTCCTTAAGTTCTGTTTGTAAGTCTTCAATAAAGGTCACTGTAATATCTTTCAGAGTTATTGTCTGAATCCCGTTATACATGCTGAAAGGTACAACTTCCTTAAGTTCTGTTTGTAAGTCTTCAATAAAGGTCACTGTAATATCTTTCAGAGTTATTGTCTGAATCCCGATATACATGCTGAAAGGTACAACTTCCTTAAGTTCTGTTTGTAAGTCTTCAATAAAGGTCACTGTAATATCTTTCAGAGTTATTGTCTGAATCCCGATATACATGCTGAAAGGTACATCTTCCTTAAGTTCTGTTTGTAAGTCTTCAATAAAGGTCACTGTAATATTTTTCAGAGTTATTGTCTGAATCCCGATATACATGCTGAAAGGTACAACTTCCTTAAGTTTTGTTTGTAAGTCTTCAATAAAGGTCACTGTAATATATTTCAGAGTTATTGTCTGAATCCCGATATACATGCTGAAAGGTACAACTTCCTTAAGTTTTGTTTGTAAGTCTTCAATAAAGGTCACTGTAATATCTTTCAGAGTTATTGTCTGAAACCCGATATACATGCTGAAAAGTACAACTTCCTTAAGTTTTGTTTGTAAGTCTTCAATAAAGGTCACTGTAATATCTTTCAGAGTTATTGTCTGTATCCCGATATACATGCTAAAAGGTACAACTTCCTTAAGTTTTGTTTGTAAGTCTTCAATAAAGGTCACTGTAATATCTTTCAGAGTTATTGTCTGTATCCCGATATACATGCTAAAAGGTACAACTTCCTTAAGTTTTGTTTGTAAGTCTTCAATAAAGGTCACTGTAATATCTTTCAGAGTTATTGTCTGAATCCCGATATACATGCTAAAAGGTACAACTTCCTTAAGTTTTGTTTGTAAGTCTTCAATAAAGGTCACTGTAATATCTTTCAGAGTTATTGTCTAAATCCCGATATACATGCTGAAAGGTACAACTTCCTTAAGTTTTGTTTGTAAGTCTTCAATAAAGGTCACTGTAATATCTTTCAGAGTTATTGTTTCAATCCCGATATACATGCTAAAAGGTACAACTTCCTCAAGTTTTGTTTGTAAGTCTTCAATAAAGGTCACTGTAATATCTTTCAGAGTTATTGTCTAAATCCCGATATACATGCTGAAAGGTACAACTTCCTTAAGTTTTGTTTGTAAGTCTTCAATAAAGGTCACTGTAATATCTTTCAGAGTTATTGTCTGAATTCCGATATACATGCTAAAAGGTACAACTTCCTCAAGTTTTGTTTGTAAGTCTTCAATAAAGGTCACTGTAATATCTTTCAGAGTTATTGTCTGAATTCCGATATACATGCTAAAAGGTACAACTTCCTCAAGTTTTGTTTGTAAGTCTTCAATAAAGGTCACTGTAATATCTTTCAGAGTTATTGTCTGAATTCCGATATACATGCTAAAAGGTACAACTTCCTCAAGTTTTGTTTGTAAGTCTTCAATAAAGGTCACTGTAATATCTTTCAGAGTTATTGTCTGAATTCCAATATACATGCTAAAAGGTACAACTTCCTCAAGTTTTGTTTGTAAGTCTTCAATAAAGGTCACGAGTAAATGTACACGAGTGTAAATTTTTATAGTAGATATTAACAAATCAATTTATAAACACTTGTTTATATATTTAAAACAATAATTATAATTTCATTCTCACCACACACTCGTGTATTTAACTCTTTCAAATAAATATTAAAAAAAAAAATGTAATTACAATATATTAAAAATTTCTAAAAACAACGAACACCAACACGCGCGCACGCAAAACAATTAATTAATCAAAAATTCTTTTTAAAAAAATACAAATTGCAATAGATTCATTCGCCTTTTTTAATTAGTAAAAGTACCTATTAATTTACTTCATCTAATTTTTAATTGGGAGTTTTCTCTGGGACTGAAGTAGATAAAAAAAAAACCCGGAGTAATTTTGGTTCTTTTTGGACCTACAATCTTTACCCAATCAGCAGACAACTTTCTGATAGCAGAAGATTGATCTAATCCCCCCCCCCCTCCTTTCCTTTCTTCCAGTGTTGCCAGATCGTCATTTGCAGCTTCAATTTACAACATTCCATTAATATGTTTCAACCTCAGCACAATAGAAAGAAATTAGGTTACACGCCACATCAGTGCTTAAATTCGATTTTTCAGTTCCATATAATCGATGAGAAGAAGTTCTTTTTATGTGAAAAATGATTTTTATTGATTTTGTATTCATTGAAAAAGATCTCAATTGATTAAGTATTATTTCCCCCCCTCGTTAAATATGTCATCACACATTTTTTATCTCTTATATAATAGTGTGTGTGGAGAAAGAGGAAGAAAAAATAGATAATTGAAAAGAATCTTAATAATGATTTTTTTAAAAATTAGTTAAGAGACTTCAAAATATGAAAATAAAATATAAATATTTAATGGTAATAGAAATGTACGTGGTTTGATTTTCTATTTTGTTATTGTTAGTTTTTATTTTTAATATAATGGAGAAATATGTACTTTGATTATTAAAATTATGTACTAACTTATATAATAACTAAATATTATCATAACTTGTAGAAAGGACCAACAGAGTACTATGTAAATAAGTATTAAAAAGGATCCATAAAGAACTATGCAAATAAGTTGTAGAAATGACCCACAAAGAGATCTATGTAAATAAGTTGTAGAAATGACCCACACAGAGTACTATGTAAATAAGTATTAAAAAGGATCCATAAAGAACTATGCAAATAAGTTGTAGAAATGACCCACAAAGAGATCTATGTAAATAAGTTGTAGAAATGACCCACACAGAGTACTATGTAAATAAGTATTGAAAAGGATCCATAAAGAACTATGTAAATAAGTTGTAGAAATGACCCACACAGAGGATTATGCAATTAAGTTGTAGAAATGAACCACACAGAAAAATATGCAAATAAGTTGTAGAAATGACCCACACAGAGAACTATGCAAATAAGTTGTAGAAATGACCCACACAGAGAACTATGTAAATAAGTTGTAGAAAAGATTCGAAGAAAACTATGTAATTAAGTTGTAGAAAAAACCCACAGAGAACTACGTAAGTAAGTTGTATAAATACCTCACCGAGAGAACAATGTACATAAGTATTAGAAATAACCCACAGAGAACTATGTAAATAAGTTGTAGAAAAGACCCTCAGAGAACTACGTAAGTAAGTTGTATAAATACCTCACAGAGAGAACAATGTACATAAGTATTAGAAATAACCCACAGAGAACTATGTAAATAAGTTGTAGAAAAGACCCTCAGAGAACTACGTAAGTAAGTTGTATAAATACCTCACAGAGAGAACAATGTACATAAGTATTAGAAATAACCCACAGAGAACTATGTAAATAAGTTGTAGAAAAGACCCTCAGAGAACTACCCAAAAAGAACCATGTGAATAAGTTGTAGAAATACCTCACAGAGAACCATGTAAATAAGTTTTAGAAAATATTTGAAGAGAACTATGTAAATAAGTCGTAGAAAGAACCACCACCACCACCGAAGTAGGTCACCAACGGAAGCACAAATCAATTACAAATAGCGACGTAATTAATCACTCGGCAGCTGGACCAGATTGTAAATCGAAGATCCTTCTTCTTAGTATTCCTTCTGGGGATCTTCTGGGACAGATGGTCGTCGTCTGTCTATTCATTGCCGCTGAGATTAGGCTTAGTGGAGGACAGCTCTCTTGGTCTGTAGACACGCTCCTAGAGGATAGACACCAATATAACCACGCCGTGAATACACCTATCTACCGATAAAACCAGTAGAGGTTATTCCTTTCATCTACCCATGTCCCATTTGCCTATGCGTATATATTTCTACACTATCCTGTAGAAAAATTATGTCTAAAGTTTCCTAAATCACTTTCATATTCTTTTTTCTTAATAAATATACGATATATCCCGTATATATATTCTATACTCTCTTTTTTGGCCCTTTTTATGCCCATCTCTTCTTCTTTCTTATCTCCACTCAATCATATTAGGGTATCAAACTTGTAGAGCTTGTTGATGGTGTCTGCTGGGGATGAGTCTCTTCTTCTTTCTTATCTCCACTCAACAATCACATTAGGGTATCAAGCTTGTAGAGCTTGTTGATGGTGTCTGCTGGGGATGAGTCGCTTCTTCTTCTTATCTCCACTCAATCATATTAGGGTATCACGCCTGTAGAGCTTGTTGATGGTGTCTTCTGGGGAGGAGTAGAGTTCATCAATGGATGAGTCAATACAGTCAATGATGTGGTTTTTGATAATCATCATTGACTGGGTGAAGTAGAATGCGTCTGTCATTAAGACTGGGAGCACTACTCAGTAGCAGGCCACTGACTTAGTGACTTAATGTCTTATTTCGTTATATATAGAAGTCGCGTTGTATATAAATATTATTTAAAATAAAAGCATATTTTGGATCAATAAATTTATTAAAATTCAATATTTCGACGAGGCTGTTCGCCTCTCTGGGTCATTTCCAATACTTATGTACATAGTTCTCTCTGTGGGGTCTTTCTACAACTTACTTACGTAGTCCTCTGTGGGTCTTTTCTATAACAATATATATTATATTATGTATATTTATCAATTATATTATATATACAGTATAACCTCCATGAGAGGACACCCGCGCTAGAGGACACCTCACTACAATGAACAGTTTTCATTTGCAAATCACCCATTTTTACAATTTAGTTACTCTCCGGTAAAAAGGACACCTCTCCATAAAGGACAATTTGGCTCTGTAATTAGGTGATGTCCTTTACAGGGAGGTAGTTCTACTGTTTATATATATATTTACTTGGACGAAGAAAGTGAAGACTAGAACGCGGCTGATTCCACACTCGCCTGTTCAGTGATTCACTAACCATGACATATGCACGGTGTGGACACTGGACATATGTCGGACCTGGAGGCTGTTGTTGGGTTCTATGCTGCCTGGAGTATAGGAGCTCCATCTATGATTCCTTTCTTTCTGTGGTGAATCTGTATAAGACTGGTGATCTTAATAAAGCTTTGTGTATGTATATTATATATTCACATATTTATTTATTCATATATTTTTCATTATATATAATATTGTTTATATTCAATTCTGTATATTTAAACCTTATATAACCTCATTTTGGATGTTATAATAAATTAGTTTTTCAATCTCAATCTCTCTCTGTCATTATATCGATGCATCATTTAAACCAAACGAATATCATCATCAAGATAATGATGATATCATGATGAAGATAAGGAGCGAATGTCCTATGTTAATAAACCCCCGAGATATTTCACAATAAAAAAACACCAATCTATATAGGATCCCAACATTCTAATCTAATAGCTCCAAAGGTTGTGTGTGTTAAAATTGAATCTCTAAACATTTTCTCTTTAAGATGTTATGGTGGAAGAGGATTGGGCAGATTTTAAAGTGGAGGGAGGAAGCTTAAATTAAATCTTTGAATAAGTGAAGAGGAAGGAAGGGGGGAACCTCGTGTAGATACCTAAATATGGAAGGAGGTCCCTTCCATTTCTCAAAACTTTTAGATTGTTTTCTAAGATTGAGTTAAATGCTTCAAGCTCCTTCTCCCCCCTTCACTCCACCACAATCCCTACTGCAACAATCATCTCATCTTTGTGAGGTTTTCTCTTGGAAGATGATTCAATTTATGGAATCTTTCTTCTTCTAGTTTTACTTTCCCGCAGCTTGAATTAAGTCTTTATTATATACCTCACTCGTTCACTCTTGTCTAGAATACCAAACCTCTTTTCTCTTCTGTACTCTTTTTACGAAATTCTTACTTTTTATTTTTCTCTCGCTTTTATCATCAAAATGGAATTTTTAACATGGAGGGAGCAATTTTAACAGACTACATTTCGTCTTTCTATTATTTTTTTTTATTGTTGAATATATACTTGTAGAATGCATTTTATCTGGAAAAATATAGCATATAGAGAATTTAGTTTGTGAATTTATATAGAGAGGTTTAAAAAAATTCTTCAATATTTATTTTTTATTTTTTGAGGGGACGTGTTTTTTGATTTTTTAAAAATGATTTTTCCATCTTTTTTTTCTCTCTCTGTTTTTTTAAAGTGAGGCGAGCGGGAGAGTAGGTACATTATCTACTGTAATAGGGAGGGACGTGGTGGCCGAAACAAGATGGCCATTCCATCTCCAGAAATGGATAACTTTTACCGAGAAAATGATGGAGAAAATATTCTATTTTTTTTTTTTTTTTCAATTTCATTTTGTGTCACTAGATGAAAAGCGAATGGATTTCTTTGCCAAATATTCTGAGCGTAAACTACTTCCACTTCAATTGTTTTTTAGTGTTTTGGACGTTGTGTTTTGTCGGTTTTTATATTTTTTTATGGCTTTTTCCCCATTTGAATAAGTTGAATGTTGACTCTTTTGAAAGGTATAAACATTTTTTTGTTTGTTTTTATAGAGTTTTCTCTTAACTTAGTTTTTTCTCTCTCTATCTTTTCAATTGTGTTTTGTTTTATTGATGAACACTTGAAAAAAAGGCAGTTGTGTAGTTTATTTCCTATTTGTGTTTTGTGACCAAAGTTTGTTACGTTTTAATAATAGTGTGGAAAGAGAAATGTAAATTATATTAAGATTTTTGAACTGTTAATTAATGATACAACAACAAAGTCAACAACAACAACAACAAAAAGCCTTTATTTAGGGTCACTGACCCTATATAGGATTCACCAGAGGTATGCATAAGAACAAAGCAGTGAGACAAATGAAACAACGATATATACAGAAGAAAAAGAAAAAAAACAAGAAAGAGAAAGAGGGAAGCAAGAAAAACAACACGAAAAGAGTAGCAGTAAGAAAGTGAGGAGTGAGTGTCACTTGGCCTTCTTCTGAGATATGGACTTGTGGAAACCATAAAACGCAGTAGCAATATACTTATTCTGGGTTATATTGTCAATTATTGATGGAAGTGAAGCACAGAGTACAACAACAAAGTCTTTATTAAGGACAATGGTCCCATACAGGATTCTCCCAGATACAGAAGTAAACATAGCAGTTATCTACAGAAAGTGGACATTAAGATCGACCTTTCTTCAAGTTGGATCCATCATCTGTTCTTCAAATAAAAGACACTTCGGCCAGTAAATCTTTTTATTATCTCGACGTTTCGACAAAAATCTTTTGTCCTCGTCAGGAGCGAACAAAAATTAAAACATTTAGCAAAGCGTTAGAAATTATTCTAAGGCTGCAAGGGCGTTCTGTGTTACGCCTATTGTTTGTGCTGTTTTCCAGAATTTGTGAAAATCTAATGTATTGGGTTTGTTTTTCACTACTTTTGCCATTAGAACATATGGCGAATTGTTTTCATAACCAATCTTTTAACGGATAATTTCTCACTCCTCCTCCGGTACCGGACAATAAAACGTGTAGTGTGGAAAGTCGTGGCTAAATTCACTATTACACAAATGTACTTCAAGTTCTTAGATTTCAATAATAATACATATCTATATTAATAAAATGGAAATTTCATAAGTGGTGTTCGCTAAAAACTTTCGTTGCAATGCATCAATTTCGACCAAATTTTCAACATTTATGTAAAACGAGATGGAGCAGGTTTTGCTTAACATCAAAATATATTTCCTAACATTAACATGCGTAACTTCGCTGTTATCGATTAAATACAAAAAAAATCAACAGAGTTAATTTTATTTATATATAAATACAAAATTAAATTTCAACAGAGTTAATTTTTTTACATACTAGCTAATAATCTCAATCTAAAAAATATTCAAAACAAGCAATTTTAAGATAACACCATATGTAAAACAGTCGGCCAAGAAAACAACAACGATATTACATCTTTCTCACATATTCACACACAATCTTGATTAATAATTAAAACTAATCTTTAACATTGTTTATTATACTTCAACTTTTATTTCTACATTTGTTTTCAAATACCCAATTGTTTTATCATGTTTCTAATTTCGCCTAACAAATATACAAATTTATAGTGACCAACATATGCAAATTTTATCTTTGTTTTTATTTAACTTGATATCGTAAACATAACATCCATTGTAAGCATTTTTCTGTTCACCTTCCGTGGTTTCTCTTTTCTCTGATAGTTTTTAGGTGTAGTATATTTTCTTATTACTAGACTACAAACATTCCCTCGAGAAAAACCTGGGCGAAGCCGGGTACATCCGCTATATAATTATGTTTAAATAATATATATATATGTACCAGAAGTGACATCTCTTTTTTAATACATTAAAAGATTGTATTTAGTTTGTACTTTTGGTACATCAATACCATCCTCCTGCAATTTCATATTTTTCTCGTTGCTTGGATGAATAATTATTAGAACGGCTTGGCTCATCAGTGGTAAATTCTTGTATCGATTTCTCTAACTCAATCTACATGGCCATTGTAACCTTTGTGTGGAATTATTCCTATGTTCCGGTCAGGATTTGAAAATTTATTCTTGTAAAAAGTGTTTACACTCATGGACAAAACTTAAGGAAGTTGTACCTTCCAGCATGTATATCGGGATTCAGACAATAACTCTGAAAAGTATTACAGTGACCTTTATTGAAGACTTGCAAACAAAACTTAAGGAAGTTGTACCTTTCAGCATGTATATCGGGATTCAGACAATAACTCTGAAAAGTATTACAGTGACCTTTATTGAAGACTTACAAACAAAACTTAAGGAAGTTGTACCTTTCAGCATGTATATCGGGATTCAGACAATAACTCTGAAAAGTATTACAGTGACCTTTATTGAAGACTTGCAAACAAAACTTAAGGAAGTTGTACCTTTCAGCATGTATATCGGGATTCAGACAATAACTCTGAAAGATATTACAGTGACCTTTATTGAAGACTTGCAAACAAAACTTAAGGAAGTTGTACCTTTCAGCATGTATATCGGGATTCAGACAATAACTCTGAAAAGTATTACAGTGACCTTTATTGAAGACTTACAAACAAAACTTAAGGAAGTTGTACCTTTCAGCATGTATATCGGGATTCAGACAATAACTCTGAAAAGTATTACAGTGACCTTTATTGAAGACTTGCAAACAAAACTTAAGGAAGTTGTACCTTTCAGCATGTATATCGGGATTCAGACAATAACTCTGAAAAGTATTACAGTGACCTTTATTGAAGACTTACAAACAAAACTTAAGGAAGTTGTACCTTTCAGCATGTATATCGGGATTCAGACAATAACTCTGAAAAGTATTACAGTGACCTTTATTGAAGACTTGCAAACAAAACTTAAGGAAGTTGTACCTTTCAGCATGTATATCGGGATTCAGACAATAACTCTGAAAGATATTACAGTGACCTTTATTGAAGACTTGCAAACAAAACTTAAGGAAGTTGTACCTTTCAGCATGTATATCGGGATTCAGACAATAACTCTGAAAGATATTAAAGTGACCTTTATTGAAGTCATACGAGATAACCAAGTGTAAACAACCTCTGTCTTTCTCCTTAAAACACAGACAACCGGCAAAGACTTTCCATTTCTTTAAGTTTTGTCCATGAGTGTATACAGCAAGGGAAGAGATCGAGGGCAAGGAGACGACAGGGATATACAGACGATCTAAAACAATGGACTGGATGACACGAGGAGATGAAGAGAATGGCGGAGGAAGTATGGAGAGACCATGTTCCTCAGTAGAGGAAGACATTGAAGGAGGAGGAGGTATACAGCAAGAATAAAACATCTATACAGTGAGCGCAAAGTAAATAAACATTAAGAATTCTTCAATAGTTAAAGGCTATACAATGATATGGTAACTAGATTCCCAAGTGACTTGCTAGGGTTAAAACTTACCATTGTTGAAAGATTAGCGCTTGAAGAGATCACTTTCAGTTAAGATATTCTCTAATTTCTCTGCTGTATGTGAGATCAGTTGATGTGTTTCAGTAAGATGATATTCTAATAATGAAATGTACACGGATATATGCAACAATGTTATCTATGAGTTACATAATATTGAGTATCTCTTCGTTTACCCTTCTAGGAATTTCCAACTCAAGACTTGTATCTTTGGACAATATTTTAAAATATATTATTGATTTCATCTTAATCTTGACTACGAATTTCTAATTATTAATGTGTTATGTAGAATTACAGTCGTGCCTTATTTGCTTATTTCCCAATATCATTCTAAGATAGTTTTCTTACCCAAATATATAGATTTGCATAACTGGTTTAATTCCTCACTTTGTAATTCTATCTGCCATCATGTTATTTACATATTTTCATATCACTTATCTCTCATTGTAATTCTATATATTGTCATGCATTACACCTTGTCTTTACGCCCGTTGAAGAAAGATGTCGTTCGAAAGCTAGCGGAATGTTCTACACAAGAAGCTCCTTTTTGTTCTTTTATATTATCACAATATAGTAATGTGTTTTGAAAATAGAGCAATCCATAAATAAATCTTTAAATAAAAAGGCCTATATTGGATCAAAATATCATTTATTTTACCAATATTTCAGTTGGCTGTACGCCAACCTTTATCAAGGTGTTATAACATGAACAATTAGTAAAATAAATGATAGTTGATCGAATATAAGCCTTTTTATTTAAATAGTAATGTGGTATATCTCTTAAATCCGAAAGGCAGACTTGATAATTGACGATATTTATACGTGGAACTTGATGATTGGTTGGTTGGTCAAATAAATAATAGCAGAAGATCAATCTCATAGTGATATTTGAAAACGATAAACACATCTTTCAAAATTCATTTTAAAATAACAAATCTACATTTTCACGAGGCTCTCTTTTTTTTCTTACCCGATAATTGAGTTTTAATTATCCATTGTTATGAAATTCAAAGAGATTTTTAATTTTCAATTTCCATTATGTAAATAAGTCTTGTTTAAAATAGTTATTTTTGTGTCAAACAATTTTTATTTCTGCCAATTTTCCCTTATTGAAATTTTAATGAAGGGTAAAAGTTTATTTTAAAATATCGTTTTTTTTAAAGGACCACTCTGTGAATAATATATATTTAAATTTGACCATCTTTCCTATCTATTTGAATTTTTGTAGATTTTATAATCTTTCTTTTTACCTTCAAATGCAAAATTCAAATAATCCAACCATTCAAGATATTCTACAAAATAAAGGAGATATCAATCCCCGATTCCGACGACCCGGTCCTGACACTTAGTTAAGAGCTCATCGCCCAACAGCTGCCCTCCTGCAAGGTCCGGGGGGACCACCTCTACTCCACCAACTCGCCATGTGTAAATAGCCAGGACAAGGTGACTCGCGAGCTGTGCTCGAATGCAACACCTGTAAATTGAGACGAAATAAATAAAAAAAAATCCTTCTTTTAAAACTATTTTGGTATTTTTAAATAGTAAGGATTTTATTGAGTAAAATATCAATCATTCCTCCAGGGAAAAGTATCTTTTCAAAAACATTTTAATTATTCTCTAGCTTTCGGGCACAGACGCCCATCTACAGGAGAAAACCTGGTATAATGATACGCCAATAGAACACGAGTTAAATATAATCGGATACTATTTTACATAATTTTATAAAGTCCTATAGATATAAAAGTATTTTTATATTAACTATTAAGATCGGTGGACGAGTAGGCAACACCCTCGATTCCCGACAGTCATGAACTGGGATTGTATCCCACGTTAACATTTTGTTTAATATGTGAATAACCTTCATATATTATTCACTGCTTCAATTTTCATGAACTAGGTTGCTCTTGTTGAGCGGTACCTAATAAAGTGATTTTGAACCGAACCGATATTAACTATTATATAAATTGAGACAAAATATTCTAAAAATATATATATCTCTAATAAAAGGACAAACAAATAAATAAATTTAATTTAAAGTCTCGAGATATCATTCAACCAGCATGTATCATCCATCCACCACGCACGTATATTTTCAAAAAATTTTGATTTTCAAACAGAAATATGGTAATATATTTTTCTCTCAGTATATAATAGGTATTTAAAATATGTATATGATAACGTGTATATAAAAAATGTATTTATTATTAAGTTGTTAAAGTGATACTCCTGTTGAAGGGTTGACAAGTCCGAAAGCTTGAAAATAAAAGTTGTATAAGAAACTTAACCCTGGAAGCTTCATTTATTTTATAAAACAAATGAATAAATATAGGTCACTGGAAAATAACTAAGGAAACAAGGAATACATATTAGGCTGTAGTTATCATTATTAGGAGATGTCTATCTGGTTCCCACCGTTGCTATTCAGAGGCGATTTTTGTATTTGGATATATTTAAAATAATAAAATTCTATATAATTATAAAATATATAGAATATTGACCCCGTTATTGTAAATATATACTATTAATTAACTTATAATACAATAAAACATAATGCGGCTTGTTATTGTAAAACGACATTTGAAAATATCCCGCATGTGTTTCTTTTCAACGAAAATTCAAAATTTATTTAAAGGAGAAATAACGATTATTTCTAACCTTTTGTGTGAGGTATGAAAGGGTGAATTGTAAAGAGTAATGATTAAGGTTAGAAATAATCGTTATTTCTCCTTGAATTAAATTTTGAATTTTCATTGAAAAGAAACACATGCGGGATAGTATTTCAAATGTCGTTTTATTATTCATTAACTTGTTTAATTTCATTAGGTATCCTTCAATGGCCCCATATTCTTACAAAAGTCTAACCCCACCAGCGAGTGCAAGTAACCAAACGGGGCTCTGGCACATTTGTAAGTGCAAAGTCGAACTGCTTTTCAAATGTGTAGAGATGTGGTGCACTTACAGTAAAAGCAGTCGTCTACTTCTACCCACCATGATTATCATGGCCTGTACCACGTGTACTAGGGATAAGCAAAAAAAATCATTAGGTCTTGCATTACTAAGCATTATCGGTAAGCTGTTGTTAATAAAAAAACATTATATTAAAAACATTACTAAATAATGAAACCAATACTACAGGTGTTTATGGAGATGAGATAAAGAAGCCCATCTCCAGGTACTTGTGGCATTGGTTTGATGAATATCCAGGAGAGAATTAAATCAATTGATATTGAAAATTAATTCTAAACAAATTCAAACAAACACACATATATATATAGAAGCATAGGGTGCCTCTCCCGTCAAAATAAACGTCAAAACCTGACGCCATCTATGGAATAGATGAATCATAGTTTTTTGTGTCTAATTTGACGGGAGAAGTGACCTCTCTCCATTTTAGATTTTAACAGAATTTGATCTCTCCTGCAAGTTGTCTTTCTTTAGTGGTTGAATTATATATGATTGAATCATTTTTTCGAATTTTTAAAGATGGTCGCTCATGGGAGGTAGTTATATGTTCTATGGGTCGCCTATGGGAGGTATTCTATGGATTTACAAAATGATTATAGTTTATAATCAGGTAAATTAGAGACGTTTCTCCTTGAAATCGAATCTCCAATCAATTGAGTGTAAAATTTCTCCAATACTTGGATTTCATTGGTATCGAGAAAGTGATCGGAATCCTATATCTACCAATCTTCATCTACAAGGATTATCTGATATAACTGATCACTTTAATTGGATCAATCTTCCAAAATTTTCTCTTGAAATTGACTTTTTTTTACAAAAATATCTCTTTCTCATCAATAATTGATTTATTGATGACACTCTATGTACTCTTAGATGTGTATGTTCCATATGTAAATACCTGTTTTCTTTCCTCTTTTCGCTCTCCACTTCTCCCATCCATATTTCCAATTTTTTTTTCTTATTTTCCATAGGATTATTCAAATAATAATCTATATATATCTATCATGTGTATATAATCTTTCTCCATTTTTACCCCTTTGTATATTTCCCACTTTCATAGGTTTCTCCGTCTTGTAACCCCAAGGTGAATCCTCTGTAAGACCTGTGTGTCTTAATAAAGGTTTTTGTGTGTGTGTGTGTGTATTCTTAGATGTACACCACTAATACTACTGTGGAAGATGTTATATATTATTAATATATTTAAGATAGAGGTTGTCTGGCCGATGTATTCATATTTCTTTGAAATAAAATACACTTCGGCCAGATAAAATTTTATTTTCTCAAGGTTTTGACTAAAATATTTGTAATAAAATAAATGAAGTTTCCAGGGTTAAGTTTCTTTTGCAACTTTTTATTTTTCAAGCTTTCGGACTTGTCAAATTACTATGCAAATTAAGAAAGTGATGTAGAGAATATATAATTTGCATATATAGTCTATTAATAAATTTAAAATGTTCTTAATAATAAAAGATACTTTGGTCAGTTAAACTTTTATTTTCTCAACGTTTTGACTAAATTATTTTTCCTCGTTAGGAGCATTTTCAAGGCTTTAAAATGGATTTTTTTAAAGAATCATATTTAACGTCTTGACAAATGCTTTACTTTTTTCCTCCTGACGAGGACGGAATATTTTTAACGAAACGTCGAGAAGAATAAAGGTTTAACTGACCGAAGTGTCTTTTATTATAAAGAACATTTTATAATTAATTAATAGAATATATATGCAAATTATATATTCTCTACATGCATATCACTTTCTATATTTGCATAGTAATTTTTACATATTTTCATATTGTTGTTGTTGTCGTGTCCAAAGAAGAGTCTCAGATGTCTCCATGTATCTCTATCACAGCAGCAGCAATATCCACTATCTTGGGTGTGTAAAGCTGCTGCTCTGGGTCTAAGTCAATTTTCTGCAAGGCTGCGGCCATTGCTGAGAATGAGAATATGTGAGTAGGTGTTAGTTTCATATTAAAAAACACAATAGAGGCATATCTTGAACTCTTCATTTGAGCTTTTTAGTTGACAGAACGTTATCTCGTAGAACAAAAATAAATTAAATGTTGATTTAGGATTTTTCCATAATATTTACATATGTGTTGAATGATAAAGCCGCAGTAGAGGGCAAATATGTGTTTATTAAACTTTTCCACACGTTGAAACCATGAAATCAATCATCAAGAATTTCATATGAGGTTATAGCTATAGATGTACTGTTTATAGATGAGGATAAAAATATCGGTTATTCAGAGCCTATACAAATTAACTCCATACCTATTTGTATATTTTGGCGTCGGAGAGAAATACACTCATGGACAAAACTAAAGGAAGTTGTACCTTTTACCATGTATATCGGGATTGAGACAATAACTCTGAAAGATATTACAGTGACCTTTATTGAAGACTCACAAACAAAACTTAAGGACATTGTACATTTTAGCATGTATATCGGGATTCAGACAATAACTCTGAAAGATATTACAGTGACCTTTATTGAAAACTTACAAACAAAACTTAAGGAAGTTGTACCTTTTAGCATATATATCAGGATTCAGACAATAACTCTGAAAGATATTACAGTGATCTTTATTGAAGACTTACAAACAAAACTTAAGGAAGTTGTACCTTTTACCATGTATATCGGTTTTCAGACAATAACTCTGAAATATATTACAGTTACCTTTATTGAAAACTTACAAACAAAACTTAAGGAAGTTGTACCTTTTTACCATGTATATCGGTTTTCAGACAATAACTCTGAAATATATTACAGTTACCTTTATTGAAAACTTACAAACAAAACTTAAGGAAGTTGTACCTTTTAGCATATATATCAGGATTCAGACAATAACTCTGAAAGATATTACAGTGATCTTTATTGAAGACTTACAAACAAAACTTAAGGAAGTTGTACCTTTTACCATGTATATCGGTTTTCAGACAATAACTCTGAAATATATTACAGTTACCTTTATTGAAAACTTACAAACAAAACTTAAGGAAGTTGTACCTTTTAGCATATATATCAGGATTCAGACAATAACTCTGAAAGATATTACAGTGACCTTTATTGAAGACTTACAAACAAAACTTAAGGAAGTTGTACCTTTTAGCATGTATATCAGGATTCAGACAATAACTCTGAAAGATATTACAGTGATATTTATTGAAGACTTACAAACAAAACTTAAGGAAGTTGTACCTTTTAGCATGTATATCAGGATTCAGACAATAACTCTGAAAGATATTACAGTGATATTTATTGAAGACTTACAAACAAAACTTAAGGAAGTTGTACCTTTTAGCATATATATCAGGATTCAGACAATAACTCTGAAAGATATTACAGTGACCTTTATTGAAGACTTACAAACAAAACTTAAGGAAGTTGTACCTTTTAGCATGTATATCAGGATTCAGACAATAACTCTGAAAGATATTACAGTGATATTTATTGAAGACTTACAAACAAAACTTAAGGAAGTTGTACCTTTTAGCATGTATATCAGGATTCAGACAATAACTCTGAAAGATATTACAGTGATCTTTATTGAAGACTTACAAACAAAACTTAAGGAAGTTGTACCTTTTAGCATGTATATCAGGATTCAGACAATAACTCTGAAAGATATTACAGTGACCTTTATTGAAGACTTACAAACAAAACTTAAGGAAGTTGTACCTTTTAGCATGTATATCAGGATTCAGACAATAACTCTGAAATATATTACAGTTACCTTTATTGAAAACTTACAAACAAAACTTAAGGAAGTTGTACCTTTTAGCATATATATCAGGATTCAGACAATAACTCTGAAAGATATTACAGTGATCTTTATTGAAGACTTACAAACAAAACTTAAGGAAGTTGTACCTTTTACCATGTATATCGGTTTTCAGACAATAACTCTGAAATATATTACAGTTACCTTTATTGAAAACTTACAAACAAAACTTAAGGAAGTTGTACCTTTTAGCATATATATCAGGATTCAGACAATAACTCTGAAAGATATTACAGTGACCTTTATTGAAGACTTACAAACAAAACTTAAGGAAGTTGTACCTTTTAGCATGTATATCAGGATTCAGACAATAACTCTGAAAGATATTACAGTGATATTTATTGAAGACTTACAAACAAAACTTAAGGAAGTTGTACCTTTTAGCATGTATATCAGGATTCAGACAATAACTCTGAAAGATATTACAGTGATCTTTATTGAAGACTTACAAACAAAACTTAAGGAAGTTGTACCTTTTAGCATGTATATCAGGATTCAGACAATAACTCTGAAAGATATTACAGTGACCTTTATTGAAGACTTACAAACAAAACTTAAGGAAGTTGTACCTTTTAGCATGTATATCGGGATTCAGATAATAACTCTGAAAGATATTACAGTTACCTTTATTGAAAACTTACAAACAAAACTTAAGGAAGTTGTACCTTTTAGCATATATATCAGGATTCAGACAATAACTCTGAAAGATATTACAGAGACCTTTATTGAAGACTTTCTAACAAAACTTAAGGAAGTTGTACCTTTTAGCATGTATATCAGGATTCAGACAATAACTCTGAAAGATATTACAGTGATCTTTATTGAAGACTTACAAACAAAACTTAAGGAAGTTGTACCTTTTAGCATGTATATCAGGATTCAGACAATAACTCTGAAAGATATTACAGTGACCTTTATTGAAGACTTACAAACAAAACTTAAGGAAGTTGTACCTTTTAGCATATATATCAGGATTCAGACAATAACTCTGAAATATATTACAGTGACCTTTATTGAAGACTTACAAACAAAACTTAAGGAAGTTGTACCTTTTAGCATATATATCAGGATTCAGACAACAACTCTGAAAGATATTACAGTGACCTTTATTGAAGACTTACAAACAAAACTTAAGGAAGTTGTACCTTTTAGCATATATATCAGGATTCAGACAATAACTCTGAAAGATATTACAGTGACCTTTATTGAAGACTTACAAACAAAACTTAAGAAAGTTGTACCTTTTAGCATATATATCAGGATTCAGACAATAACTCTGAAAGATATTACAGTGACCTTTATTGAAGACTTACAAACAAAATTTAAGGAAGTTGTACCTTTTAGCATATATATCAGGATTCAGACAATAACTCTGAAAGATATTACAGTGACCTTTATTGAAGACTTACAAACAAAACTTAAGGAAGTTGTACCTTTTAGCATATATATCAGGATTCAGACAATAACTCTGAAAGATATTACAGTGACCTTTATTGTTTAAAGAGAGAAAAAAGAGAAGAGCAGAATATATTAATAAAGTCTTTAGATATTTATAGCAAAATTTGCAGGAGCATCACTCCTAGTTTAAATATTGGCCTCAATTATGTAACATTAATAAAAGAACAAGAAAAAAAAAGACAGCAGACGAAACATTTGGTGTCTACAAATATCCATCGTCATTACAGTTCTCTCCTCGCTGTAGACATCTACAAACATCCATCGTTGTTACAGTTCTCTCCTCGCTGTAGACATCTACAAACATCCATCGTTGTTACAGTTCTCTCCTCGCTGTAGACATCTACAAATATCCATCGTCATTACAGTTCTCTCCTCGCTGTAGACATCTACAAACATCCATCGTTGTTACAGTTCTCTCCTCGCTGTAGACATCTACAAACATCCATCGTTGTTACAGTCTTCTCCCCACGCTGTAGACATCTACAAACATCCATCGTTGTTACAGTCTTCTCCCCACGCTGTAGACATCTACAAACATCCATCGTCGTCACAGTCTTCTCCCCACGCTGTAGACATCTACAAACATCCATCGTTGTTACAGTTCCACTACTGTAGACATCTACAAACATCCATCGTCGTTACAGTTCCACTACCGTAGACATTTACAAACATCCATCGATGTTACAGTTCCCCCACGCTGTAGACATCTACAAACATCCATCGTTGTTACAGTTCTTCTCGCTGTAGACATCTACAAACATCCATCGTCGTTACAGTTCCACTACTGTAGACATCTACAAACATCCATCGTCGTTACAGTTCCACTACTGTAGACAACTACAAACATCCATCGTCGTTACAGTTCCACTACTGTAGACATCTACAAACATCCATCGTCGTTACAGTTCCACTACTGTAGACATCTACAAACCTCCATCGTCGTTACAGTTCCACTACTGTAGACATCTACAAACATCCATCGTCGTTAGAGTTCCACTACTGTAGACATCTACAAACATCCATCGTCGTTACAGTTCCCCCACGCTGTAGACATCTACAAACATCCATCGTTGTTACAGTTCTTCTCGCTGTAGACATCTACAAACATCCATCGTCGTTAGAGTTCCACTACTGTAGACATCTACAAACATCCATCGTCGTTAGAGTTCCACTACTGTAGACATCTACAAACATCCATCGTCGTTACAGTTCCACTACTGTAGACATCTACAAACATCCATCGTCGTTACAGTTCCACTACTGTAGACATCTACAAACATCCATCGTCGTTACAGTTTGCCACGCTGTAGACATCTACAAACATCCATCGTTGTTACAGTTTTCTCCCCACGCTGTAGACATCTACAAACTGCAATAAAAAAAGAAAGAATCGATCAAAAAGCAGTTTGTAATCGCCTCCTGTTGGGAGGAAGAATGGGGATAATCCAGTAGATGGTATCACACCTACGGTGGTAGTTCTTCTGGAGAGGGGTCCTCCATTGTGAGGCTGATGGTCGCTCCGATAAACCATATCGAGAGCCCTAATTTAAAAACAGTCCAGGGACCTCCCTCCCCCCTCAACAAAACATTCAGGGACCGTCTATTCAACGATGAAATTGCCTGGAGAGGAATACATGTACGGCCGAACCGACGTTTTTTCCCTCCCCAGGGCTATTCTATTAACCTTCCTACTTTCGCAGATAATCTCGGGTACCTTCGCTCTTCATGCCCCCTTTTTTTTCACGTTTTTTTTTAATCTTAAATTTTACTTTTTCTTTAAAATTTTAAAAACTGAACGTTTATCGGGTGTTGTGAAGTTTCGCATGGAAGACATATATTGTTGCTTAGTTAAGTACATATGCAGTATATTTACATCAGAGTGGGTAAAAATCAAAATATAAGATTAGTGAATATCATGAGAAGAAGACACAATATCAATTTTGGTCAATTCGAACAAAGGTCAACCTGTATACAATGGGCCATGAGTGTATACTCATGGACAAAGCTTAAGGAAGATTTATATTTTGAGTATCGCCAGTCGTATATACCCATGTATTTTTTAAGGAGACAGAAGATATACTTGGTTAACTCGTGTGTCTTCAATAAAGGTCACTGTAATATCTTTCGAAGTTATTATCTGAATCCCAAAATACATGGTAAAAGCTACAACTTCCTTAAGTTTTGTTTGTAAGTCTTCAATAAAGGTCACTGTAATATCTTTCAGAGTTATTGTCTGAATCCCGATATACATGATAAAAGGTACAACATCCTTAAGTTTTGTTTGTAAGTCTTCAATAAAGGTCACTGTAATATCTTTCAGAGTTATTGTCTGAATCCCGATATACATGCTAAAAGGTACAACTTTCTTAAGTTTTGTTTGTAAGTCTTCAATAAAGGTCACTGTGATATCTTTCGGAGTTATTGTCTGAATCCCGATATACATGGTAAAAGGTTAACTTCCTTAAGTTTTGTTTGCAAGTCTTCAATAAAGGTCTCTGTAATATCTTTCAGAGTTATTATCTGAATCCCGATATACATGTTAAAAGGTACAACTTCCTTAAGTTTTGTTTGTAAGTCTTCAATAAAGGTCACTGTAATATCTTTCGAAGTTATTATCTGAATCCCGATATACATACTAAAATGTACAACTTCCTTAAGTTTTGTTTGTAAGTCTTCAATAAAGTTCACTGTAATATATTTCAGAGTTATTGTCTGAATCCTGATATACATGCTAAAAGGTACAACTTCCTTAAATTTTGTCCATGAGTGTATTTCACATAAGAATACAAATAGAAAAACAAGAAATATATACATGATGCATTAACAAGGAGCAAAAATGTGCTAATAACAATAATTTCATTATTCAAATCAATATTGAGGAAGGTTAAAAAAAGAGAGAGAGAGACAATTTGATGACATAATTGTATTGGCATTCAGTTAATTATATCACAAGATGTGTGCACAATTGACATAGTTATAGTTAATGATGATGAAAAATACCAATAATTTTTTAAATTTTATTTCAACACACAAAACGCGATATCCCGGCTAGAGATAATAGCATTGCTTTACATTTTTTTTTAAAACAGAAACAGTTATAAACATATTATACAAGAAAAAGTAATCAAAAATAAAAGAGAAACAATAATATATATTAGGAACCTGAACCTTTCAGGTTTGAAAGAAAATCATAAATATATATATATATATCTACAAAAATAGTTAAATCTATGAAAATTCTCTCTGCTATTTACAAATTGATATAGATATACAACATTATTTATTGTCTGTTGTCTAGCGGTGAAGAAGAGTGGGCATTCCAGCAGTAGTTGTCTCGAGTCTTGGATGAAAAGAGAAAGAGATGAAGAGAGACCCAGAAAAGAAGAAGGATGGTCCAGATTAGACAAAACCCATCCGACTGAAAGGATCAAGAAAGTTGGCTGAATGAGATGGACATCATAAAGAGAAATCACCAACATCCAATAATATTGCCACGTGAAAAATAAGGAATGACAAAATTCAGGATGACACGGCAATTTATTCAAGGCAAGAATATGTGAATGATAAACAAAAGATAAGCAAAAAGGGAATTTTACAGAGTAGCAAAAGATAAACATAAAAAAATATATACTCTGTTAATAAAATAATAAATACGTTGCTACATAGCTCCTTCCCTATGGGAGCTGTGACCCACAGCTTGCAATTATTGTAGTTACTGACATGGATCTGAGGTGCTTCTGCCAAAATAATAAATACTTGGTTACATAACGGACAAGAATATTCTATATACAGTTACGAGCGTCATGCGTTCTTAATCAATTCTTCATCTCTGTCACCATTTGCTTTTTTTTTTGGAATGGCGCTCTCCTATTGGTTGGCTACGATCACGCCACCTTTGCCCCCCCACTCGCTTCTTCGTTTTTGTAACTATTGTGTTGGAGCGGGTCGCTCCTTAAATAAATGCATATATTAGTTAATAACTAAATGGAATCCTCTCTTTCTTTTTCATAGTAAGAGACGCCTACGGAAGCCAACAGTACATAGACAGATAAAGCACATAGGCTATAGTTATTAACTAATATATGCATTTATTTAAGGCGCCAATTTATAATTGTAACAAATAGTATTTGAATAAAAACATTCAATCGGGTAAAACACTAGCGTTGCCCGGGTCATTCGGCCAGTGGAATAAATAACTACAAGAATCAGGATGTTCTCTATTTCAGTTATTCACTCACTTAACAAAGCCTTTATTAAGACACCAGTCAGATTCTCCTCTCTCATTGCCACGATATCCTCACGGTGATCAATCAACATCATGTAGTGGAGGAGATAAATCCAAGTTCCTACTTACTGTGTTCTTTGTAAAAGTTATATAGGGACAGATTAGACTTGATATGACGCTGGTTAAAATACTTTGTACTGAGGTAAGTTGGCTGTCGTTTACTTTTGAGAAGAACATCTCTCTTTCTTTGCTAATATAATGACACTCAAAGATATAACGAGATATTTCAATTTATATTTTTATTTGCAAAGATGACATATTTTATCCTCCTTACTGAAGATTTCAGTATTGTTTTCCTTTAAAACTTTCAAGTTATTCACATTTTCCTCTAACCAATCCCCATATCGAATAATGATGCTGATGATGAATAGACCAGTAAAGTATAAAAAACGAAATGAAATCGGTAAAACTGGACATTCCAGCTAGAAATATCACCCTCATCCGAAAGCACAAAATCCCCATATAGTCAACATAAATATTACAAAATCAAAATATCTTGCGATCCTAAAAGCGTAGGTTGTCTGAAATTGAACCTAAATAGTTTTGATATCATTTTTTTAATGTAGAAAATGATGGTATAAACTATTAGGCAGTTATGTAGGTAAAACAAGTTAAAAGTCGAATATAAACAGTTAGGTAAAAATTATAGTAGCCCAAGAGAATAAGAACAAATTGAGCAGACCAAGAGAAGGAGTAGACCAAGTTAAGAAGGTGATAACACGTAAGATAAATTAGAGTAGCCCAAGAGAGTAGAACAAGGTAAAAGTCGAATAGAGCAAGTTAGGTAAAAATTAGAATAGCCCAAGATAGTAGGAATAGACTAAGTTAGGTAGGGGAGAACAAGTTAAAAGTCGAATAGAACAAGTTGAGTAGCCCAAGAGAGTAGAACAAATTGTGCAGACCAAGAAAGTAAGCAGACAAAGTTAAGAGAATATCGTTTTACAAGCTACTAACCAAAGTGTAGGATTTTCTAGCCCAAAAATAAATGTAGCAAGAAGACAAGCCGCACTGTAGCAAAGTACCAAGGTGCTGCTCAGACAAAGTTAAGAAGGAAAGAACAAGTAAGGGTAAAGTAGAGTAGCCCAAGAGATAGAACAAGTAAGTGAAGTGAAGCAGAGTAGACCAAGAGAGTAGAACAGCAGACCAAGAGAGTAGAACAGCAGACCAAGAGAGTAGAACAAATTGAGTAGACCAAGTTATACCAAGGAAAGAACAAGTAAGTGAAGTGAAGCAGAGTAGACCAAGAGAGTAGAACAAATTGAGTAGACCAAGTTATAACAAGGAAAGAACAAGTAAGTGAAGTGAAGCAGAGTAGACCAAGAGAGTAGAACAGCAGACCAAGAGAGTAGAACAAATTGAGTAGACCAAGTTATAACAAGGAAAGAACAAGTAAGTGAAGTGAAGCAGAGTAGACCAAGAGAGTAGAACAGCAGACCAAGAGAGTAGAACAAATTGAGTAGACCAAGTTATAGCAAGGAAAGAACAAGTAAGTGAAGTGAAGCAGAGTAGACCAAGAGAGTAGAACAGCAGACCAAGAGAGTAGAACAAATTGAGTAGACCAAGTTATAACAAGGAAAGAACAAGTAAGTGAAGTGAAGCAGAGTAGCCCAAGAGAGTAGAACAGCAGACCAAGAGAGTAGAACAAATTGAGTAGACCAAGTTATAGCAAGGAAAGAACAAGTAAGTGAAGTGAAGCAGAGTAGACCAAGAGAGTAGAACAGCAGACCAAGAGAGTAGAACAAATTGAGTAGACCAAGTTATAACAAGGAAAGAACAAGTAAGTGAAGTGAAGCAGAGTAGACCAAGAGAGTAGAACAGCAGACCAAGAGAGTAGAACAAATTGAGTAGACCAAGTTATAGCAAGGAAAGAACAAGTAAGTGAAGTGAAGCAGAGTAGACCAAGAGAGTAGAACAGCAGACCAAGAGAGTAGAACAAATTGAGTAGACCAAGTTATAACAAGGAAAGAACAAGTAAGTGAAGTGAAGCAGAGTAGACCAAGAGAGCAGAACAGCAGACCAAGAGAGTAGAACAAATTGAGTAGACCAAGTTATAACAAGGAAAGAACAAGTAAGTGAAGTGAAGCAGAGTAGCCCAAGAAAAAGGATGTCGTGCCAGGAGTGGCGTGCCTAGGACAATACCCCGGACGGACGGACGGAGGTAAATGTCGCAGCAGGTGACATCTCACTCCACCTTGATTAAAACCTCCGCTCTGTCATCCATCACGACATTTGATAAAGAGACTTCACCTTCCGCCTCATTATTTGATATCTGGGATACAATCGCACACTTTCTGTTCTTCTCTTCCTCGTGTAATTGACTACAAAATGATGATTTTTTATGATAACGACCGTAATTGGCTCTCTGAACACACCGAGTTGTACATTCAGCCAACTGTTTTTGACAGTACCTCAGTACATCTGATAATTGAAGAGAAATATGTCAGATTGCATATGCATAGAGAGTATTAAAAATGCTCAACACACATATATACAGGGTGTACCAGGTAAATTGGGAATTTCAACAATGGTATTTTAACTGAAATTTTTTGCAAGTAAAAATTAAAATATCCGAATGAAATTTGACACAGTAGTAGATAAAAGGATATAGTTTTTATTTATTCAATGTAGTTTCCATTATTAGCTACAACAGTCTCGAGGCGAGTGCGGAATGAAGCACAGGCCTTGGCGACGATGACCTTGTCCATTTGGGTCATCACCGTGTGAACTGCTTTCTTGACAGACTGGATGGTGGTATGAGGAGCTTTGTTGACATCTCTCTCAACAACGCCCCATACATAGTAGTCGAGGGGATTGCAATCTGGAGAATTAGGGGGCCAAATATCAGGACCCCAGTGACTAGGGACGTTAAGTGTCAGCCACGATTGTGTCTTTTTTGCCTTATGGGCTGGAGCTGAGTCCTGTTGGAAGACATACTTCCTTCCTGCGGCTACCATGTCCATCCAAGGCTTCACAACGGTCTCCAGAACATTGATGTAGGTGTCAGCGTTCATCCTAAGGCCCTTCTCAAAGAAATGGGGAGGCATGACATCACCTTCACTGCTGATAACGCCAAGGACCATTACGGAGGCAGGAAATTTCGTGTGCATCACGACAGGTATCTCTGAGGGGTCTTTACAGATCCAGCGATCATTCCTGGGATTTACCTTTTGGTCCACGTCAAAGTTCTTTTCGTCAGAGAAGAACCTTAGCATGCCAAAAGAGTCGTGTTTCAGGTTGTTGAGGAGGGCAGCAGCCTTTCCTTTTCTGTTATTCTTCATATTCTCAGTCAGCAACTGACCTTTCCGAAGGGCATAAGACTTGAGACCAAGGTCCTCATGGATAGTTCTGACAATTGTCACAGAGCCAACGTCCATTTCCTTGGCTATGGCCCTCATGCTCTTCCCAGGGTTTCCATCAATCTTCTCCTTGACATTTTTGACAAATTCTTCGCCTCTTACCCTGTCCGATCGACGCGAGTGCTTTTTCCTTGTAGCTATCCCCTCTTTGTTACTGTCGGCCTCATCAAACTGCTTCTTGACACGATAAATAGTGGTTTTGGGCAACTTAAGAAAATCCACTATCTCTTTGGGGCTCCTTCCGGCGCGCAGAGCAACGATGATGGCAGCTCGATTTTCAAATTCTCGGTTACTCTTCATCACTACACTGCGCACACATGTACTGTTGCATTTTACATGAATATGGCTACGTAATGAAAAAAAAAAGTTTTTAATCTCAAGTAGTTTTTGTTTTATGGACTGTCAAAGTTAGTCCCAATTTACCTGGTACACTCTGTATATTAAAATATTAAAATCAAAAAAGACATATCCTGACCACGAGCACATGAGCTTTTTAGATGGCAGAGTGCCATCTAGTGGAACAGAAATCAACTAAACGTTGATATAGGCTTGTTACATAATATTTGGCCAATCCATTTTCTCGATAAATCAAGAAAAGTCGCCTCGAACGCGTTTCGGGCTGTTGGACCTAATCAGCGTGGTGTAGGTAGTACCAGTAATAAGGAATGTTATTAATATAATACAATATAATGCGGCTTATGATTGTAAAACGAAATTTGGCAATTATACCGCAAATGTTTCTTTTGAACGAAAAATCGAAAATTATTTTAAGGAGAAATAACGATCATTTCTAACCTTAGGAATGAAGTATTATAGGATGAATTGTGAAGAGTAATGATAAACGGAATGAATACCGCCTTATTATTATTTTTTAAAGCTAATCATATATAATGGTGTAGTATGAAATTTAAATACAAGGAAAACTCAATTAAGACTTCTAGGTAAATTGGAGGGAGGAAAATAAATTTATTATACATGGATTTACCAAGGAGTCTCTGCAAGTGAATAAAAAAAAAAAAGAGGAAAACCTAATCATAAATTGTGATTTTTTATCATATTAAAGGGGGAATTTTTAAATTACTATATATATATATCTTCTCATAAATACTTTTTTTTTTATCAACAAGGAATCCAGGGCTAAGTTTCTTTACCACAAGGTTGTCCCAAAAGTTCGTTAACACTTGCAAAAATTGAAATACCAATATTATTTGCCATAATATTATTCGCTATTATGAATAATGTATTTGTATTATATATAAAGTAATTGTATTATTATGTATTCGCCGTATAATAATATTATTCGCCAAGTAATAAGATAAACAACTTTAAAGAAAAAAACACGAACTTTTGAGACAACCTTATATCCTTAAACCTGGCCCTTTTTTGTCCTGTTGATTTTATCTGAATGTAAAGACGAATGGATCAGCATGTATTTTATAATCAAAGGTCGTTTTACAATCATAAGCCGCTTTATATTGTATCATAAATTACTTTATATAATATTTATGAACGGAGAAATATGTCCAGGGTAGCCTAGAGGACATGGCATCTGCCCGGTAATCGGAACATTATGATTCCCATCTCTGGACACTTTTATTTTTCCGTTTATCATTACTCTTCACAATTCATCCTTTCATACTTCATCCCTAAGGTTAGAAATAATCGTTATTTCTCCTTAAAATAAATTTCGATTTTTTGTTTAAAAGAAACACATGCGGGATAAATTTCAAAGGTCGTTCTTACAATGAACATGTATAATTTCCATATACTAATATTCAGTGTAGCATATATAAGCAGAATGATCCAATACAGTATTAGAGTTATAAAGAAAGCGGTCTGGTAGATTATATTGGTGAAACCGCTGGGAAGGTTCACCACTGATGAGCCAAGCCCTCCCAATATATTTTTTTCATCGCAGTAAGGACAGTAGAAATTTAATATATGTTTGAAGGAAACATTCGTGTCTCAATGTTTTCATTTTAAATACAAGGTATGTCCCATAAGTTCCCGGACTGGGTCCATAAAAAAAAAAGGTAAGATATTTTTTAAAAAATATATTAAAACTTTTTAAAGTAATCCCCCCTTGCTTCAACGCACCAGCGCCATCGTTTCCCCAAATTGTCGAAACAGTTTTTATAGAGCTCTTTTGGAATGCTCTTCAATGCCAACAGCGATTTTTCTATTATGTCATCCCTGGTGTCAAAATATCTTCCTTTTAGAACTGCTTTAAGTTTGGGGAACAGGAAAAAGTCATTTGGTGCGATGTCTGGGGAATAGGGTGGTTGAGGTAGGATTTCTGTCCCGTTTTTAGCCAAAAAAACTCGTCACCAAGTGCGCTGTGTGAGGGCGGGCATTGTTATGGTGTAGGATCCAGTCACCATTAGGCCATTTTTCTGGCATTTTTTTCGAATCGCTTCCCTTAGATGGCGAAGAATGTCCAAATACATTTCCTTAATAACCGTTTGGCCTGCAGGAAGATACTCGTGATGAACAATGCCCTTGTTATCCAAAAAAGCGACCAGCATCACCTTGTTTCTGGATTTCAATATCCTTGATTTTTTTGGTCTAGGCTCACCCTGACCTCTCCACTCGGCATATTGACGCTTGGTTTCAGGGTCATAGTCATAGACCCATGTTTCGTCGCCTGTGATTATCTTGTCTTTCCATTCCGGATCCGTTCTTGTCATTTCCAACATGTTCTCACAGGTTGCAAGCCGACACAGTTTTGGCTCATTAGTGAGGAATCTTAGGTTGAATTTTGCAGGAGTCTTTTTGAGCTTCAAATCTTTGGTTACGATCCTTCCAATCGTTGTTTTAGAGATGCCTGTGTCTTGCTCTAGCTCCAGCAAAGTGGTTCGAGGATTTTCTTTTATCAAATCGGTGATTTTTTTGCACATTTTGGGCGTCCTTGCCGAGGTTCGTCTTCAATGGAAATTCTGCCAGCTTTAAATCTAGAATGCCATTCAAAAACAGTTGTTCTCTTTGGAGAGTCATTGGGGAATACTTTATTAAGCATTTCAAAAGTTTCGGTTGCAGATATTTGAAGTTTCACACAAAATTCTATGCAAATCCTCTGTTTCAATTTTTGTTCCATCGTAAAATCGCCGCAGCGCTAGGTGTGACCTTTAAATAAATTAGAATGACCTTGGCGCGCGCTAATGTACCGCCTCGATATTGGTACCACCGTGTTGCCTGATATTTTTTCTATAATAAACAGTCAAATTTATTTACATTTTTCATTTATTTATTTTTTTATGGACCCAGTCCGGGAACTCTCTCTCTCTCTCTCTTATGGGACATACCTTGTATATAGATGATGCGTTATTGCTTTGTATTAATATTGTAACAAAGTATTTATTAATTTTATTATTTTTATTAACAGAGTGGTCATTTTTATGTTTATATTTTGATACTCTGTAAATTTCCCTCGTGGTTTATCTTTTGTTTACCATTCATAGCTTGTCCTTGCCGGAAATAAATTGTTGTCTCCTCCTGAAGTTTTTGTCTTCCCTAATTTTCCATGAGGCAATATACTAATTTGAAATTAAAAATTTGAATATGATTTTGATTATTAAAAGGACAACAAAAAAACAATAGTTGATACTGTAAGTGATCTTAGCAAATGTTTATTACTTCCTTTTTATTGAAATAAATATTATAGCGAAGCTATTTATTATTTTATTAACAGAGTATCAATTTTGATGTTTTTATATTTTACTACTCTGTAAACTTCCCTCATTGCTTATCCTTTATCATCAACAACAACAGAAAGCTTTATTAAGACATTTTAGTCTTATACAGATTCTCCGTGTAGAAATGTAGGATACATACAGGAATAGCAGTAATAGTACCAGTAAACAACAACAACAGAAAGCTTTATTAAGACATTTTAGTCTTATACAGATTCTCCGTGTAGAAATGTAGGATACATACAGGAATAGCAGTAATAGTACCAGTAGACAACAACAACAGAAAGCTTTATTAAGACATTTTAGTCTTATACAGATTCTCCGTGTAGAAATGTAGGATACATACAGGAATAGCAGTAATAGTACCAGTAAACAACAACAACAGAAAGCTTTATTAAGACATTTTAGTCTTATACAGATTCTCCGTGTAGAAATGTAGGATACATACAGGAATAGCAGTAATAGTACCAGTAAACAACAACAACAGAAAGCTTTATTAAGACATTTTAGTCTTATACAGATTCTCCGTGTAGAAATGTAGGATACATACAGGAATAGCAGTAATAGTACCAGTAAACAACAACAACAGAAAGCTTTATTAAGACATTTTAGTCTTATACAGATTCTCCGTGTAGAAATGTAGGATACATACAGGAATAACAGTAATAGTACCATTAATCAACAACAACAAAAAGCTTTACTAAGACCGTTTAGTCTTATACAGATTCTCCAAGCAGAAATGTAGGATACATACAGGAATAGCAGTAATAGTACCAGTAATCAACAACAACAAAAAGCTTTACTAAGACCGTTTAGTCTTATACAGATTCTCCAAGCAGAAATGTAGGATACATACAGGAATAGCAGTAATAGTACCAGTAATCAACAACAACAAAAAGCTTTACTAAGACCGTTTAGTCTTATACAGATTCTCCAAGCAGAAATGTAGGATACATACAGGAATAGCAGTAATAGTACCAGTAATCAACAACAACAAAAAGCTTTACTAAGACCGTTTAGTCTTATACAGATTCTCCAAGCAGAAATGTAGGATACATACAGGAATAACAGTAATAGTACCAGTAATCAACAACAACAAAAAGTTTTATTAAGACCTTTTAGTCTTATACAGATTCTCCAAAGTCAGAAATGTAGGATACTTACAGGAGAAACAGTAATAGTACCAGTAATCAACAACAACAAAAAGCTTTACTAAGACCGTTTAGTCTTATACAGATTCTCCAAGCAGAAATGTAGGATACATACAGGAATAGCAGTAATAGTACCAGTAATCAACAACAACAAAAAGCTTTACTAAGACCGTTTAGTCTTATACAGATTCTCCAAGCAGAAATGTAGGATACATACAGGAATAGCAGTAATAGTACCAGTAATCAACAACAACAAAAAGCTTTACTAAGACCGTTTAGTCTTATACAGATTCTCCAAGCAGAAATGTAGGATACATACAGGAATAACAGTAATAGTACCAGTAATCAACAACAACAAAAAGTTTTATTAAGACCTTTTAGTCTTATACAGATTCTCCAAAGTCAGAAATGTAGGATACTTACAGGAGAAACAGTAATAGTACCAGTAATCAACAACAACAAAAAGCTTTACTAAGACCGTTTAGTCTTATACAGATTCTCCAATCAGAAATGTAGGATACATACAGGAATAACAGTAATAGTACCTTAATGGTAATTTGATATTTATATACAGGATAAATTATATAAAGACAATCAAGCTAATAGATTAGTCTGGGTAAATTGGAGTAGATTCATACACAAAAGAGGTAGTGAGGAAAGTTTTAGAACAGATGTGTAAATAAATCCCTTTTCAAACAAAGGCTCACGTGCACATGGGGAAAGGGAGAAAAAAATTACTGTGTTGTTGTTGTATGGCGAATCCATACAGGGCAATGGGTCCTAATAAAAGCTTTTTGTTGTTGTTGAGTAAATTGGAGGAAAATAAATTTTATATTTTATCAAATATAAATTGTGTTTGCCTTAAATAAATTGCTGAAGTTCCTGAATCCTTAAGATTGTCTTTCCTTAATTCTCCATGTGGCAATATCAACGTAGCAGAATATTTCTTGTGTTTCCAATTTTTGAAGAAAATAAAGTCGGTGACTTTCTGCCAAGACGTAAACCAACTTTATTCCTAAGGCAATGACACCAGCGGCCTATTTTATAAAAGCAGACTATTTCCGGTGGGCCACGTGATCCTGCATGTCCTGGAAGTAATCCTTGAAATGATTCGGTCCCACATGAGGCACGTAGTTGGCCAACACGCATGCGCATTTAGAAGGAAACAAGATTTTCGTCTGCTCCTTGATTATTTTAGCGCGAAAGAGAAATATTTGTTAAAATTGGTTTATTTGAATATCATTTAGTTTTAGTTTCATATCAAGTTATGACTGATTATGATAAGCATGGTGGATTAATATTAGTGACAGCTTGTACTGTAAGTACACCACATGTCTACACATGTAGTACCAGGCCATGATAACATGGTGGGTAGAGGGTTGTGACAGCTTGTACTGTAAGTACACCACATGTCTACACATGTAGTACCAGGCCATGATAACATGGTGGGTAGAGGGTTGTGACAGCTTGTACTGTAAGTACACCACATGTCTACACATGTAGTACCAGGCCATGATAACATGGTGGGTAGAGGGTTGTGACAGCTTGTACTGTAAGTACACCACATGTCTACACATGTAGTACCAGGCCATGATAACATGGTGGGTAGAGGGTTGTGACAGCTTGTACTGTGAGTACACCACACGTCTACACATGTAGTACCAGGCCATGATAACATGGTGGGTAGAGGGTTGTGACAGCTTGTACTGTAAGTACACCGCATGTCTACACATGTAGTACCAGGCCATGATAACATTGTGGGTAGAGGGTTGTGACAGCTTGTACTGTAAGTACACCACATGTCTACACATGTAGTACCAGGCCATGATAACATGGTGGGTAGAGGGTTGTGACAGCTTGTACTGTGAGTACACCACACGTCTACACATGTAGTACCAGGCCATGATAACATGGTGGGTAGAGGGTTGTGACAGCTTGTACTGTAAGTACACCGCATGTCTACACATGTAGTACCAGGCCATGATAACATTGTGGGTAGAGGGTTGTGACAGCTTGTACTGTAAGTACACCACATGTCTACACATGTAGTACCAGGCCATGATAACATGGTGGGTAGAGGGTTGTGACAGCTTGTACTGTAAGTACACCACATGTCTACACATGTAGTACCAGGACATGATAACATGGTGGGTAGAGGGTTGTGACAGCTTGTATTGTAAGTTTTCACCATATATCTAAACATGTAGTTCCAGGCCATGATAATCATGGCAGGTAGTGTGTGAAAGGTTGTACTTTAAAGATTTGACAGAAAATTAAATTAATATTCTATTAATAAATGATAAATATGATTCTTACAATATTTATATATATCTCTTGGAAGATACCCAACAACAATTGCTCAACGCCAGAATCAAGGACTGTTTTTCGAACATAAGGTTCCTGACCAAGTCAATCAAAGGGCTACTCTTCCTAATAGCTCAAAAGGTCCCTCCTGCAGAACTTGCAAACCATATTATCGGTATCACAAATGACATCAAGGCGCAAGAAAGTATCATATCACTCAGGCACCAGAGGAAACTTATCTTCTGGCAAAATAAATTTTCATACCCTCTCCTTTCCTCCTACAATCAGAAGCAGCAGTCGTCAAATGTGGTCAACTTGTCACACCGTACCCTATCTCCCTCAGAAATATCACTTTTAGAGAAGGGCCTCAAGTTCCGCATCCCCTCCAAGCCCAATATCCCTGAGGTCATCAGCTCCGTCGAATCTACCATCAAACAGTACAGCCTGCAAGACAAACATTCCGTGAGAACATTGGTTGCCAAGACTCTAACTAAACCTTATACCCCTCCTCCCAACTACCGTGCAGACCTAAGAACACTTCAAAGACTTAAGCAGAGTAAATCCATTGTCATCACCCGATCCGACAAGGGCTCAAACACCGTCATCATGAACCAAGAGGATTACCGAGCCAAGATGCACGATCTACTCGGAGATGACACCACCTTCTCCCCCATCTCAGACAAGGTTAGCCTCTCCCTAGTTACATTTTTCAGAACCTCCCTACTACAGTTGAAAAAATCTAAACATATTACCCCCGACGATTACAAGATATTTATTTCCAACCTTTCCAATAGCGCATACATCTACGGCCTGCCAAAAATCCATAAACCTGACGTACCACTCCGTCCGATTATCGCCTACCATCATTCACCCGCTTATCCATTGGCCAAATTCCTCTCTAACTACCTTTCCCCTCTGTTACAAAACCACAGGAATATATACTCCATACGAAGCACCCCCCACTTTATCAATGAGTTAACTGCCTTAAAACCCGCCCCACATTTTACAATGTGTTCCTTCGATGTAACCTCCCTCTACCTCAGTCTTCCCCACAATCTCATCATAGATAGTCTGGAGCGGTTCCTTGACTCACAGAGTGTAGATTCCCATACAGCTTCATCCATAGTACAACTTACCAAGCTCTGCTTGAGCATGAACTGTTTCACATTCCAAGAAAATCATTACAGACAAATTAAGGGCTCTCCAATGGGTAGCCCTCTTTCCTCTATTGTCGCAGAAGTCGCTATGTCCGAAATAGACAACTGGATCACCCGTACCCTCCCCATAGATATACAAATATGGCGCCGTTATATTGATGACGTCTTTTGCTTATGCAGACACGGCCAGGAGAGCACCATACTTGCAGCCCTCAATAGTTTTAACCCCAACATCTCCTTCACTTTGGAAATAGAATCAAACCAGGTCATCCCATTCCTAGACATCCTAATAATACGTACAGCATCCTCATTCCACACCACAGTCTACTACAAAAAACAGTGTCCCCCCAGTTATACCCATTTCAATTCACACTGCCCCATTTCCCACAAAATCAACATAGTAAAAACTCTCACCAAAAGAATCTATACCCACTGTTCGCTCGATGTATTTAAAGAAATAGAGAAAAATCTCATCATATCGCACCTCTCCATAGCATCGTTTCCGCTTGAATACATCAACAGACATTCATATACACCTGGCCCCCCCAACCACCCTAAAATTTACAGATCATTATGTTTCCTTCCCTACTCCCCCTCCTCAGCCGACATAGCCAGAAGCCTTAAAGCATACGGTATCCGCACCTTATATAAAAACTCCCCCAACCTGCTCACATCCCTCCGTCACCCATATACTAAATCGCATGCTCCCCCTGATCCCCTCTATTCTGTTGGCGCGGTCTACTCTGTCTCGTGTGAGCAATGCTCTGCCACATACGTTGGCGAGACAGGTAGATCCGTCGCCATCAGAATGTCTGAGCATTCTAGAAATATCTCCAACCAAGACACCAGGTCCCTCCTTTACCAGCACACACTCAATACCGGCCATACATTCAACACCAACCACCCCACCATACATTACAGACGCATTCATAACCAGCACCAGCGATTAGTTCTCGAATCTATAGAATCTCACAGACATAATAGCATCAACCGCAAAATAGATCTTCCTGATGCCTATCGTGCTCTCCTGGCCTTACAGTAATAGCATCATTTCCTAAAATTCTTTGAAATATCACATATCCAGTAATTTACGTTAACATATTCCTCTATAGACTCAAAACTCCAAATATACAAATGCCCTATTTGCCTACTATCTCTTTAATTACAATAGTCATAACAAATGAAAAATCCCCATTTGCATAGCATATTCCGCTAATATGTAAATAATCATGTGTATATATTCTCTTTCTAGCCACATTACCTATGTTATAGTGTCACGTCTACCACGCCTGTAGAAGGGGTTTTTACCCGAAAGCTCGCACCGTTATAATTTGTCTAATAAAGAAACTTTTCTTCTCTTATTCTGTTTTATCGCATATACAAATTCTTACTTTTCAATAAAAACGCTTCAATAGAAACACACGAGCCACGATAAACTAAAGACCTCACAGAAACACACACAAAGACACAAAAAAAAAGAACAACCGGCTCTTTAAAAAAAAAAAGAATGATCAGATTCAATCAGTACGTGGTCTCATCACCATTCAGAAAATAGGCTGAGGGATCAAGTTTCTGGGGGGTAGTTGTCCATTTGGGGGGCGGGGGGTCTGACAATGTGTCCATTGTGGGGGGCCGTTGTCACTGATGGCACTTTGATACTGCAGTAACTGCCTGAGATGGGCTGAGAGATAAGTCAGTAGGTACAATGAGGTGCTGGAAACCCGAGAAATTGGCTCTCTCCACTGTCTTCTTGGTGGATGGTCGGATTGTTGTATGTACTTGTTGTATGGGTTAGCGTGTTATTTGAATGATGTATTTTATTCCTTCTCTCTACTATATTAGTCCGTGTTTTTAGGCTTATCCCTAGTACACGTGGTATAGGCCATGATAATCATGGTGAATAGAGTAAGCGACTACTTTTACTGTAAGTGCACCACATGTCAACACATGTGAAAGGCAGTTCGACTTTGTACTTACAAATGTGCCAAAGCCCCGTTTGGTTACTTATACTCGCTGTTGGGGGTTGGACTTTTGTAAGAATCGGGGGCCATTGAGGCATTTTTTCTTTTAAATCAGAAAAAAGTGCCCAATGCGGGAATCGAACCCGGGTAGTAGCGGTCGAAAATCAACGGTTTAGACTATCCTTCAACCGACTCCCTACTTTAGTCCGTGTTCAGGTCTAGATTGATTTTGTAGGTGTTATCTTGGATTTCAGTAAATATTGTTTAGACTTATATGTGATCCTCCTTTATATTGTTCTGGGCTCATGTTCTGCATCAATTTGTTAGTTAGCTTGGATGTTTAAATTATTGTTTAGACTTTTGTATGAAAGTTATATATTGTTCTGTTTTAAAGTCTAGCATGAGTTTGTAAGTTGTTCTAGATATTTATATTATTGTTTAGACTCATGCATGATTGCTATTCTGTTCTGGGCTAGGTCCGGTATGAGTTTATATGTTGTTTTGTATATTTGATTTTTGTTCAGACTTATGTATGAAAGTTATATATTGTTCCGTGTTCAAGTCTAGCATGAATTTGTGAGTTGTTCTAGATATTTATATTATTGTTTAGACTTATGCATGATTGCTATTTTGTTCTGAGCTCAGGTCCGGTATGAGTTTATATGTTGTTTTGTATATTTGTTTTTGTTTAGACTTATGTATGAAAGTTATATATTGTTCCCCGTGTTTAAGTCTAGCATGAATTTGTGAATTGTTTTGGATGTTTAAAACTTTGCGTAGACTTATATATGTATTTTGTTCAAACTTCAAGTCTATCATGAGTTTATAGGTTATAATATTTGTTTAAATTAATGTTTTTATATATATATAGACTTATGTATGAAAAAGCTATATTGTTTCCCATGTTCAAGCCCAGAATAAGTTTGTAAATTAGCTTGGATGTTCAAATTATTGCTTAGGCTTATGTATGAATTCTATATTGTTCGATGTGTTCAAGTACAGCATGAGTTTGTAAGTTAGCTTGGATGTTTATAATATTGTTTAGACTAATGCATGATTGCTACATTGTTTTGGGCTTGAGTTTGGTATGAGTTTGTAGGTTGTTGTGTATATTTTAATTATTGTTTAGACTCTGAGAGAATAATTGCAAAAACTATAACAAGACTCAAAGCAAAACAGTTCAAAGGAAAGTCAATACATCCAGATGGCACAAGAACCTACAGGACATATAACAATTGTCCTGGTGTGGAACTAACACCTACCTACATATTCTCATGCCCAGCAATGTCCACAGCCTTGCAGAAAATTGACATAGACCCAGAGCAGCAGCTTTACACACCCAAGATAGTGGGCATTGCTGCTTCTGTGATAGAGATGCATGGAGACATCTGAGGCTCTTCATTGGACACGACAACAACAATACAGTATACACACACAAGATAGAGGTCACTGCTGTGATAGAGATGTGCAGAGACATCTGAGGCTCTTCATTGGACACGACAACAACAATACAGTATACACACCCAAGATAGAGGACATTGCTGTGATAGAGATGTACGGAGACATCTGAGGCTCTTCATTGGACACGGCAACAACAAAAACTTATGTGTGTGCGTTCAGGTATATTTTCCCGTGTTTAAATCCAGAATGAGTTTGTAAATTTTCTTCTATATTTAAATATTCGCTTAAACTTATGTATGAATGCTAAATTGTTCCCCGTGTTCAAGTTCAGAATGCGTTTCTAGGTTGTTTTGTATGTTTAAATTATTGTTTAGAGACTCATATGGGAATGTTATATCCTTCATTGTCTGAAAAACTGGGTGAACGAACAAATTAATTAATTCCTAAGACTTTATATTCCGACTTTAGACAACATTCTTTTACCTTTGATCCATCCATGTATAAAACTGCTGTATAGATGTCTGATATTTATGTATAGTGTACATTGTTGTATATTCCTTTTTCTCTTGTACTAATCTAAATTTCTGTCAATACTACTAATTACTGTTTTTTAAATAAAAGTAACTGTTTGTTCTCTATTGCTTGTATATAAGTTTATGTCAAGCCCTTTCCTTCTTCTTTCCCTCTATTTGATACATTGTAAATAACATTGCTGATTATTGTTACTATTACTGTTATATACCCTCTTCTACTCGGAGAATCTGTATAAGACCAGAAGGTCTTAATTAAAGTTTTTTTTGTTGTTGTATGTTGTGTTGTTTATATTATTCATTTTTTAAGTCAAGTAGGAATTTCAAGTTTTTTTTTTGTTTTATGAATATGTAAGTAATTATTTAAACTTATCTGTGGATACTATAATCGTCCGTGTTCAAATCCAGAATTGGGGTCATTGGTAAACTTGGATGTCTAAATTATCATTCAGACTTATACGTGATTGCTAAAATGTTTCTTGTTTAAATTCAGTATATGTTGGATGTTTACCTTGTTAGAATTATGCTTGAATACCATATTTTATTACGTTCCAGTTCCGTATATGTATTTTTTGTCTTATATATCTCTCGTGTATGTGTTGAATATTTGTGGGTTAAACTTAAACTCATGGAAAAACTCTTAAGGAATTTTCATATTTAGATTTCGCTGGTCTTTTATGCTTTTGAAAAAGATAGAGGCAGTTTTGTTCACACTTGGTTATCTCATGTGTCTTCAATAAAGGTCACTGTAATATCTTTCAAAGTTATTGTCTGAATACGGATATGCATGGTAAAAGGTACAACTTCCTTAAGTTTTGTCCATGAGTGAATATATGGAAGTATGAGTTCGGGATTTTTTTATCGCATCTCTTGTAAATTTTCAAGTTATGGTTGCGTGTTGCCGTTTGTTTTAAGTACAATATTAATTTGTGTGTATGTGGATACAATAAAACTAGCCTACCGGAGACAGAATCCATACAACGCTATGTTTACCGGAGACAAGACAACCCATACAACGCTGTGTTTACCGGAGACAAGACAACCCATACAACGCTGTGTTTACCGGAGACAAGACAACCCATACAACGGTGTGTTTACCGGAGACAGAATCCATACAACGCTGTGTTTACCGGATACAAGACAGAATCCATACAACGCTGTGTTTACCGGATACAAGACAGAATCCATACAACGGTGTGTTTACCGGAGACAGAATCCATACAACACTGTGTTTACCGGAGACAAGACAGAATCCATACAACGGTGTGTTTACCGGAGACAGAATCCATACAACGCTGTGTTTACCGGAGACAAGACAGAATCCATACAACACTGTGTGTACTGGAGACAGAATCCATACAACGGTGCGTTTACCGGAGACAAGACAATCCATACAACGGTGTGTTTACCGGAGACAGAATCCATACAACACTGTGTTTACCGGAGACAAGACAGAATCCATACAACACTGTGTGTACTGGAGACAGAATCCATACAACGGTGCTTTTACCGGAGACAAGACAATCCATACAACGGTGTGTTTACCGGAGACAGAATCCATACAACACTGTGTTTACCGGAGACAAGACAGAATCCATACAACACTGTGTGTACTGGAGACAGAATCCATACAACGGTGCGTTTACCGGAGACAAGACAACCCATACAACGGTGTGTTTACCGGAGACAGAATCCATACAACACTGTGTTTACCGGAGACAAGACAGAATCCATACAACACTGTGTGTACTGGAGACAGAATCCATACAACGGTGCGTTTACCGGAGACAAGACAATCCATACAACGGTGTGTTTACCGGAGACAGAATCCATACAACGGTGTGTTTACCGGAGACAAGACAACCCATACAACGGTGTGTTTACCGGAGACAGAATCCATACAACGGTGTGTTTACCGGAGACAGAATCCATACAACGGTGTGTTTACCGGAGACAAGACAACCCATACAACGGTGTGTTTACCGGAGACAGAATCCATACAACGGTGTGTTTACCGGAGACAAGACAACCCATACAACGGTGTGTTTACCGGAGACAGAATCCATACAACGGTGTGTTTACCGGAGACAAGACAACCCATACAACGGTGTGTTTACCGGAGACAGAATCCATACAACGGTGTGTTTACCGGAGACAAGACAACCCATACAACGGTGTGTTTACCGGAGACAGAATCCATACAACGGTGTGTTTACCGGAGACAAGACAACCCATACAACGGTGTGTTTACCGGAGACAGAATCCATACAACGGTGTGTTTACCGGAGACAAGACAACCCATACAACGGTGTGTTTACCGGAGACAGAATCCATACAACGGTGTGTTTACCGGAGACAGAATCCATACAACGGTGTGTTTACCGGAGACAAGACAACCCATACAACGGTGTGTTTACCGGAGACAGAATCCATACAACGGTGTGTTTACCGGAGACAAGACAACCCATACAACGGTGTGTTTACCGGAGACAGAATCCATACAACGGTGTGTTTACCGGAGACAGAATCCATACAACGGTGTGTTTACCGGAGACAAGACAACCCATACAACGGTGTGTTTACTGGAGACCAAGACAACCCATACAACGCTGTGTTTACCGGAGACAGAATCCATACAACGGTGTGTTTACCGGAGACAAGACAACCCATACAACGGTGTGTTTACCGGAGACAGAATCCATACAACGGTGTGTTTACCGGAGACAAGACAACCCATACAACGGTGTGTTTACCGGAGACAGAATCCATACAACGGTGTGTTTACCGGAGACAGAATCCATACAACGGTGTGTTTACCGGAGACAAGACAACCCATACAACGGTGTGTTTACCGGAGACAGAATCCATACAACGGAGTGTTTACCGGAGACAAGACAACCCATACAACGGTGTGTTTACCGGAGACAAGACAACCCATACAACGGTGTGTTTACTGGAGACAAGACAACCCATACAACGGTGTGTTTACCGGAGACAGAATCCATACAACGGTGTGTTTACCGGAGACAAGACAACCCATACAACGGTGTGTTTACCGGAGACAGAATTCATACAACGGTGTGTTTACCGGAGACAAGACAACCCATACAACGGTGTGTTTACCGGAGACAGAATTCATACAACGGTGTGTTTACCGGAGACAGAATCCATACAACGGTGTGTTTACCGGAGACAAGACAACCCATACAACGCTGTGTTTACCGGAGACAAGACAACCCATACAACGGTGTGTTTACCGGAGACAAGACAACCCATACAACGGTGTGTTTACCGGAGACAGAATCCATACAACGGTGTGTTTACCGGAGACAGAATCCATACAACGGTGTGTTTACCGGAGACAAGACAACCCATACAACGGTGTGTTTACCGGAGACAGAATTCATACAACGGTGTGTTTACCGGAGACAGAATCCATACAACGGTGTGTTTACCGGAGACAAGACAACCCATACAACGGTGTGTTTACCGGAGACAGAATTCATACAACGGTGTGTTTACCGGAGACAGAATCCATACAACGGTGTGTTTACCGGAGACAAGACAACCCATACAACGGTGTGTTTACCGGAGACAGAATTCATACAACGGTGTGTTTACCGGAGACAGAATCCATACAACGGTGTGTTTACCGGAGACAAGACAACCCATACAACGGTGTGTTTACCGGAGACAGAATTCATACAACGGTGTGTTTACCGGAGACAGAATCCATACAACGGTGTGTTTACCGGAGACAGAATCCATACAACGGTGTGTTTACCGGAGTCAGAATCCATACAACGGTGTGTTTACCGGAGTCAGAATCCATACAACGGTGTGTTTACCGGAGACAAGACAACCCATACAACGGTGTGTTTACCGGAGACAGAATCCATACAACGGTGTGTTTACCGGAGACAAGACAACCCATACAACGGTGTGTTTACCGGAGACAAGACAACCCATACAACGGTGTGTTTACTGGAGACAAGACAACCCATACAACGGTGTGTTTACCGGAGACAGAATCCATACAACGGTGTGTTTACCGGAGACAAGACAACCCATACAACGGTGTGTTTACCGGAGACAGAATTCATACAACGGTGTGTTTACCGGAGACAAGACAACCCATACAACGGTGTGTTTACCGGAGACAGAATTCATACAACGGTGTGTTTACCGGAGACAGAATCCATACAACGGTGTGTTTACCGGAGACAAGACAACCCATACAACGCTGTGTTTACCGGAGACAAGACAGAATTCATACAACGGTGTGTTTACCGGAGACAGAATCCATACAACGGTGTGTTTACCGGAGACAAGACAACCCATACAACGGTGTGTTTACCGGAGACAAGACAACCCATACAACGGTGTGTTTACTGGAGACAAGACAACCCATACAACGGTGTGTTTACTGGAGACAAGACAACCCATACAACGGTGTGTTTACTGGAGACAAGACAACCCATACAACGGTGTGTTTACTGGAGACAAGACAACCCATACAACGGTTGTGTTTACCGGAGACAAGACAACCCATACAACGGTGTGTTTACCGGAGACAAGACAACCCATACAACGGTGTGTTTACTGGAGACAAGACAACCCATACAACGGTGTGTTTACCGGAGACAGAATCCATACAACGGTGTGTTTACCGGAGACAAGACAACCCATACAACGGTGTGTTTACCGGAGACAGAATCCATACAACGGTGTGTTTACCGGAGACAAGACAACCCATACAACGGTGTGTTTACCGGAGACAAGACAACCCATACAACGGTGTGTTTACTGGAGACAAGACAACCCATACAACGGTGTGTTTACTGGAGACAAGACAACCCATACAACGGTTGTGTTTACTGGAGACAAGACAACCCATACAACGGTGTGTTTACCGGAGACAAGACAACCCATACAACGGTGTGTTTACCGGAGACAAGACAACCCATACAACGGTGTGTTTACCGGAGACAAGACAACCCATACAACGGTGTGTTTACTGGAGACAAGACAACCCATACAACGGTGTGTTTACCGGAGACAGAATCCATACAACGGTGTGTTTACCGGAGACAAGACAACCCATACAACGGTGTGTTTACCGGAGACAGAATTCATACAACGGTGTGTTTACCGGAGACAAGACAACCCATACAACGGTGTGTTTACCGGAGACAGAATTCATACAACGGTGTGTTTACCGGAGACAGAATCCATACAACGGTGTGTTTACCGGAGACAAGACAACCCATACAACGGTGTGTTTACCGGAGACAGAATTCATACAACGGTGTGTTTACCGGAGACAGAATCCATACAACGGTGTGTTTACCGGAGACAAGACAACCCATACAACGGTGTGTTTACCGGAGACAGAATTCATACAACGGTGTGTTTACCGGAGACAGAATCCATACAACGGTGTGTTTACCGGAGACAAGACAACCCATACAACGGTGTGTTTACCGGAGACAGAATTCATACAACGGTGTGTTTACCGGAGACAGAATCCATACAACGGTGTGTTTACCGGAGACAGAATCCATACAACGGTGTGTTTACCGGAGTCAGAATCCATACAACGGTGTGTTTACCGGAGTCAGAATCCATACAACGGTGTGTTTACCGGAGACAGAATCCATACAACACTGTGTTTACCGGAGACAAGACAACCCATACAACGGTGTGTTTACCGGAGACAGAATCCATACAACGGTGTGTTTACCGGAGACAGAATCCATACAACGGTGTGTTTACCGGAGACAGAATCCATACAACACTGTGTTTACCGGAGACAAGACATAATACATACAACGGTGTGTTTATCGGAGACAGAATCCATACAACACTGTGTTTACTGGAGACAAGACAGAATCCATACAACGGTGTGTTTACTGGAGACAGAATCCTTACAACACTGTGTTTACCGGAGACAAGACAGAATCCATACAACACTGTGTTTACCGGAGACAAGACAGAATCCATACAACGGTGTGTTTACCGGAGACAAGACAGAATCCATACAACACTGTGTTTACCGGAGACAAGACAGAATCCATACAACGGTGTGTTTACCGGAGACAAGACAGAATCCATACAACACTGTGTTTACCGGAGACAAGACAGAATCCATACAACGGTGTGTTTACCGGAGACAAGACAGAATCCATACAACACTGTGTTTACCGGAGACAAGACAGAATCCATACAACGGTGTGTTTACCGAAACAGAATCCATACAACACAGCGTGTTTACCAGAAAGAAGTGTAGGGTAGAAAAGGGACAGCCGACGACCATCATTCGATCGTCTGCCCCACCCAAGCCAGGCGGCGATTGGCCGAGATAACACCGCGAGTAAATGAGCTGTAAGAGAGGTGTCTTCTAAATATTTGATCGTCCCCGGCACACATTTGAATAATTGCCTCCGATAGGACCCATGCTCGTAGATAGGACCTCTCAATTTAAATTAGAAGGTGGTGATATATTGGCTGGAAAATCTTTCTTATCTACTGGGGATGTGTAATTTGTTGGTTTATCTCTACTCGGGTTGGACAACCATCGAACCAATGATGCCTCTTCTAATGGATTAGTCCAATCGCCTTGACTCCAATATGATAAAACTACGAAAAAAATTCGTTTTTTTTATAAAGTATCTAACAATGATAATGCCTATCCTTTAACTCTCTGAATCTCGTTTTATGAAGAGTTAAATTTGCATATCTCTCTCAATTCTATAATTGCATATGTAATAACATTTGCATAATAACATATGCAAATAAATATATTCACATAATTACGATAATATAGAATGCATTCATTCCAATTACGGAGTCTCGTTAGAGTTTCGTTTTGTTATTTTGGGTCCCTACCTCCCCGTTCTGGGTAATTTGCAGGCCTTCTGCCTTTCCTTAGTAGCTCAGGCTTCTTCTTCGGAATTGTACACTGAAATTTCATCCACCATTCTTTCTATTGTCTGAAGACCATTCCATAAGCGAGGGTTCTTTATTTCTGCACCATTTCCCAACTGTTTTCCAACGTTATTTGTCTAAATCGAAGACTTCGCAGATGTCAGGTGACCCAAATAGGACAAAGGGCGCTAGGTCCGGATTATAGGCAGGTTACGACATCTAAATCCGTCTAGTACTGGCAATCATATTCAGGAGCAAAGTGAAGGCCTAGCATTGTCACTATAAATAATTATCTTTTGATATATTATAGAACCTTTCTATCTTTTATAAGCTAGCATGCGTTTAGACAACATCTTATAAAATATTTATTTGCCAATATATTTCGGTTGGCTGAACGCCAATCTTTGTCAAGGCAGTAAATTTCTGTATAAACAAACTCAGCGCCGCATAGTGTTATAAATTACGTGTTCGATTTTCTCTTTCTAAATGATGACATTTTTGATACAGTAAAAAAGCCCTGTTATTCTCATTTGACTTTGAATTCTATATTTTATGGGCAGGGGAATTTTATTTTTCAAGAATTTTGTGCTATCTTTTGTTCACATTTAGTTATCTCGTATGTCTTCAATAAAGGTGACTGTAATATCTTTCAGAGTTATTGTCTCAATCTCGATATACATGCTAAAAGGTACAACTTCCTTAAGTTTTTTTCATTAATGTATATTGGTTATCTCGTGTGTCTTCAATAAAGGTCACTGTAATATATTTCAGAGTTATTGTCTGAATCCCGATGCTAAAAGGTACAACTTCCTTAAGTTTAATTCGTGAATGTATATTGGTTATCTCGTGTGTCTTCAATAAAGGTCACTGTAATATCTTTCAGAGTTATTGTTTGAATCCCGATATACATGCTAAAAGGTACAACTTCCTTAAGTTTTTTTCATTAATGTATATTGGTTATCTCGTGTGTCTTCAATAAAGGTCACTGTAATATATTTCAGAGTTATTGTCCCGATATACATGTTAAAAGGTATAACTTCCTTAAGTTTTGTCCATAAATGTATATTGGTTATCTCGTGTGTCTTCAATAAAGGCACTGTAATATCTTTCAGAGTTATTGTCTCAATTCCGATATACACGTTAAAAGGTACAACTTCCTTAAGTTTTGTTTGTAAGTCTTCAATAAAGGTTACTGTAATATCTTTCAGAGTTATTGTCTGAATCCCGATATACATGTTAAAAGGTACAACTTCCTTAAGTTTTGTCCATGAGTGTATTTTGTCCTGTATCTAGCTGTTCAATGATAAAAGGACGCTTCTCTACAAAGGACATTTTGGCTCCAAAACACGGTGTTGTCTTTTATAGAGAGGCTCTACGTTATTTACTATAGTTTGTACGAATCCTCATCAAATATTCATCGAATTTTCATTGAAATATTAAATTTATATTTAAAAAAATGAGTTACAGTTTAACATATATACACTCATGGATACAAAACTTAAGGAAGTTGTACCTTTTAGCATGTATATCGGGATTCAGACAATAACTCTGAAAGATATTACAGTGACCTTTATTGAAGACTTACAAACAAAACTTAAGGAAGTTGTACCTTTTAGTATGTATATCGGGATTCAGACAATAACTCTGAAAGATATCACAGTGACCTTTATTGAAGACTTACAAACAAAACTTAAGGAAGTTGTACCTTTCACCATGTATATCGGGATTCAGACAATAACTCTGAAAGATATTACAATGACCTTTATTGAAGACAAACGAGATAACCAAGTGTGTACAAAATTACCTCTGTCTTCTTTAAATAAAAACAGACGACCGGCGATATTAAATACTTTCCACTTCCTTAAGTTCAAGTTAATGAGTGTATATCGTAAAATTATAATATATATTACAACGATGTTTGATATAGTGAATTTAATTTGCTAAAGTTTCTCAAGGATTGGAATTGTTGAGCATTTGCTTGATTTTGGAATCCATGTGATATTGCAGCCATAGTAACATTAATAGTTTAGATATATCAGAATTAGCTTTAATTCAGCTTATAAAACACAAAATCTTATTAAATATGCCTGATTTAAGGCGTAAGAATAAAAAAAAAGGAAAAACTTATTTACATAATTTACAAAAGGTTTGAGCCGGCCAACGGGAAACAACAACAATAGGTTATATAAAGGGAAGTCGCGACATCTGGTGGTATACTTAACAGGATATTTGAATCTATCAAATATAATTTTAAATAAAATAATATTTTTATATAAAATATATATATATGTCATAATTTGTATATAATTAAATGCAACCCCGACCCACTATGTATGTACCATGTATGATTTTCAAAGACTTAATAAAGAACAAGGTAACTGGAGGAAAGAAAGTAACAAAAGATATAGGAAGTAAGACTAAAGCTGGCACGACTATTTTGGCACCCCTGTGTCAACATTGCAGGGGCAGAGACCGGGCGTCTCTAGTGACCGCAGAAGTTATTTTAGCCAAGATTCACTCAATACTTTCTGACAAACAGGACGTGTCGAGTGACCAGAAGTTATAAAAGTTTGAGAGACATCCAGTACTTCCGGCAAAAACAGGACGTGTCTAATATCCTTCGAAACTATAAGCGTCAAGACACCAAACACTTCCTGACGAAATCAGATATACCAGGCAGGGCACAGCTTTCATCAAGGGAAGCCGCCGGCCTATCAGAAGATAGCACCTTAAGTAGGTCAACCAATAGAAAAAGATCATGTGAGATCTCTCAACCAATCAGAGAGAAACTGACTCGTGGTGTTAAATCGAAAGACAAGAATAGTTAGTTACGCTTTGGCTCCCACGGAGGTGACATCGGCTTTAGACCTCTCTCCCTCGGCTCATCCCACAGCTAAGTACAATCACCGCCATGTGATCAGTTAATTAACAATCAAAATCGCTCCGCCTTCTCAAGCTTTCTTCCCTCCAATCCAGTTGCCTTTTATTTTCAAACCTCACCATGTGTCCTGATTATTCCTAACTGTGTGCTTCACTTACCACTCAACGACTGCGCTTCAATCAAATATCACCATTCGCATCCAACAACAAGAAACCCCACAACGATATTGCCACAGAACGGTTAAGTCGACAGGATTCTACAACAGTGTAATACAACAAATATTACAGTGATATAACAAATATTGCATCATCTTATTACACAGAGTCGACAGGATAAAGATTATAGAGCTTAATCAGGATAAAGATGGAAATTAACCCAGGCACCAGCACAACAAAAGACAATGACAACCCAAGAGAGAAGGAACTGGCAACGCACGGAAAGAAGCTGACAACGAACGAGGCGACAAGACATACCCTGGCGACGATAATTTTAGAACTGACCGCCGCGCTACAAGGGGCGAGATCCCCGCAGCTGGAAGCGGTCTTCCGGAGCGCCACCCTCGGGACAACCGCCGCCTGCACCGCCGGTACGTGTCCGAACAACCTGACGTCCACCGAGTTATCGCCACCCGCCATGCCGTACCAGTACACACGGAAGCAACCCACGCGACACGGACCCAGTGTACCGACAACACGATCCACTCGAATGGAAGCAGTACAAATGACTAGATTTCCCTTTCAATCGCGCGGACAGTGCAAAAGGTCCCGATCCGGTTCAACAGATATTCCAAGCCAACCACACCAAGCCGAAGACGCCACAATGGAGACTTTTCGAGACTAAGGTAGGCAATCCACCCAATGACATCATCAAATTAACTTTGGACTTGTATCTGACCCAGGACCTACCATGTACCTTTCTCATTGAACCAGACGCAGGTTCGAACATATTGCCGTATCATTTATACAATAGATTAAAAACACAACTCCCCAATTTAAGTATTAAAAAACCTTCCCTTGATCTATCCACCCTAAATAGTTTTACGAAAATAATAGGACATTTAACTTTCCCTCTGACAATAGGCCAAATAACCCGTAGAGAGAACTTCCACGTGGTAAATGCATCCTTGCCATTTGGAGTTCTTACCTTAAAAACCCTTTATCAATATAAATTAAAACTAAATGATAATCGCGGCACTATTTTCCAACTTGGCGTCCCATTGTCTAATACTATCTACCACTTTAAACATGTGTCAAATGAATGCAAGCACGGGCTAGGCCAAAACCTGTCCCAAAGGACTCGCACAGCACCCAAAGCTTTCACACATGGAAAACCTTGCCTGCATTCATTGCCCAAACCCCAAATATTTACATGCCACCATTATAATCTCACACCACACAACTTTTCACTCAACCCAATTACCAGTACTATATGCCCACAATATGTAAAGCCACCACGACCCCAACCTACAATCCCAATAATGCCCAAAAAAGTGTCCGTACACCGACACAGCTCACCCACTTACCACACAAAATTCACACATGACCATACTTCGCAACGCCATAAACACGCAAATGTACCTCACAACACGCGCACCCATACGTCGTCACACAACGGTAACACACACAATCCGCACAACACACACAACACGCACGCCAAAAGACAACAACAACGACAAACAAGCGCATGCACAACCATTAAGAATAATACAATCATCCCGTCTACACAAAACATAGAAAAAATTCACGCCACCAAACAACCACACAATCGAAAAACATTACGATCTTTCCTAAAATCTATAAACGTCTATAAAGAATTCATTCCAGACCACGCCCGCTTGCGGACGCCACTTATCAACCTTCTAAAAAGGGACATCATGTGGGTCTGGGATGACGAATGCCAGAAAGCGTTCACTAACCTGAAAGAAAACCTTACCACACACCCCACATTACACCTTTACCAGGAAGGTCTGCCATGCCAGGTGTACTGTAACACTTCAACATTCAGCATTACAGGCGTTCTTAAACAAGTCTACCCTGATGGGAAGACATACACCGTTCAACATTTCAGCCGATCTCTGCGTAGTCACGAGCGAAATTATTCAGACTTGGAACTACAATGCCTAGCCATTGTGGAAAGTGTGGATAATTTCCGCACCTGTCTAACGGACAGAAAGTTTACAATATTTTCTGACCATCCCGCATTGCAGTGGTTGAAAGAGATCAAAGCTCCGTCAGGCAGATTGTTTCGATGGAGATTAAGATTGTCAAGATACGAATATGAGGTCCGTAGCATAAATGGAGTACAACAATATGAAACGGGCGTTGTAACTCGTATCCCATTTTGTGGTTTTCTAGATGCGCCACTCATACAGAACCAACAATCTTCTCCACCGGGAAAATCCCGCGTGACTATGGATCCCAATAAACTGCGCACCGTCTCCCGAAAAGGAGTACTTAAAACTATAGTCCCAAATTCATTTACAACCAGACTTCTTAAGTCCGTACACACACAACACCACCACCCAAACATCTCCAAGATGACGAGACTCATCTCAGCACAATATTATTGGCAGAACATGACACAAGACATCGCAAAACAGGTAAAAACCTGCCCCACCTGCCGATTCGCTAGAAGAATCGATGAATACAAACAACCTGCACGTAAAAATACCGACACAGGTACCCAAACAAAACAAAATTCGTACATAAAGCACAGCGTACACACAACACAAACAATGCCAAAATTACCACATCCACGTCAGAGAAAAGATCACACATTTCAACCTAAACCAATTACCGCCGACATATCTCTAATAAAACCATTGACGATCAAACAGGAGAACTGTAAACCTGACAACCAATCCAATCATATCACACCACTCCCTAAAGATATCAAACAGGAGAACTGCGAACCTACCAATCATTCAAATTCTACAATTCATAAGGTTCAAGCCAATATTTCAGAGTCCCCAGTTACAAAAATGTGGACGAACATGGGACAATATCCTATCTTTCATCTGATTTTTATCCTTTGTTTATTAGTTCTACCGTATAACTGTATTCCAATTTTATTCATTAAGTACTTGTTTATCTATACCATGCCCGCTCAGAAAATCTTCGAACTACAAGAGGCAGTTTTTAATGTTGGACAAACATTTATAAAACTTCTCATAACCTTAGGAACCATCTTCGCAGAAAACCTAAATAAACTCCGAAGAGATAACAATAACTGAAGAGATGACCAAACAATGTCGGAGAAAACACGCTCCAAAAACAAGCCCCACACGCCTCGTTTCCGACTCCAATTACGCAAACAGGGGGTGGATAAATTTAGACCGGACCTCGTGTCCCCGAGTCCCGCTTCCGGCGTCTCATTACAAGGCCCCGCTCATCCAAATTAGGTCACCGCTCTCCCCAGCCACAGATTTCGCTAGACCACCGATTTTGATTCCAGTTCAAATCTACATATCGATTATTTACCAACCAATTACACATCCACGAAACAACACCTAAAAATAACTCACACATTTCTTACACCACCGACTTCTAACATTTTTTCACAACACACACACAAAGACAAAAAATTACACATAAAGGTTATATAGATTTCCATGTCTCCTGTACACAGCATAAACACACTTGAGGGCTAGAATCACGTTTTTCACCTAAGTGTCGCTACAGACGAGACAAAAAATTTATAGGGCATAATTGAGCAAGTAAAACATTTATAGGGCAAAATGGAACAATCAATACATTTAGATCAGGGCATGTAGATACCAAAGGGTTCCAACCAATACATCTTATTTTTCATATCAATCATTTTTATTATTTTCTCTCAATTAAAAGTTAAATATTTAATCAATTTATCAATTTATTCAACTTATTACCACTTTTTATCATTAATTATCATTTTTTTTTTCCCAATTATTTTATATTATCATTTTTATTTATCAATTATCATTCTATTTACCACTTGACTTATATTGTCACAACTCAATTATCAACGAAAACACTGGTTTTCGATTAAACTAAAAACATTAAATCACCCTTTATTGTTGAAACCTTTTTATTTTTCATTTTTCCTTTTTTCAAGCACTCAACTTTGATTTCGCTCAAAAAACTTTTATTTTATTTTTATTTTTGATTTCTCACAAACCCTAATAAAACTCCCTCGGTCTCCATTCCCAATTCCGAGCTAGAACATAATTAGGCATTTTTTCTTTTTTTCTCACCACGCACCAAGCATTCACTTTGATTCCGTTCAACTCTTATTTTTATTTTTATTTTGATTTCTCAAAAGACCTAATGAAAACCCCTTCGATTTCATTCCCAATCTCAAGTAGGATAGTAATTAGGCAATTCTTTTTTTTTTTTTCACCAACGCAACAAAGCATTTTCTTTTTTTTTCATACAACAAGGCTTTTTCTTTTTTTTTTTGTGCAACCAAGCCTTCACTTTGATTTCATTCAACTTTTATTTTATCTTATTTTATGTTGATTTCTCAAAAGCCCTAATAGAATTCCTTCGATTTCATTCCCAATTTCGAACTAGAATATGGTTAGGCATTTTTCCTTTTTTTTTTTCTCTCACCATTCAACCAAACACATTCAATTTTGATTTCATTTCACTACTCTTATTTTATTTTGTTTTGATTTCAAAGCACCTTATGAAATTTCCTCGATTCCTTTTTCTCAGAATTCGAGCAAAAAAAGTAACTAAGCAGTTGTCTTTGTCACCATGCAACAAAATATTTTTCTTTTTCAACCAAACACATTCAATTTTGATTTCATTCAACTATTTTTATATTATTTTTATTTGATTTCAAAAGCCTTAATAGAACTCCCTCGATATCATTTCTTATCTCGAGTAGAATTCGTTTAGGCGCATTTTTTTTTTTTTTTTTTTGCTTTTTGCCCACTATGTACCATAACATTCATTGATTTCTTACAATTAAAAAATTTTTGATTTCTATTAACTATACTCAACCTATATCATCAACCCCATTCTATCTTACTTTTATGTCACCAGCAATGCTTGTATATAGCCCCTCCATACCCACAACTAATTTTCCCACAAAATTATTTTTCACTTTACAGAATTCTCTCAGGCTAACCCCTTCTTGAATTCTTCACATGTAGGGGGCGCATCTGTCATAATTTGTATATAATTAAATGCAACCCCGACCCACTATGTATGTACCATGTATGATTTTCAAAGACTTAATAAAGAACAAGGTAACTGGAGGAAAGAAAGTAACAAAAGATATAGGAAGTAAGACTAAAGCTGGCACGACTATTTTGGCACCCCTGTGTCAACATTGCAGGGGCAGAGACCGGGCGTCTCTAGTGACCGCAGAAGTTATTTTAGCCAAGATTCACTCAATACTTTCTGACAAACAGGACGTGTCGAGTGACCAGAAGTTATAAAAGTTTGAGAGACATCCAGTACTTCCGGCAAAAACAGGACGTGTCTAATATCCTTCGAAACTATAAGCGTCAAGACACCAAACACTTCCTGACGAAATCAGATATACCAGGCAGGGCACAGCTTTCATCAAGGGAAGCCGCCGGCCTATCAGAAGATAGCACCTTAAGTAGGTCAACCAATAGAAAAAGATCATGTGAGATCTCTCAACCAATCAGAGAGAAACTGACTCGTGGTGTTAAATCGAAAGACAAGAATAGTTAGTTACGCTTTGGCTCCCACGGAGGTGACATCGGCTTTAGACCTCTCTCCCTCGGCTCATCCCACAGCTAAGTACAATCACCGCCATGTGATCAGTTAATTAACAATCAAAATCGCTCCGCCTTCTCAAGCTTTCTTCCCTCCAATCCAGTTGCCTTTTATTTTCAAACCTCACCATGTGTCCTGATTATTCCTAACTGTGTGCTTCACTTACCACTCAACGACTGCGCTTCAATCAAATATCACCATTCGCATCCAACAACAAGAAACCCCACAACGATATTGCCACAGAACGGTTAAGTCGACAGGATTCTACAACAGTGTAATACAACAAATATTACAGTGATATAACAAATATTGCATCATCTTATTACATATATGTAGTACACTAAAGAGAGAAAAGAAGGTGAACCCACAATCTCTAACTAACTGAATGCCAGCAATGCGATGATCTCATTGGACTATATATCTGAGCAGAAGATAGGCACGTTTTGAGCTATCCCAATGAGATAGAGAGGAAACTGTCCAATAGGATCAAATTTCATCCGACGCATGCGTACAAGCAATGATCGATACTGATCCGTTCAATCAAGAACCAGCCAATGGGAGATGCTGAAGTAGCATTCGGCTATACCTTCCCTGTGACGTCACACATGGTGGTTGAGAGATTACATTATAAGGAGCTAACCTTGATAATCACAGAGTCTACAGAAGAACAATACTCGCGCGCGCGCGTTTTCTCCTACTTAAACGAAAATAATATTGTAGACAATGCTCATTTTCCTCTCGTTTTAAACGAAAATAATATTGTAGACAATGCTCGTTTTCTTCTCGTTAAACGTAAAATAATATTGTAGATTTATTTATTTATTATTTTACGTTTAAGGAGGGGGAAAAGGGCATTTTCTAATAATAATAATATTATAGACTATTGATGCTGCTGTGATAGAGATTCATGGGGACATCTGAGGCTCTTTATTGTACACGACAACAACAACAACAACAATATTGTAGACTCAACTATATATATATAAACTAATGTAAAACGGGTTTTTAAATGGTTTTTTACTATAATTGTACTATATTATTTCTGAAAAAAAAAGAGTATTTCTTATTCAGAAAACTTTTCAAAAGCGAAAAGTGTTTATTCTAGTGCTATAAGGTAAACAAGGAGATTGCTTAAATAAATGGTCCAACGTTGTTGAGCTAGAAGTTCCTTAAATGTCATTTTTTCCTCTATTTATTCTGTTTAAATCAAACAGAAGATCAACTATCCAGAAATCTATCGTACTTAGCCTGGAAATAGAGTCAATGATTATGCAAATACTTTGTCAGTTCCCCATATTGAACATTTAAAATCAATCATTAGGAAAGATGATATTCTAGTTTTAAACAATGTTTTATGCTATCTAAGAGATTCTTCAAGTTTATATACATATTTACATATATACACATATATACATATATACATACAAGTTTATATATATATCTATCTACACTCTCATGCACAAAACTTAAGGAAGTGGAAAGTCTTTGATGTCGCCGGTCGTCTATATATGTGTGTTTTTTTTTAAGGAGACAGAGGCAATTTTGTTCACCTTTGGTTATCTGGTGTGTCTTCAATAAAGGTCGTTGTAATATCTTTCAGAGTTATTGTCTGAATCCCGATATATATGGTAAAAGGTACAACTTCCTTAAGTTTTGTCCATGAGTGGATAAAGGATGAAAAGTGGGAATAATAGAAACTAGAAGAAACTCTATTTTCAAAGACTCTTTGGGATGGTTTGTTAAACTGACGAAACCGCTGGGGAGGTTTCACCACTGATGAGCCAAGCCCTCTTAATATTTTCCATCGCAATAAGGACACTAGGAAGTTTGTATTGTATATATACAAAAATAAAATTTTATGCTTAATTTCCTTAATTCTTACATATATATATATATGTGGTAACCGAGGGTCAAACCAGTAGTAACCGAGAGGGACAGTCAGGGCGTGGAGAGTTTTCCAGCATCTCTCTGCACTTTGGAAGACCTTTAACAGTTCTCACAGAGTACAGGCAGTCGTGGTCGAGGCAGAGTGGAAAGCTTGGGAATGTCCACACACAAAAAACGAAGAGACACAGTTGTAGTAGGAAAGTTCCGTGAACAGATAGGAGTCGAGCTAAGAGCAAGATGGAGATAGAAGAGATCTTACTGTTTTACATGGCGAAGAGGTGGTCCTGGGTACAACCGACAAGGGTTCACGCCGATGGTGAAGTTTCTAAGTGACATTTTTCGGCTAGGGCAGATGTTTTATAACTTTGCCGATACAGGCGAGAATTTGGACTTTGAACGGGTGCAAAGTGCGTGGGTGGCTGCGGCATCCTCCACACCCTTTAGACCTGATGGCAACGGGCTGCCAAATTCCTCTTTAGGGTTGATTTCTATCTCGATCTCTTGCTTAGCTCAGCTCTTAATCTATTACTTAGTTTTATTTATTCATCCTCAGTTTGAACAAAGTACATTACATATGGTGATGCAATGACACATGTCAATCATGAGTATAATTATTTATAGATGTGTTTCTATATACAACATGATAATCTTGTTATAAGTATTATACAATATAGGGTTGTTGGTTTAAATTACCATATATATATATGTTATGGATATTTTGTGTTGTTGTTAGATTAGGCTTGATAAGACAAAGGATCGATAAGATAAAGGGTTGAGGTGCAGTCGTGATAAAAAAAGATAATTATTTACCGTCAAGTAGCTTTTATTTTCAATTACTTGAGGAAAGATTACACATTTGTTAGTTTTCACATTATATAGAATTTATAATTTAATCCTATATTAGTGATTTAAAAGGATTGATTGGTTAACTACGCATATTTACAACAAAATTATACAACTAAAACTAAACAACTAAACTGAAAGTCTTTCTAAAAACGATGATAACAAAAAAATAAAATTATCAATGAATAAAATAAAGTATATATTTTTTAAAATATAGAAATATTTGAGGTTTTTAGATTACATAATATTTTTAGATTATATAATATTTTTAGATTATATAATATACAGGGTGATCCAAAAGTCCCGCACAACTTTAAAAATTAATAACTCCTCGAATATTTGCGCTAGAGCAATGCGGTAAACACCATTGTGTTCAGGATGCAATGGGATTTTTTATGGCAAATGATGAAATATTCTAAATTGATTTTAGTTACAACTTTATTCGCTAGATGGCGCCCTACCAGAATCAGCGATTCAGCGGCCAAATTGTTTGATAAATTGAAAAATATAACTGAACGACACGTATTTTTACTTTTTGAATACCAGGAAAGAACCCTAATAATATCAAATGATAAATTAATAAAACACCATTTCGCCAAAAGTTAGAAGAAATGGTTAACGATTTTTAAATACAATCTGAGATATGTAAAATAGGTATATGCAAATTTAAAAATGTAGCAAAAAAAAAAAAACTGATATTTTAGATGCGGTTTGCTGGAATCCTCTCAGCTATTTATATTTGGAAAATAATAATTTTCTTTTTTTTTTTAAATTCAACTCTCTCTCAGTATCGATTATATATATTTTAATTAATTTGGAAAATATTTATCTATCTCGGATGATTCGTTTTACTCTGGAATGCCGTTGTTGTTTTTGTCGTGTCCAATAAAGAGCCTCAGATTCTTTTCGTTTGGCCAACAAAAAATGTCCAATTTATATACACATATATTCTTAAATAATGAGACTTTAAAGAATGCAAATAATCTTCATCTATTTACATACACAACACATCTACCCCCTTAATAATACTCCAGTCGGTCTAGGGGTTTCCTGGCTCTCTGAGGTCTAGGACTGCGGACGGGCACTTGCACAGCGGCAGCCTCCGGTTTAGGATTGCAAGAGGGCACGTGCACAGCAACAGGCCCTGGTATAGGAGTGCAAGAGGGTACGTGCACAGAAGCAGACTCCTCCTTGTTTCCTGATGTAACCTCTGGAACCTTCTCTTCACTTTATTTCTGACTTCCACCTACAGGCTTCTCTCCTGATGTTCGAAGAAGTATCAAATTTCTTGTCTCCACTTGTTTCTTTCTCACAGGTCGCAATTGATTGATATGCCTCTTATACACGACGCCCTCGCAAATTATAAGATAGTGACGGTTGCTCAATAATATCAAAATGGTACATTTTTACCGTTTAGGTCCAGTTGCATAGTTGCGGAAATAAATCTCGCAACCTGTAGTAAACTGCTCCTGCCTTCTTACGGCCTCATGAAATACCTCTCGCGGATTTCTCATCTTGGTATTAAATTCGAGAATCTTGATCTTAAACTTCTCTTCATTAGCAGTTACGCCGGGGAATTCCTTTATTACAGTTTGGGGGAATGCTCTATGAGTAAATAGGAAACTTTGTCGATTCGTCTCTAAATCATCCTTCCCATTATTCTTTCTCAAAAGGTTTTTAAACTCTCTTACATATCTCTCAGCTGAACCATTTGTACTAGGATTATACGGACTGGTCATAGTGTGCCGTATACCATTCATTTTGGTAAATTGCTCGAATTCACCGGAGACAAACTGTCTTCCGTTATCTGTAGCAAAATATTAGGGCAATCTAATTCTGGCGAGAATTTCTCATGACTTATAATCGTTTTTCTGGTAATATCTTTGATGATAAAAATTTCTATCCACTTTGAGTATGCGTCCACGAGAACCAAAACATTCTTCCCATGAACGGACCCGCTAGATCAAGATGAAGTCGATGCCACGGTTTTTCGGGCCAAGTCCATTCCGAGATGGTAGCCGGGGGCATACTTGCCGATTCTTGGCATACTCTACATTCTCTAGTTAACTCCTCGATGTTACTGTCTATGCCTGGCCACCAGAAAATACCGTCTGGCAATCATCTTCATTTTAACAATCCCCATGTGTATTTCATGCAAGTCATTTAAAATTAAAGATCTTAATTTTTGGGGAATTACCACTCTTTCACGCCATTGAAAACAATCAAACTCCAAACTCAATTCCTCATTGATCTTATAATGAGGAGCTAGTGGGTTTTCCCTCGCTACCCTTGTGAATTTCCACAGTTGCCTTCTCTAACATTCCTTAATACTATAGACAGTATTTTATCTCGGGACGTCTCATATGCCACCTCCCTAAAAGAGAACGGTACCTCATTCAACTTCCTGAGAAGAAGTACCTGGTCTTCATCAAGAAACTCCCTGACACTCGATTCTAAAGGAAGACGTGACAATGCGTCAACATTGGAATTATCACTACTTTTTCGAAACTCCTCAGTATAATTAAATGCAGCTAATTTTAAGGACCATCTTTTAATTCTGGATGCTGCACATATGGGAATTGGTTTCTGAGATGAAAATATATGAATTAAGGGTCGGTTGTCTGTGACTAATACGATTTTTCGTCCCAGTAAGTATTGTCTTGATTTCTCATCGCCATAAGTTATGCTCAACGCTTCCTTTTCTAGTTGAGAGTACCGTTTTACCGCATCAGTTAATGTTGTAGAAGCAGAAGCTATAGGGCATTCTTCCTTTCTATCATTTCTATGACTCAGAATTACGCCTAGTTCATAGTCCATTAATAATGATTTACATTTTTAAAATAACATTCGATATTTTTTCGTCCAATTCCATCAACAATTTTTGTTAAAAAGTTGATAGAATAGCGCTAAAATGTTTGCTATATTCTTTATGAATATATAATAATAAATTAAGAGTACAATGAAAGATCTCAATTGCGAAACATTCTTTAGGTTCAGGCGCCTCTATCAATGCTTTAATTTTATTTTATAAGGGATGCAGTCCATATTTATCCATTTTAAACCCTAAAAATTCCACCGATTTCTTTTTAAATTTACATTTATATCTGTTTAACTTTAAACCTTTTTCTAGCAATTATCTAAACACTAGGTCAAACTTATGTTCATGATCTTCAAAGTCTTTTCCTGCAACCAAAATATCATCTATGTAGCAGGCCACACCTGGCAAATCAGAAAATAGGCCTTCCATAATCCTCTGAAATTTATTTGGTGCTACCGCTACGTCATATGGTAGTATTTTATAAGAAAACAACCTCTTTGTTGTGTTTATATCAACAACAGCTTTGGCTTCTTCCGCTAACATTACTTGTAAGTAAGCCTGTGATAGGTCTAGAGTCGAAAGTACGGTGCTTGTAGATAATTTTGAAAAGATCTCATCGATCGATGGAATGGGATACCTATCTAATTCTATTGCTTTATTAGCTGTACATCTAGAATCACCACATATCCTTACATCTTTTTTTGATGCCGGTACTATTGGAGCGGTCCAATATGCATGAACTATAGGTTATAAAATGCAAGAATTCACTAAACGATCAATTTCATTCTCTACTTTGTTTTTTGGAAAGAAAGGTAAACTTTTGGCCTTACAAAACACAGGAGTCACATCCTTTTTTAAATTAAAATTTATTCTAACGTCATTTAGACAGCCCAAATCTTTGTTAAACAAATCTGCATACCTATCCATCAAATTTTTATATATTCAAATATATTTCTATTATATTCATTATTTAAAATTTTAATGCTAAACAATATAGAATAATCAAGTTTCAACTGTTTAAGCCATTCTCCTCCTAATAAAATTACCTGGATTTTTTCATTTACAACTATTAATCGTAAATATTGGTTGGCTTCTTTTACAAAAACATTTCTTCGATCTATAATCTCTATTGATTTACCACAAAAGGATTTTAATCTTAAATTTGTTGGAAATAATCTTTTACCTTGCCAATAATTCTTATAAATATCTTTAGGTATTAACGTAACTGGATTTCCTGTATCTATTGTAAAGCACAAAGAATAATCATCTACTGTTAAATTTATTGTGGCACCAGTTTCGCCCTGTACAGAATATATAGAGTCCTCTTGTACAAATTTACATCCCCACATTCTTTTACTAGCTTTGCAGACCCTACTTAAATGACCCAGTTTATTACATTTTAAAACAAGTCTTTGTTCTATGAGGTAAAACAGATGCCACGTGTGAATGTCTTTCACCACATCTATAACACACTATTTTGCCTTTGGCACTTTGCCTGAAAACCTATACTGCGCCGTACTATTATTGTACTCGCCCTTTTTATCCTTTCAATTCACAGGGGATATCTTGGCCACTAATTTATCTTGTAATTCTCTTGTATTTATCTCCGCCAATTCGAACGATATCGCCACTGCAAAAACTTTATCCAGGGTGACATCGTCGTCCTCTTGTAGTAGCTTCTTTTGCAGGATTTTCGACTTGATTCCAGCCACAAAATGGTCTCGCATCATGGTTCCCAACATATCGACGAAATTACAATTTATTGCCAAATGTTTCAATTCTCTAAGATATTCCGAAATTGATTCTCCTTCCTGTTGAATTCTCTTTAAATATCTGCATCGCTGTGGTATCACTTTCTTCTTTGGATCCAAATGCAGCTTAATTCTTTGAATAATAGTATCATAGGGTTGATCATTCATTGGACCAGGAAGAAAATGTCGTTTCCCTGCTTCAAAGTTTCAGAATCTGGTAACGAGGTAAAAATCAGCACTTTAATCTCCTCCTTCAGATGCCAAAAAGAAAGCCTCAAATTTTTGTACAAAAAGATCGAAGTGTCCTCCACTGGGCTATAGCATCTAAAAGGTATTATTAACTTTGAACTTGTCATGCTGATCGTTTCTACTCCTTTGTTTTCTTGATTCAGATAGCTTAAAAGATGTAATCTTAACCCATTTTCCTATTTTTCCTCTCCATAATCCGAGAGTCAGATTTGTTTAAAAGATGTAGTTGTTATACTTGCATAGACGCCGTTTTCCTCAGCTTTATACTGGCTCTGTAGATCGCGCATCCTCGTCGCCACTTTTGTTGTGTCGTAATTAGACATACAAGAGCTCAAACTTGACCATGGCCAACAACAAATGTCCAATTTATATATACATATATTTTTACATAATGAGGCTTTAAATAATACAAATAATATTCATCTATTTACATAAACAAAAGTTAATATATAGCGAGAAGAGTAGAGGACTGAGCACAGATCCCTGAGGTACACCAGCCCATGTTCTTCGGTCCTTGGAAAATGTTCCATTGACCCGAACCTTTATCCTTCTTCCCCTTAAGAAGTCTGCAATCCAGATTAAGGTCTTTCCTCTTACTCCGATGTTGTGCAGCCTTTCAAATAATTTCTACACTCGAACAAAAGCTGAGGTCATATCCAGGAATACGGCCGTTGTCTTCTTTGGCGGTTTTTCCTAGAAAGCTATTATTGATTGACAGAAGTAGAACAGTTTATCAGTTGTACAGTGTCTGGATCTTTAGGCAGTTTGGTAGAAGTTTATTTTATTATTGTTAGTGAGCCAGACTATGAGCCTAGAGTGGATAATTCATTCTGTTATTTTACAAAGTATGCTGGTAAGAGCAATTGGCCGATAGTTCTTGCATTCCTTAGCATCTTTGTTTGGTTTCAGTATTGGCACTACAATTGATATCTTCCAATTCTTTGGTAGTTCACCAGTTTGCGATGAAATGTTCAGTATTCGTAGGAGTTGATTTTTAGCTTCGTCTCCAAAGTGTTTAATCATTTGACCAAAGATTAGAGCATCTCCAGGTGACATCTTGGATTTAACTTTCCTATTGATGAATTTAGCTCATTCAGTGTGAAGTCTCTCGAGTAAATATCTTGTTGATGGTAATTTCTTGCTTGTTTAACTAACTTGTTTATATTATATTTAGAGTCCTGCCTTCATTCGTATAGCTGAGTCTGGAAGTGCTTGAAAGATATTCAGCAATTATGTCAGCCATCTGTTTGTTCATTCTCGCTGTTCATATCGGTTAGAGTATTGGAGGATTAGTCTTGGTTTTGATTGTTTTATAACACTAATTATATTCCAGTGATGGCTTTCCTTTTTTGGATCCATTTTCTTCGCAGAATTCTGCCCATTTTCTTGTTTGAATATCCAAATTTCTTGTTCTATTTTGTGACTAATTTCAATGAGTTCCTTTATGATTTTTTATGTTTCATTTGTTTTAAGAAGTTCATTTTTATTGTCTCTCTCTGCAATCATTGCCTCGATATTGTGGTCCTCCCAGTAAAGTATTACCAGGTCTTTACGTCTACCTCTAGGTATCGATACCTTTGCAGCTTTGGATATGTTCAAAGAGAATTTTTCCAAGTTTTTGTCAATCGTTCTGTGATTTAATTCTTCGTTGCACAGTTCTTCAAGCTTTTCTGTAAATATTTTCCAGTGTTCTTTTATTCTGTTGAAAATTCTCAATTTTGAATTTTAGGGTTGTTAAAATTGGTCTGTGGTCACTGATTGCACTTTTCAGAATTTTCCATTGTTTTGTGGGTGCGATGTTGTAATTTATCGCTGTGATGTCTATTGCGGATTCTGTGCCTGTGGACTTGGATAGATAGGTGTTCTTTTCGTTATTTAACGGCGTAAGGTCGAGGTCGGTTAGCATGTCCTCAACCTGCTGACCTTTGTTATCCTGGACAGGTGATCCCCAAGTTGGTCTTTCGGCGTTAAAATCACCAAGTATGATTGCGATATCCGAAGATGCTTCACTTAATGTCTCTATCAGGCCTGTATTGATGCTAGTATTATCGTGGTGATAAACATTTATGATTGGAATTGTTTTATCTGTAAGATAGATTTCTATTGCCTGAGCTTCTGTCGTGCTTTCTCTAGGCTTACTCTGATTATAGGCGATTTCCTTAAATTTGATTTCTATAGTTTTGTTCAAAACGGCAAGTCCTCCTCCAAATTTTCCCGGTCTGTCCATTAGTAGTTTTGTATAATCTTTGATATTGAATCTCAGATTCTGATTCAATTTTGTCTCCTGAGGACAAGTAATATGTACATTGTTGTCACAGAGAAGACAAGTCAGCTCTTTATTTTCCTCTGGGTACCATTTATATTGAGTTGTAGTAGATTGAATTGTGTCCTCGTAGTAGATTTCTCATCATGAGCTCGAGCTGCAGCTCCTGACGCGGCGGTTACCCCGGACGCGGTAGCATTACTGGAGATATCAGTTTTGCTCTTCATTTGAAAATGGGTGCCGTTGAAACGTTAGTCATCTTGGAAACGAACCAGAATTTGGTCAAATATTCCAAGGGTCCAGGAGGGACCGCAAGGAGGTGTGGTCGAACTTCTCCCCTTCCCCCTGGAATGCCGTCACTACAGGATAAAGCACTCTTGGTGAATTTTTAAAATTGTGATTCAGAATCTGCCACTGAAGCTTTACGAGCGTTTCGTTCCTTTAAAGATATTCGAAGCGGTAAAGGACCAATGAGTTGCTACTCTCTAAAGCGATTGATTAAAAGTGTTGAGGAAACTGGATCTCTGGAAGCAAAACCTCGGAGTGGAAGACCATCGACATGCAAGTCAGTGGCTGTTACGGTTTTGCAGAATGCTGAAGCTATTGAAACGTTATCCACGTATGGAGAAGTAAGTGCTAAACAAGTTTCTCGACAAACGGGGATTTCGTATGGAACAGTTTGGAGAGAACACACATTTAGAATTTTTCTATAAAAATATCCTAACAAAATTCAAAGTTTTCACGAGTTAAGTCAGCGATTTTGAGAAGCGTCAAGAATTCTCTGCATGGGTTTTCCGGCAAATTGATATTGATGAAAACTGGCTGTCAAATGTTCTAAGAACAGATGATGCTCACTTTTATCTAAAGGGAGAATTTAACATTCAAAACTGCCTCATTTTGGCAACAGAAAACCCTAGGATTTTTACATAAATACCACTTCATCAGCACAGAGTTACAGTTTTGTGTGGGTTCACTTCTTCTTTTATTATTAGGCCATTTTTCTTTGAAAAAATCAATGGAAGAACTTTTAAAACCGTTTTTGTAACTGATGAACGTTATGTTCAACTTTTGAGAGAAAAGGTTATTCCCATATTGCAGGACAGACAAGCACTAAGCGAAATAACATTCATGCAAGATGGAGGACCTCCTCATATCTCCCGCGGTGGGAAACAATTGCTGAAGGATACGTTCGGTGGAATTCGTTGATAAGTCGCCACTTTATATACCAGTGGCCCCCAATATTACCAGACTTGACGCCTTACAATTTCGGTTATGGGGGTACATTAAGTCGCGTTTTTATCGATGCCGGCCTACCACATTGGCCATGTTGAAGGTTTCTATCAGATGGCACGTTTTTATAAATTTCAAGTATTTAATTGTGACCATTCTGTCATCTATCGTCTGCAGGCGGTGTTTGAGAATGAAGGGCGCCACGTTGAGCAAGGATTGTGACCTAATACAAGAGAGAAGGCAGTTACCTCATGTGTTATATTTTGCAGCTCTTTGTTTTGGGTTATGGGAATAATAAATGCTGTCCTCACATCTTGACTCTTTTTTTCTGTAAACAGTAATTTTTTTTTTGTCATTTGCCCAAAGTGTTATAACTTCTCGAATAACACTGGTATACACAATTTTACCCCTTATGTTTAGTTTATCGCTTTTCGCTCATTAGAAGAAATAGCATAAGGAATAATCTCTGTATCTCCCCCCCCCCAACTTTAGATGTTTTGCGCAAAAAATAATACAAAATGATTTTACTACCACGATTTTCAACGCAAAAGGTCGATTTAAAAATGATTTTTTTTAGGGGATACATTTTCAAAATTATGTACAGTATAATAAACAATGATAACATTTGACAAACCCATAGGATATTTGGAATAAAGTACGACAAATATATTTTGTCACTCCCCTCTATATTTCATTTGTTGGATCATGACAAATATCCAGTTAAATAGTCAAGTGTCGACAATTAGTCAAGAAACTATACATTCCTTATAGCACGAAATCCTATTAGTAGTGCCATCATAATTTTTGGTACTATATTAACATTTCAAAAATCGTGTATTGATATCAGTAGTTATTTTCAAACATTCAATTTATTTCACAAAACTCTATCAAAAATATAAATATTTTTTTCTACATGTTTTAATTTGCATATACCTATTTTACATATCTCAGATTGTATTTAAAAATCGTCAACCAATTCTTCTAACTTTTGGCAAAATGGTGTTTTATTAATTTATCATTTGATATTATTAGGGTTCTTTCCTGGTATTCAAAAAGGAAAAATACGTGTCGTTCAGTTATATTTTTCAATTTATCAACAATTTGGCCGCCGAATCTCTGATTCTGGTAGAGCGCCATCTAGCGAATAAAGTTGTAACTAAAATCAATTTCGAATTTTTCATTATTTGCCATAAAAAATCCCATTGCATCCTGAACACAATGGTGTTTACCGCATTGCTCTAGCGCAAATATTCGCGGAGTTATTAATTTTTAAAGTTGTGCGGGACTTTTGGATCACCCTGTATATATATATTGACAAAAGTTAATTTGTACGGTTTACACACACACAGACACACACACAAAACTAGAGCCTGAATTAAAAGTAACCTAACACAGAGAAAACACTCAGAAATACAACAAAATAAAAAGGAATGACGTAAATAAAACCACACAGGATTAATTATAACAAGACCAATACTTATCTTTTATTGCAGCGTTGATAAGGAGCGGACCGGGGTTACATAGGTATACGAGGAGATCACCAGACATGGAGAAAACTTTAAGCGTCTCCACACAATAATCCTTTGAACCCTATTTATATACAAACATGGCCACATTCGTCCAATGACGTGGGAGATCAGTTCACTTAACAAATAAACAACATTCTTCCTACATAACTGAAAAGTTTAAAACCACTTATGTTTGTCAAATAATTCAACAATATAACTGAGTAAATTAAATTTAATTGCCATCTATCGTTAAAATTTTGCACAAATAAATTTACTGGCAATGTGTTTCTTTTAAATATCATCAAATATTATCTCTACAAACCTTACTGCAATGATATGAGTTATTGATTGAGAGCCCTCTCATTCAATAACTCATTTCATTGCAGTAAGGTCTGTAGAGATAATATTTGATGATATTTAAAATAAACACATTGCCAGTAAATTTATTTGTGTAAAATATAACTGATATTAACAGAAAATTTAAACACTCCAAAAAATGGTTGATTTAAATAGTGAGAAAATAGACAACAATGGTAAATGAAGCTTGGAGAGTGCGATAAATCTCCAACTAAGCTATAGATTGAGTAGATATAGATGGGATATAGAACACGAGAATTTAAACTTTCCAAGTCTCATTAGCACAAGACAACCTTCCCTTTTGGAATGTTGGTACAACGTATACCGTTCCGTCTATTTTAGTACATATTATGGTGAAATGTGACCCCGGGGGGGACACGTCCTAACGAACAGCGGGTTGACAAGGGGGGAGGTAAGACTATCGTCTGTCTCGGTCAGCTCTCCCCCGTCTAAATTTGTTCGTCTGCTGACATAGACGCCGCCAAGGCGGTATTTTTTGTCTTTCGACCGTTTTTTTTTTCTCTCTGTTTTACTCTCCTTGTTTTTTTTCTTTTTACCTGATACCTACAGAAATATGTTGAAAGTTGTCGGCCTCTAGTACTTTACTTTCTGTTTTTTTTACAAGTTTCTTTTACCCGTGAAGTAATTTCATCTTGGATTTTTAAATTTTTAAGTCAGCGTTTACTTTTGCTCATCTTTTTTTTTTCTATAAAACTTTAAATCTCTGGTGCTCTTCCTGATATTTGAAACGTTTAAGTAAATTTATGTCGCTTTTATAGGCGGAGGATGGTGAGAGAGAGATTTTATAAAAGTTAAAATAGAATTTAAGATAGCTCTCTCTCTCTCTAGGTATTTTTGAGCTTTCTCGTGAATAATCTTTTTTTCATGTCATATATATATATGTAAATATAAAAAGACCATTTCCTGACCTCCCACATGAACATATTAGATGGCAGAGAGAGCGCCATTTAGTAGAAAAAAAATCAACTAAACGTTTATTTAACTTGTTCCGTGATATTTGGCCAAAACTCATGTCCTTGATAAATCAAGAAAAACCACGAACGCGTTTCGGGCTTTTGGTCATCGTCAGCGTAGTACAGGCTGTTCTTACGACCAAAAAGGTCTTAATAAAGCTATTCGTTGTAGATTTTTCTTCAAACGAAATTTTAAAAAAAAGTGAAAGAACAAGTAAAACAGTCGTATTTACAGCAAATTTAATGTTCATTATTTCTACTTATTTTTTCTTTCTTTTGTGATATTTTGTTATATAAATATAGATATCATATATATATTTTTTTATGTTATATGCATACATTCTTATATATTTAAGATATATATATATTTATATATATATATAATGAAAGGATTTAAAAGCACGAAGGTTTCTTTAATACATAATACAAACTTCTACTGTCCTTTCTGCGATGAAAAAATATATTGGGAGGGCTTGGCTCATCAGTGGTGAACCCTCCCAGCGGTTTCGCCAATTTAATCCACCAGACCGCTTCTCAGAGCTCTAATATATAAGCAGAATCGTCCAATACAGTATTAGAGCTCTGAGAAGCGGTCTGGTGGATTAAATTGGCGAAACCGCTGGGAGGGTTCACCACTGATGAGCCAAGCCCTCCCAATATATTTTTTCATCGCAGAAAGGACAGTAGAAGTTTGTATTATGTATTAAAGAAACCTTCGTGATTTTAAATCCTTTCATTATATATGTATAGATGGCGCGTTATTGCTTTGTGTTAATATATATATATTAAAAATGAAAAAAGGCATCTCCTGACCACGAGCACATGTGCTTTTTAGATGGCAGAGCGCCATCTAGTGGAGCAAAAATAAACTAAACGTTTATTTAGCTTGCTCCGTGATATTTGGCCAACCCAATTTCTTGATAAATCAATAAAAGCCATCCACGAATGCGTTTCGCGCTTTTGGCGCTCGTCAGCGTGGAGTAGGCTGTAACCACTGCGACCAAAAAGATTTTTGGTCCCAGAGGCTTCTTGAGAAATCAAGAAATGGGTATTTAAGGCCAAATTTGCGCAAAGACGCTTAACACATGAAAAAACAATAGAAACAAAAAATAAAAGTGGGTCAGGTGTTGATATTAAAATGTGCTCGTGGTCAGGAGATGCCTTTTTTATTTTTAATATCAACACCTGACCCAATTATCTTTTATTTTTCTATTATTTTTGCATATATATATATTGTTACATCATGATTAATGGCGTATTTCTTATATTATTTTTAATATATTTGAAATTTAAATTATATATTTATTTATTTTTATATAAAATATTCTATGATATTTATTTAAAACAGATTAGATTATCATCATTGGTATTTAGGTACACTGTGACTTCACTGCTCTCTTTGATGTGAGAAAATAAATAGATCATTCTGGAGGTTACTTAAAGTAGACTTATCTCATTATTCCCTTATATAAATTTGTAGGATGGTTGAAACACGCTCTGGTAAGATGCAAGACCCAGCACAGGAGAGAATCAAGGCTGAAGAGTCTGCCAAGCCGCAACCTGGTGCAACAATTGGTAGAGATGCTAGTTCCGACCCAGTTGTCCTGAATCCCAACATCGACATCCCCAAGTATGATGGAACGGAAGACCCTCGCCCATGGATTGAATCTCTTGAAGAAATTGGCTTCCTGTACCATTGGGCAGACTACATTATCTCTCGTTATGCTGCCATGAATATGATTGGTAGCGCCAAAACCTGGCTGAACCTACACAAGATAAGTTTCACCAGCTGGGAAAATTTCAAGAGCCGCCTAATTGAGGATTTTGCCTCAGACGCCAACAAAGAAGAAATTAAGATGAAACTAAACAGGATGCAACAGTGGAATGAACCTGCAATCAGGTTCGCAGAGGATATCCTTGTACTGTGCAACAAGGTCGACCCCCAAATGGAAGAAAAGACTAAAATAAACTGGGTTATTGGAGGGTTAAAGAAAGAATACTCTTTTGCCCTTCACCTAAACCCTCCTAAAAATACCAATGAACTCCTAGAAATTTGTAAGAAGCTGGATTTGTTCGAAAAGAATTACCAAGAACGTGCAGAAAAATCAAAAGCTCTATATAATGGACCACGCTCTCCTCGTCCCCATCATCAAGAGCAATGGAAGAATGCTATGTCGTTCAGAAGACCATATCAGAACACCTCCAAGCCCCAGGCCCCCGCTCCGAGGTACTACCAGAACACCTCCAAGCCCCAGGCCCCCACTCCGAGGTACTACCAGGACAAACCTCTGCCCCAGGTATCTGCCCCTAGACGATCTTACACTCCTAATCCTGAGCCAAAACCGGTCTACCCAAGTAAAACATACAATAAGAATCCAAATTCAATTAGGAATAGGACAGAAGACGGCAGACCAATCTGCTTTAAATGTAACAAGCCAGGGCACGTGGCCCGTTATTGTAGGGTCAAGTTTATAAGAATCTTAGAAGAGGATCCAGCAGATACCCAAGAGAAGGTCGAAGAGAAATGCCAAATGAATGAAATATCAGAGAAATCAGGACCTCGGCTTTATGCCGATGTATGTCATAACACACAGACAAATATTCCTACCCGGAATAGATATTCCGTGTTGGAAGATTTAAACTAAGCGTCGCGCCTGAATCTGTCAATCAAAGCAAGTCGACCATAAACGGAATCAAGAAGTTGGACCCTAAATACAAATTAAAAATTAACGTGGACAAGATAGGGACTTTTGAAGCTTTGGTTGATACAGGTGCTGACCTCTCAGTGGTCGACCTCAGAACGGCCCTCGATACAGGCCATGGTATAAGTAAACTCGCAAAAATTTGTGCAGGACCCGATGGAAAAAAATTGGACATGGTAGGAAGTATATTTTTAAATATAAAAATTGATGACGAAACATTATCACACAACTTTGTGATATTGAAAACGCATTTACGGACATTAATTCTTGGGAGAGATTTCCTTAAGAAAATGAACGCAAAAATAGATTGTAAGCAAGAAACTATCAAATACGATTTGACGAATAATCATGACGAAATCAATTTTGAAATGTTGAAAATAAAGAGTGCCAAGGATTCCATTGTACCGGAATGTTCCATGAAATTGATCAAGGCATTGGTAGAAACAGAGGATGGAGAATATATTATCGAGGAGAGCAGCAAAATGTTTCAAACAAATGGACTTCGTCTAGCAAGAAGCTTGATCAATGTTATAAATAGGGAAACACACATCTGGATAACTAATCCGTATCTTCGACCGTTAAAAATAATGAAAAACCAAACATTGGCTTTTGGAAGTAGTCCAGCGAAAATAAATGTGAGTCGAGAAAGAGAGGTAGAAGAGAACAAAGAACCTAGATTCCAAATAAACGAAAATCTTTCACCAAAGGAACAGAAGGAGTTAAAACAAGTTTTAGAAAGGTATGGAGATCTTTTTTCGTCGAGATTAGGGAGAACCAATTTGGCAAAACATCGGATAGACACAGAAGACGCGAAGCCAATTAAACACAAGCCTTACCGGGTAAGTGCTAAAGAACGAGATATTATAAAAGAGCAAATTGACGAGATGCTTACAGAAGGCATAATTAGGCCATCTTCTAGCCCCTGGTCTTTTCCAGTAATATTGGTCAAGAAGCGAGATGGTAAATACAGATTTTGTGTGGACTACAGAAAACTGAATAATGTGACAGTAAAAGATGTCTATCCGATCCCTAGAATAGACGAAGTTATGGATACTCTCCAAGGATCTACACACTTCTCAGCAATAGACCTCAGATCTGGATATTGGCAAGTTGAAGTCGAAGAAAGAGACAATGAGAAAACAGCTTTCACTACAGCACATGGATTATATGAATTCAACGTGATGCCTTTTGGACTTTGTAACGCGCCTGCTACCTTTGAGAGAAATATGGAGAATATGCTTGGAAATCTGAGATGGCAAATTTGTTTGTGTTATCTGGATGATGTTATCATATATAGCCCGGATTTTCCAACGCACCTCAAAAGACTTGAAGCTGTTTTTAGATGTTTTCGTGAATCTAATTTAAGGTTAAACGACAAAAAATGCCGATTTGCTTTTGAAGAATTGGAGATTCTCGGCTATATAACGAGCAAACATGGTATAAAACCCGCGGAACATAAAATCAAAGCTGTCAGAAATTTCCCTCGGCCCAAAAAGGTCAAAGAAGTACAATCCTTTTTGGGAATGTGTTCATATTATAGAAAATTTATCAAAGACTTCTCAAAAATTGCTGACCCTTTGACCAACCTTATAAAAAAAAGTGTATCATTTATCTGGACAGAAAGACAAGAGGAAGCGTTTCAAACCCTAAAAACAGCACTATTAAGTCCACCAATTTTAGGTCACTTCAATCCAAATGCACCTACTTATGCTCATACTGATGCGTCCAACATCGGCATAGGTGCAACACTTGTCCAAGACATCGGTGGTGAAGAGAAGGTGATCTCATATTTGAGTCGTACCCTAAGTAAAGCGGAGCAAAATTATTCAACCACTGAAAAAGAATGTCTGGCCGTTGTCTGGTCAATGTCAAAATTACGACCCTACCTTTATGGAAGACACTTTAAAATAGTAACAGACCACCACGCCTTATGCTGGCTCAAAAACTTGAAGGATCCAACAGGTCGATTGGCAAGATGGGCATTGAAAATTCAAGAATATGACTTCGATATAATACATAAATCAGGAAAGAAACATCTGGACGCCGATGGCTTATCTAGGGGACCCTTACCAGAAACTGATTGGGATGAGGATTTTGAAAGGCTATTTTTAAATCAAATAACAGACGAAGAGGATAAGTTTATCGAAAGTGTTAAGAAAAACCTTAATGGAAGCAGGCGATCAATTGCGCAAAACTTTAAAGTAGAAGATGGATGCCTCTTTAAGAAAAACCCGAACCCTGAAGGCAGGGCGTGGTTGCTTGTGGTTCCAGAGAAGAAAAAGAGAGAAATTATGAAAGAATATCACAATCATATGTCGAATGGCCATCTGGGTGTCGCCAGAACCATGTACCGAATAAAGAGTAAATACTTTTGGCCATCCATGCTAAAGGATGTCTCAGAGTTCGTTAAGACGTGTCATCTTTGCCAAAGTAGAAAAGGCTCAAACCAATTACCTTCTGGACTACTACAGCCCATTCCCCCAGCCAACTTTCCTTTCGAAAGAATTGGAATTGACTTTGTTGGTCCATTGCCATCTACGAAAAACAGGAAAAAATGGATAATCGTGCTGACGGACTACTACACTAGATATGCAGAAACAAAAGCAGTCTCGGAAGCAACAGTGAAAGAAGTTTCAAAATTTCTAGTAGAGGATATTTTTCTCCGGCACGGAGCCCCACAATATCTTATTAGTGACAGAGGCTCTCAATTTACCAGTAATTTAATGAAAGAGGTGATGAAAACGTGCAAGATTAAACATTGCTTCACAACGAGCTATCATCCCCAGACTAATGGATTGACAGAGCGGTTAAATAGAACATTGATCAATATGCTCAGTATGTATGTGAACACTGATCAGAAGAATTGGGACGAAATACTCCCATTCATCACTCACGCTTACAATACTACAATTCAGGAAACCACAGGGTATTCTCCCTTTTTCCTGATGTTTGGAAGAGAACCCACGTCTCTTTTGGACGACAGGAATATCTCGGTGGACATTGACAAGGATGATTATGATGAATACATAAAACATCACTTAGACAAAATAAACAGAACAAGAAAATTAGTTATTAACAACACAATAAAGACTCAAGAAAGAATGAAAAAGAACTATGACAAGAAACACATGGAAAGAAGCTACGAACCAGGAGAATTAGTAGCAGTTTGGACACCAATTAGGAAAATAGGAAAGTGTGAGAAACTACTGAGAAAATATTTTGGCCCATATAAAATATTAAAGAAGCTGTCCAACGTAAATTACTTAATTGAACCAAAAGATAATCCTGGCCAAGACCCATTGATTGTCCATGTCTCAAGAATCAAACCCTATTTTGAAAGAATTGATGAGGTCAATCACGAGGACGTGACGACCTCTGGAGAGGGGGAAGTGTTACATCATGATTAATGGCGTATTTCTTATATTATTTTTAATATATTTGAAATTTAAATTATATATTTATTTATTTTTATATAAAATATTCTATGATATTTATTTAAAACAGATTAGATTATCATCATTGGTATTTAGGTACACTGTGACTTCACTGCTCTCTTTGATGTGAGAAAATAAATAGATCATTCTGGAGGTTACTTAAAGTAGACTTATCTCATTATTCCCTTATATAAATTTGTAGGATGGTTGAAACACGCTCTGGTAAGATGCAAGACCCAGCACAGGAGAGAATCAAGGCTGAAGAGTCTGCCAAGCCGCAACCTGGTGCAACAATATATATGTTATAAATAAAAGATGAATGAGATTTTCTGTTGATTTTGGAATTGTTGAGATTATACTATGTAATGCAGTCGTGGTTGAAATAATAATCTTGAAATATAAAGTCTTGATCAGGGGTTGCTTTAATTGAGCTATGGAAAATAAAAAAGAACATAATTTGATAAAAGTAATGCCTGGATTAAGGCGAGTAGAATAAGGAAAACAAAAGATTATTTACATAATGTACAAAAGATTTGAGCCGGCCATTGGAATAAAACAACAACGAGTTTTTATAGGGGAAGGGTGACCTCTGGCGGTCGATTTAGCAGAGTATTTGAATCTATGAAATTATAATTTGAAATGAAATAATATTTTTATATAACATATATATATATAGCATCAACCATCATTGCAATATTTAGTTAATAAATCATCAATTTACATAATCTGTCATATTCTCATGTCCAGCAATGGCCGCAGAAAATTTATAAGGACCGAGAACAGCAGCTTTACATATCCAAGATAGAGGACATTGCTACTTCTGTGATAGAGGTGTACGGAGACATTTGAGGCTCTTTATTGGACACAACAACAACAACAGAAAATTGACAAGGACCCAGAACAGCAGCTTTACAAACCCAAGATAGAGGACATTGCTGTGATAGAGATGTACGGAGACATTTGAGGCTCTTCATTGGACATAACAACAACAACAACAACAGAAAATTGACATGGATCCAGAACAGCAGCTTTACACACCCAAGATAGAGAACATTGCTGTGATAGAGATGTACAGAGACATCTGAGGCTCTTCATTGGACACAACAACAACAACAGAAAATTGACATGGATCCAGAACAGCAGCTTTACACACCCAAGATAGAGAACGACTGCTGTGATAGAGATGTACAGAGACATCTGAGGCTCTTCATTGGACACAACAACAACAACAGAAAATTGACATGGACCCAGAACAGAAGCTTTACACACCCAAGATAGAGAACATTGCTGTGATAGAGATGTATGGAGATATCCGAGGCTCTTCATTGGACACAACAACAACAACAACAGAAAATTGACATGGATCCAGAACAGCAGCTTTACACACCCAAGATAGAGAACGACTGTTGTGATAGAGATGTACAGAGACATCTGAGGCTCTTCATTGGACACGACAACAACAATACAGTATACACTCCCAAGATAGAGTACATTACGACTGCTGTGATAGAGAGGAATGGAGACATCTGAGGCTCTTGAACAACAATAACAACACAATCTATCAACAATGAGACCCTTTTTTTAAAGAAACGTGGCAAAATTTAATCTTCCCAGAATTTCCCAAACGGAAGTGTCTGGGAGACAATTGACGTGGAAGGGAATATCCGCGTTGAAATTTTCACTTCCGCTTTAAACAGGAAATTAAAAGTTTAAAGAAGAAACACAGAAAAAGGGGGAATGGCTCTGATTGGTTCTTTTGTTGGTCCTTTCCACACCTCTTTGGAAAACTGGAATTCTACCGACATTTAATGAACTATATGCAAATGAGTGGAAAGATATGCATACATACCCTGACTGATTGCATGAGCTATTTTAGATGACAGAAAATATCAACTAAATGTTGATTTAGGTTTATTCTATGATTTTGACCAATCCGTTTTCTTGATAAATCAACAAAAAGACAACCAAAAGTACGTGTTTCGGGCTGTTGGCCCTCGTCAACGTAGTGCAGGCTGTATCTTCTTGATTTATAAAGCAAACCAACGATTGGTCAATTTTTTTTTCCGGAAGATGGCGCTTTTAATCTAAAACGTTTGTTTGAGCGAGCGATCAAGTGTGTGCCTTTCATTTTAACTGATCTCTTCTTACCTTTTTTTTCTTATTATTTTCATATATACAAAGATGCAAATTTCCACGTTACCAATATGTAAATAATATTGTAGCGCCTATGCAAATAAATTCTACTTTATTCCTGGTAGTTGGTATTCAGTGCTCCAGGGTTCTGTCTAGTTTCTCTCTACTTTATATAAATATATATATGGCGTAATTTTTTTTTTAATCCAGAAGCGTCATTCGATTATTTTTATTGTTTTTTTTTTAAACTATATATTGCTAAACAATTCTGAGAGTATTTTTTTAAAAAATCAATTTTCGAATTATATCTTTATATTTTAAGTTAAAAAAATATTTCTAAGGAGATATAAATATACTTTCAATTAAACAATAAAAGACAAACTTTTCTTGAAACTTCACTTACTTTCCATAAATAAAAAAAAAAAAAAAGAAAATTGTAAATAATTTTCAACCCTAACTGGCCTTGTCTTTATTGTTTGCGGAAGAGCATTGCTCGATGCAAATATTTGACTGTAATTCTACTGTCCTATAAGCTTATGTCCATAGTTTTCTTGAAAACCATTTCTGAGATTCCATCCTTCAAAGCAGAATTGTCCAATACAGTATTAGAGCTATGAAAAGCGGTCTGGTGGATTAAATTGGCGAAACCGCTGGGAGGGTTCCCCACTGATGAGCCAAGCCCTCCCAATATAATTTTTTCATCGCAGTAAGGGCAGTAGAAGTTTTTATTATATATAAAATAAACATTCGTGCTTTTAAATCCTTTCATTTTATATGTATAGATGGCGCGTTATTGATTTGTGTTAATAAAAACTATATTGAAGATAGAATATAGAGGTAACCGGGTTCCTGGAGTGCAAATCACTGCTACGACATATATATGTGGTGAGGTATCCTGTCGACTAAAACTGTGATGAGGAATCCAGTCGACCTAATCTATGGTGTGCGATCCTGTCGACTCTCGCTATACTGTGGTAACCGAGGGTCTCTCACTGTGGTATGGTAACCGAGAGGGGTAAACCTGTAAAGTTCAACTAGCAATAATAGCGCCTCGGAAGATCCTCATGGGCTACGATATCGCCTCTGCGCAAAGGGGTAAACCTGTAGTAACCGAGAGGGACAGTCAGGGCGTGGAGAGTTTTCCAGTACCTCTCTGCACCTTGGAAGACCTTTAACAGTTCTCACAGAGTACAAGCAGTCGTGGTCGAGGCAGAGTGGAAATCTTGGGAATGTCCATCACAAAAGAAAAAAAAAACGAAGAGACACAGTTGTATTAGGAAAGTTTCGTGAACAGATAAAAGTTGAGCTAGGAGCGAAAGATGGAGATAGAAGAGTTCTTACTGGTCTACATGGTGGATGAGGAGGACTTTGGTGACAACCGACGAGGGCTTCCGCTGATGGTGAAGTGACTATATTTTCGGCTAGGGCGGAGGTCTTATATATCTTTGCCGAGAGAGGAAGTATTGCATTTCATCGGATGCAACAAGAGCGTGGATCGGAAGCGAAATTGTACACTGGCAACGCCCTGGCAGTTTCATATCTTTAGATGTTGTTGGACTTCCATCTCAATCTCTTGCTTTAGCTCGACTCTTAATCTATTACAGAGTTTTATTTATTTATCCTCAGTTTGTAGAAAGTACATAACATATGATGATGTAATGACACATGTCAATCATGCGTATAATCATTTACAGATGTGTCTCTATTATACAACATGAAAATCTTGTTATAAGTATTATAAAATATGGGGTTGTTGGTTTAAATTACCATATATACATATTAAAATATCTTTCTTATATATATATATATTTTGGAAAACAGTGTTTAAAATATTGATCATTTTCAACGATGAATGACCCTAAAATCCATCATGATATTTAGAAAGATACAAATTGTTACGTTTATAAATGAAATATTTTTATAAATGATGTGTTTATTTAACATTATTTATGAAAATATATATTATCTTTATATAGAAAAGAGACAGAGATTGGAATATATATATTTAAGAAATTAAATATATATAGATCGGCATTTTAACTTATTTTCCTCCTTTTCAAAAGTATCGTCTGCTTCACTATAAAAGGGCGGGAAAATTTGGCGCGAAAACGTACCTTTTGCACAAGTAATACTAATTTTCCCGCCAAAAATTATTTTGGCCAAACGCACACACAACAGCTATATTCATTTAATTACTAATTGGGTTGCACACGACCCTTCTTTGTCATTTATTCCGACACATCATGTAATTAATTTACCGAGTTTATAATTAAGTAGGGGGGGGGGGGGGGGGGGGGCGTGTGTTTTTAGTTTTGTCTTGGCATTTTCGCTAAATTTGGATTAAACTTAATTAACTTAGAGACTAATTATTCTAGGAAGAGCGTAATTGTTTATTTGCATAGAAGCCTTCCGTATTGGCTCACGCTCACCGCTAGTTAATGGCGCTAGGCTTAACTCAAATTGAATTCTCTTTCCCAAAATTCTCTCTTTTTATTTTTTATTTATATAAAACCAATTATATAACGAGGTTGTAAAAATAATCTTTTTTTAAAGATGCACTCTGTGGATTGCTTTCGTTTAAAGTCCAATCTAAAAACTATAAAGAAATACTCATTATAAGAGTGAAAAAATACAATCTTAATAATATACACTCATACACGAAGCTTAAGGAAGGTGTACCTTTCAGCATGCATATCGGAATTCAGACAATAACTCTGAAAGATATTACAGTTACTTTTATTGAAGACTTACAAACAAAACTTAAGGAAGTTGTACCTTTTAACATGTATATCGATATTCAGACAATAGCTCTGAAAGATATTACAGTGACCTTTATTGAAGACTTACAAACAAAACTTAAGGAAGTTATACCTTTTAGCATGTATATCGGGATTCAGACAATAACTCTGAAAGATATTACAGTGACCTTTATTGAAGACACACGAGATAACCAAGTGTGAACAAGATTTCCTCTGTCTCCCTAAAAAAAAAAAAGACAACCAGCGACATCAAAGACTTTCTATTTCCTTAAGTTTTGTCCACGAGTTTATGCAAATCAGTTTCTAGAGAAGATTCAAACTGAAGGTGAGCTACTCATTTCTGTATTTCCTTCCTTAAGTTTTGTCCATGAGTATAAATAATGAGTCAAAAGATCACCAACACCACAGATTACAAAGGCGGTGTGTTTCTTTATTGTAAGCTTTCGACCGTAAGATCATCGACAGGTAAAAAGGATGAGCTGGCGCGGAAATAAATGAATGGCCAACCAGCAGAGGAGCATGTGTTCGAAAGTTTCCAGATTTCCATCAATATAAAGACACGCTTTACTCAATAACCTACTCTCTTAATTTAAGAAATAACGGGGTAATTATTACTGAAATACATATTTTAAAGGGAGAGGTGCCTTTTTTTGGTACACAAATATATAGAGCTATATTGTGGCTTTGACATTGACCCGAAGCCGCTAGTTTGCGGCGACGGTCAATAGATGGCGTCAGGTTTTGACGTCTATTTTGACGGGAGAGGCGACCTTTGTCTTTTTAGATATATATAGTTTTACCGCATAAGTTTCTTTTCTATGAAAAATCAATATTTATTTCAAAGAGAAATATTCATTCACTTCATTCAAAAAGTTAGAAATAGTAAATTTTCTCTTTGAAATAAATATTGATTTTTCATAGAAAAGAAACTTATGCGGTAAAACTTTAAGTATTGTTTATGTTTTCTTTAGTTAAAAGAGAGAAAGAAATAAATCTAAAGAGAATCTTGGGTATGAGACAGATGTCGTGATGAAGAAGATAAGACTTCACAAATCCGCGACGCCTCGAAGACTCGCTGGAGCTCACCTACGAAGAACTCATCGAAGGCCATCATCAGTACGCAGGTAATTTCATCACATCAAAGTGCTCTTTCGAGTGGCAGACTGCGGATGGCTGCGGTGAGAGAGACAGAGGAATGTCTTATAAGAACTTTTTCGCAAGATTTCGGACGTCCTTCTACAGGCTTTACTATGACCTCAGTTTCTTTATAGATTTATCGATAGACCCTGCACGTCCTGTCTCATCTTGGACACCCAGCGCCGAGTCAGCCTGTCTGCATCTCCTACTGCTCCAGCGACCTGTCGCATCGCTACTGCTCCTGCAGCGCCGTCCGCCCTTTCATCCGAGAGGTGTTCTCCATCATCGGCCGGACCTGCAGTCCTGGATCTTTCGAGTTAATCTCGAGGACCACGCCATCACCATCTCTTCAGCGGTGAAGCATGCGTTCTTCGTTTTCTTCGTAGATCGCTAAAAACGTGGTGTCGCTGGAGCCCCGCTGGTGATCTTTCTTCAAACTATGCAGCGGTGTCTGAAATACCATGTACATATTCATTGTACATAGTTTCATATTTAAAATAAAAAAGGCATATCCTGACCAGAAGCACATGTGCTTTACAGATGGCAAAGCGCCATCTGGTGGAACAGAAATCAACTAAACATTGATTTAACCTGTTCCCTGATATTTGGCCAACCCAAATTCTTGTTAAATCAAGAAAAGCCATCCACGAACGCACATGTAAAGTACATGTGCTCATGGTCAGGATATGCTTTTTTATTTTTAATATCAACACCTGACCTTTTCATTTTTTTTTTTCGATTATATTTTCATAGTTTAATATATTAGATGTTTTCCAATCTGATCATCATCATTGTAAATTACTCATTATCATTACATAAATAGTGCGGACTGTACACTTTTATCCTTGTATTGACAAGATGTCAATAAAACTGTTATTACTGTTGTTATGTCCAAGTTTTTCTTTTCATTGGAAAATGGGGGCTGTTGCCACGTTAGTCATTTTTACCAGAATTTGGTCAAATATTCCAAGGGTCCAGGGGGGACTGGTGTAGTCGAACTTCTCTCCCCTCAATAAAACTGTGTTAATTGCCGATAGATGGCGGTGTCTCCAGAAATGTAGTTCTTGAAGAGAAGTCGTAAATGTATATTGGGTAGTGAGGATTTACTGGGCACATGTTCTAAGATCCTTTCTGGGTTTATGGTCCGTTCGCGAGTTAGCCTCCTAAGAAAGGTTAAATATAACTTTCCCAGCATCTCTCATTGGACCGAGTTGTTCTGGAGAGTTCGCTTTGTTTTTTACATTTTAGTTCTCGCAGAGCGAGCCATTCTCTAAGAACGAAGAGGTTTGCATAGCCACTCATAGACAAAACTTAAGGAAGTTGTACCTTTTAGCATGTATATCAGGACAATAACTTTGAAAGATATTACAGTGACTTTATTGAAGACACAAGAGATGACCAAGTGTGAACAAAATTGTCTGAAATTCTATCAGTCCTAAACACAGACACCCACTATAGACGTACACAGAGATAGACGTCATAGTTCTGCACACACATAGAGAGACGTACACAGAGATAGACCTAACAGAGAGAGTTCAGCAAATACAGAGATAGACACACACAGAGAGAACACAGAGATAGACCTCACACACACAGAGAACACAGAGATAGACCTCACACACACAGAGAACACAGAGATAGACCTCACACACAGAGATAGACCTCGCACACAGAGAACACAGAGATAGACCTCACACACAGAGATACACACACAGAGATAGACCTCACACACAGAGAACACAGAGATAGACCTCACACACACAGAGAGAACACAGAGATAGACCTCACACAGAGAACACAGAGATAGACCTCACACACTGAGAGAACACAGAGATAGACCTTACACACAGAGAACACAGAGATAGACCTCACACACACAGAGAGAACACAGAGATAGACCTCACACACAGAGAACACAGAGATAGACCTCACACACAGAGAACACAGAGATAGACCTCACACACACAGAGAGAACACAGAGATAGACCTCACACACAAGAGAGAACACAGAGATAGACCTTACACACAGAGAACACAGAGATAGACCTCGCACACACAGAGAGAACACAGAGATAGACCTCACACACAGAGAACACAGAGATAGACCTCACACACACAGAGAACACAGAGATAGACCTCACACACAGAGAGAACACAGAGATAGACCTCACACACACAGAGAACACAGAGATAGACCTCACACACACAGAGATAGACCTCACACACAGAGAGAACACAGAGATAGACGTACACGCAGAGAACACAGAGATAGACCTCACACACAGAGAGAACACAGAGATAGACCTCACACACACAGAGAACACAGAGATAGACCTCACACACAGAGAACACAGAGATAGACCTCACACACAGAGAACACAGAGATAGACCTCACACACAGAGAACACAGAGATAGACCTCTCACACAGAGAACACAGAGATAGACCTCACACACAGAGAACACAGAGATAGACCTCACACACACACAGAGAACACAGAGATAGACCTCACACAGAGATAGACCTAACAGAGATAGACCTCACACACAGAGAACTATAGAGTTGTAGAGTCAGTCAGCCAGCTGGCTGGAGATTAATCCAGCCGTAGGGCGGGGAGAGACAACGCCCAGCTCAGATCTGCCGTAAGCCAACACCCTTCCCTCTCTCTCTCTCTCCACCTTCGTACAGTACCTGGAGGACATAACGGCACCATAGTCAGGTTTACGTGCAAATTGGGACACATCTCTCACAGTCACAATATATAGGTATATACACCGTTTATTGACCGACTCTACAATCTGGTAGATTCCGATAAGAACAAATATATCACCAGAAATCCTATATATCATAAATCCTATCTAAAGATCGTAGTTTTGAGGATTATGTTCTGTCCAATGCGACTTCCAGATCATGATTTCCCTACAAGAAAACTTACTGGCGACGTTTGAACGTCTAAAAAAGATATAAAGGTTAAAAGGACGAAATGAAAAGTCAAAGTGAGGGCAAAGACACACCTGGAAATATTTCTGTGAGAAACTGTGTGATCTAGATGAAATCAAGAATTCTGTCAACTTTTGTGATGGCCCTATTCGAAAATACATTCATATAGAAAACTTAAGGAACTTGAAAGTCTTTGATGTCGTCGGTTGTCTATTTTTTTTAAGGAGACAAGAGGTAATTTTCTTAAAGATAGAGGCTGCCTGGCCGGTGGCATTCATAGTTCTTCAAATTAAAGATATTTCGACCAGTAAATATTTTTATTGCCTCGACGTTAACATTTTTCCAAATTTTTTAATATTTGTTCGCTCTTGACGAGGACAAAATATTTTTGTCGAAACGTCGAGACAATAAAAAAGATTTACTGGCCGAAGTGTCTTTAATTTTAAGAGGTAATTTTGTTCAAAACTTGGTTATCTCGTGTGTCTTCAATAAAGGTCACTGTAATATCTTTCAGAGTTATTGTTTGAATCCCGATATGCATGCTAAAAGGTACAACTTCCTTAAGTTTTGTTTGTAAGTCTTCAATAAAGGTCACTGTAATATCTTTCAGAGTTATTGTCTGAATCCCAATATACATGCTGAAAGGTAAAACTTCCTTTAAGTTGTGTCTATGAGTGTAAATTGTGACCAAACATGTCACATACAGGACTATTGTACATTGAGGTTACTCTTACTTTCGAGAGAGAGAAAGAGCGAGAGTGAACTAAAAAAAAAAAAAACGTAATATCCAAAACACCAACCCATAAAAAGAAAATGTATCATCACCAAATTACCAAAAGTTCTGGATAAATTAGGAACCAAAATTAATCTCAATTAAAAGAAACAACACAAAAAGTGTGTACAGCTTTCGAATCGAGCTCATTGTCTTTCATGATAGATGGATTAGAGCAATTAACACATATCAACGATAACGTCTTTCTTTTTTCCATAACAAGCTTTCAACTCTTTCTCAAATCAAAGATGAAGGATTGGAGTTCAAATATAGAAATGTAATGAGAAATCGTCCATGTAATAGAGAACAAACAAAACAAACTACAGAAGAAGAAAAAATAAAGAGAGATACCAATTAATTTACATAAGCAAGTGTATATATGCAATTAAGAATTCTTTCCTATCAAGATGAATTAAGAGCTTTCTTATTACTTTTTTAAATCTGCGAAAAGAGGAGAAATCTAGATAATTATCCAACGTTGTCGAATAAGCTAATCAATCTTAAAGGAAAAAGAAGTTAAAAATGAGTAGCAAAAACTGAAAAAGAGAGATCAAAACGGAGGAGAAGTATAATGATAAAAAAGTAGAAGAAAATGATTAATCAACTACGACTTTGAAAACGACCCTTTTGTCTTTTAATAAACGGAAATGGAAAGACACATTTCCCAATTATAAATATGGGGGATTTAGATTAAAGAGAGAAAGATAGATAATATATAAAAAAAAGAGAAGAAAAGGGCCTACACACAGATGTGGGAAATAGAACAAAAATTTACCAGGAGGGTACTTAAATGGAATTGAAATATTTTTGTGGATTTAATCATTGAGTGGCTCCGCTCTGGTTTAGAAGAGAGGGGGGGGGGTCCTTTCTGCTGCGTGCTAGACGATAATTGGGACAGACAAGGGGAGGAAAAGGGGGGATGGTTTCGTGCTATATAAAATAAGAACCTAATTAATTCGTCTGCTTCGTTTTAGAATAACCCCCCCCCCCCCCCTTCCACCCTTTTCCCTAGAATGCTCATTGGTTGGTAGTTTTCGATCTGACAGAGCTTTCGTGTAGAGGCTATTTGGAAAACTGTCCATATTGGGGTAGATTATCTGTTCAACCCTCCCCCCTTTTCTATATATTAGCCCTATTACACCGCCGCTAATTATTTCATATTTTTAATTTTCTCTACCTTCATCATTTTTACCCCATCCTCAAACACCTTTGCACCCATTTGTTAAGTATTAATAACCCGGGGTATATGCAACTTTTTATTGATGTTTTAATTTGCATATACTTATTCTAATTTTTTCTAACATTACCTCGTCAGATATCATTATCGTGTTTAAAAAAAAAGGTATAACAATTTGATTTTTGTAAATTGAAAAAGATATTTGTATGGGTCTTAATAAAAATAACATTTTTTTTTACAAGGTACGTTAATTAATTTCCAGAACTGTTTGGTGTTTTAAAAATAAATCAAATAAATAACTATTATTTAATATAATTAAAAATATGCTCCTTCCTGCCTCAATACACCTGTGCCATCTTATTTTCCAATTGTTGAAGCAGGAGATAAAAATCATCTTTGGAGAGGTTCCTCAAGGTTGTCTTTGATTCAGCTTGTATCATATCAACGCTGTCAAATTTCCTTCTTTTAAACTTTATTTTCAATTTAGAATAGAGGAAAAAGTCATTGGAGCTATGTCGGGGGAATAGGGTGGATGAGGGAGCTGTGTGGTTAAATGCCTGGCCAAGAACTGTAAAACAATATGGGCTATGTGTGCATTATCGACGTGAAATATCCAGTCATTGTTTTGCCATCTTTCAAGGTTTTAAGGCGCAATGCCTCTTTTAAATGCTTAAATATCCCCAAATAAGCATCTTGATTAATTATACGTCCAAAAGGAATAAATTCAGGGTGAACCATACCGTTAATATCGAAAAATGTAACAAGAAATGTCTTGGTTTTGGATTTTGCCAACTATGTCTTTTTGGGATTCGGTTTCCCTCTTTGAATCCATTGGCTGAATTGACGTTTAGTTTCCGAGTCATACTGATACACCCATGTCTCTTCCCTGGTAATGATTTCTTGACTCCACTCTGGATCGGTCCGAGTCATTTCGATCATGTTTTGGCAGACTTCCGTTCTGACCTTCATTTGTTCCTCTGTTAGAATCCGGGGAACAAATATTGAAGACGTCCGGATCATGTCGAAATCTTTTGTTTCTATTTGATAACACAGTCCTTCAGATAGCCCAGTCTGTGAAGATAAGTCTTTAATAGAAATTCTTCTGTTAGCTTTAATTAATTCCTTTGAGATTGTTTTCCTCGCAACGTAATGATCTTGGACGCCCAGTATGTTGATCATCGTTTCGATAATTCTCGAACGGGATAAAAACCATTGCCAAAAGCTTCTTTAAAAAATTCATACGTCTCAGTAGCACCTTTTTTCAATTTAAAGCAAAACTTAATGCAGATTATTTTCTCTTCGAAAACGGTCATTTTAAAATATAAATACGAACCGTATAAGGAAGTTGTTTT
>CP092874.1:28905402-28931801 GCA_030710605.1 Cordylochernes scorpioides
AAATCTTCAACAAAGGTCACTGTAATATCTTTCAGAGTTATTGTCTCAATCCCGATATACATGTTAAAAGGTACAACTTCCTTAAGTTTTGTCCATGAGTGTATTTTGTCCTGTATCTAGCTGTTCAATGATAAAAGGACGCTTCTCTACAAAGGACATTTTGGCTCCAAAACACGGTGTTGTCTTTTATAGAGACGCTCTACGTTATTTACTATATTTTGTACGAATCCTCATCAAATATTCATCGAATTTTCATTGAAATATTAAATTTGAATTTTAAAATGAGTTACAGTTTAACATATATACACTCATGGATACAAAACTTAAGGAAGTTGTACCTTTTAGCATGTATATCGGGATTCAGACAATAACTCTGAAAGATATTACAGTGACCTTTATTGAACTTTTACAAACAAAACTTAAGGAAGTTGTACCTTTTACCATGTATATCGGGATTCAGACAATAACTCTGAAAGATATTACAGTGATCTTTATTGAAGACAAACGAGATAACCAAGTGTGTACAAAATTACCTCTGTCTCCTTTAAATAAAAACAGACGACCGGCGATATTAAATACTTTCCACTTCCTTAAGTTCAAGTTAATGAGTGTATATCGTAAAATTATAAAATATATTAATATATTACAATGATGTTTGATATAGTGAATTTAATTTGCTAAAGTTTTTCAAGGATTGGAATTGTTGAGCATTTGCTTCGATCTTGGAATCCATGTGATATTGCAGCCGTGGTAATATTAATAGTTTAGATATATCAGAATTAGGTTTAATTTAGCTTATAAAACACAAAATCTGATATAATATTGACTGATTTAAGGGTGTAAGAATAAAAAAAAAATGAAAAACTTATTTACATAATTTACAAAAGGTTTGAGCCGGCCAACGGGACACAACAAACAATAGGTTATATAAAGGGAAGTCACGACATCTGGTGGTATACTTAACAGGATATTTGAATCAATTAAATATATAATTTTAAATAAAATAATATTTTTATATAAAATATATATATGTAGTAACTAAAGAGAGAAAAGAAGGTGAACCCACAATCTCCAACTAACTGAATGCCAGCAATGCGATGATCTCATTGGACTATATATCCGAGCAGAAGATAGGCACGTTTTGAGCTATCCCAATGAGATAGAGAGGAAACTGTCCAATAGGATCAAATTTCATCCGACGCATGCGTACAAGCAATGATCGATACTGATCCGTTCAATCAAGAACCAGCCAATGGGAGATGCTGAAGTAGCATTCGGCTATACCTTCCCTGTGACGTCACACATGGTGGTTGAGAGATTACATTATAAGGAGCTAACCTTGATAATCACAGAGTCTACATAAGAACAATACTCGTTTCCCCCCTCGTTAAACGAAAATAATATTGTAGACAATGCTCATTTTCCTCTCGTTAAACGTAAAATAATATTGTAGATTTTTATTTATTATTTTACGTTTAAGGAAGGGGAAAAGGGCATTTTCTAATATTAATAATATTATAGACTATTGATGTTGCTATGATAGAGATTCATGGGGACATCTGAGGCTCTTTATTGTACACGACAACAACAACAACAATATTGTAGACTAAACTATAAATATATAAACTAATGTATTTAGTGTTTTTAAATGGTTTTTTACTATAATTGTACTATATTATTTCTAAAAAAAAAAGAGTATTTCTTAGTCAGAAAACTTTTCAAAAGCGAAGAGTGTTTATTCTAGTGCTATAAGGTAAACAAGGAGATTGCTTAAATAAATGGTCCAACATTGTTGAGCTAGAAGTTCCTTAAATGTCATATTTTCCTCTATTTATTCTGTTTAAATCAAACAGAAGATCAACTATCCAGAAATCTATCGTACATAGCCTGGTAATAGAGTCTATGATTATGCAAATACTTTGTCAGTTAGCCATACTGAACATTTAAAATCAATCATTAGGAAAGATGATATTCTAGTTTTAAACAATGTTTTATGCTATCTAAGAGATTCTTCAAGTTTACATATATCTATCTACACACTCTCATGCACAAAAATTAAGGAAGTGGAAAGTCTTTGATGTCGCCGGTCGTCTATATATGTGTCTTTTTTAAGGAGACAGAGACAATTTTGTTCACCTTTGGTTATCTGGTGTGTCTTCACAATAAAGGTCACTGTAATATCTTTCAGAGTTATTGTCTGAATCCCGATATGTATGGTAAAAGGTACAACTTCCTTAAGTTTTGTCCATAAGTGGATATAGGATGAGAGAGAGAGAGAGAGAGAAGTGGGAATAATAGAAACTAGAAGAGACTCTATTTTCAAAGACTCTTTGGGATGGTTTTTTTAACTGACGAAACCGCTGGGGAGGTTTCACCACTGATGAGCCAAGCCCTCTTAATATTTTCCATCGCAATAAGGACACTAGGAAGTTTGTATTGTATATATACAAAAATAAAATTTTATGCTTATTTGCCTTAATTCTTACATATATATATATATGGTAACCGAGGATCAAACCAGTAGTAACCGAGAGGGACAGTCAGGGCGTGGAGAGTTTTCCAGTACCTCTCTGCACTTTGGAAGACCTTTAACAGTTCTCACAGAGTACAGGCAGTCGTGGTCGAAGCAGAGTGGAAAGCTTGGGAATGTCCACACACAAAAAACGAAGAGACACAGTTGTAGTAGGAAAGTTCCGTGAACAGATAGGAGTCGAGCTAAGAGCAAGATGGAGATAGAAGAGATCTTACTGTTTTACATGGCGATGAGGTGGTCCTGGGTACAACCGACAAGGGCTCACGCCGATGGTGAAGTTTCTAAGTGACATTTTTCGGCTAGGGCAGATGTTTTATTACTTTGCCGATACAGGCGATAATTTGGACTTTGAACGGGTGCAAAGTGCGTGGGGTGGCTGCGGCATCCTCCACACCCTTAGACCTGATGGCAACGACCTGCCAAATTCCTCTATAGGGTTAATTTCTACTTCGATCTCTTGCTTAGCTCAGCTCTTAATCTATTACAGAGTTTTATTTATTCATCCTCAGTTTGTACAAAGTACATTACATATGATGATGCAATGACACATGTCAATCATGAGTATAATTATTTATAGATGTGTTTCTATATACAACATGACAATCTTGTTATAAGTATTATACAATATAGGGTTGTTGGTTTAAATTACCATATATATATATTGACAAAAGTTAATTTGTACGGTTTACACACACACACACACAAAACTAGAGCCTGAATTAAAAGTAACTTAACACAGAGAAAACACTCAGAAATACAACAAAATAAAAAGGAATGACGTAAATAAAACCACACGGGATTAATTATAACAAAACCAATACTTATATTTTATTGCAGTCATGATAAGGAGCGGATCGGGGTTACATAGGTATACGAGGAGATCACCAGACACGAAGAAAACTTTAAGCGTCTCCACACAATAATATTTTGAACCCTATTTATATACAATCATGGCCACATTCGTCCAATGACGTGGGAGATCAGTTCACTTAACAAACAAACAAACATTCTTCCCGCATAATTGAAAAGTTTAAAACCACTTATGTTTGTCAAATATTCAACAATATAACTGAGTAAATTAAATTTAATTGCCATCTATCGTTAAAATTTTACACAAATAAATTTACTGGCAATGTGTTTCTTTTAAATATCATCAAATATTATCTCTACAGACCTTACCGAAATGATATGAGTTATTGAATGAGAGCCCTCTCATTCAATAACTCATATCATTTCGGTAAGGTCTGTAGAGATAATATTTTGATGATATTTAAAAGAAACACATTGCCAGTAAATTTATTTGTGTAAAATATAACTGATATTAACAGAAAATATAAACACTCCAAAAAATGGTTGATTTAAATAGTTAGCAAATAGACAACAATGATAAATAAAGCTTGGAGAATACGATAAATTTCCAACTAAGCTATAGATTGAGTAGATATAGATGGGATATAGAACACGAGAATTTAAACTTTCCAAGTCTCATTAGCACAAGACAACCTTCCCTTTTGGAATGTTGGTACAGCGTATACCGTTCCGTCTATTTTAGTACATATTATGGTGAAATGTGACCCCGGGGGGGACACGTCCTAACGAACAGCGGGTTGACAAGAGGGGGAGGTAAGACTATCGTCTGTCTCGGTCAGCTCTCCCCCGTCTAAATTTGTTCGTCTGCTGACATAGATGCCGCCAAGGCGGTATTTTTTGTCTTTCGACCGTTTTTTTTTTCTCTGTTTTACTCTCCTTGTTTTTTTCTTTTTACCTGATACCTACAGAAATATGTTGAAAGTTGTCGGCCTCTAGTACTTTACTTTCTAGGTTTTTTTACAAAGTTTCTTTTACCCGTGAAGTAATTTCATCTTGGATTTTTAAATTTTTAAGTCAGCGTTTACTTTTGCTCATCTTTTTTTTTTCTATAAAACTTTAAATCTCTGGTGCTCTTCCTGATATTTGAAACGTTTAAGTAAATTTATGTCGCTTTTATAGGCGGAGGATGGTGAGAGAGAGAGATTTTATAAAAGTTAAAATGGAATTTAAGATAGCTCTCTCTCTAGCTATTTTTAAGCTTTCGTGAATAATCTCTTTTTCATGTCATATATATATGTAAATATAAAAAGACCATTTCCTGACCACTCACGTGAACATATTAGATGGCAGAGCGCCATTTAGTAGAAAAAAGTCAACTAAACGTTTATTTAACTTGTTCCGTGATATTTGGCCAAAACTCATGTCCTTGATAAATCAAGAAAAACCACGAACGCGTTTCGGGCTTTTGGTCATCGTCAGCGTAGTACAGGCTGTACCTATGACCAAAAAGGTCTTAATAAAGCTATTCGTTGTATATTTTTCTTCAAACGAAATTAAAAAAAAAAATGTGAAAGTACAAGTAAAACAGTCGTATTTACAACAAATTTAATGTTCATGATTTCTACCTTTTTTTTCTTTCTTTTGTGATATTTTGTTATATAAATATAGATATGATATATATACATATATATATATATGATGTATATATTTTTATGTTATATGCATACATTCTTATATTCAAAGGAAAAAACAGGGTAACGTGGTAAGATTCTTTAATGGAACATGACGAGCTTTCAGGCAGCAACTGCCCTTACCACGTTACCCTGTTTTTTCCTTTGAATCTTACAGCGTGGCGATATGATGTCTGATCCTAACATTCTTATATATTTAAGATATATATATATATAATTAAAGGATTTAAAAGCATGAAGGTTTCTTTAATACATAATACAAACTTCTACTGCCCTTTTTGCGATGAAAAAATATATTGGGAGGGCTTGGCTCATTAGTGGTGAACCCTCCCAGCGGTTTCGCCAATTTAATCCACCAGACCGCTTCTCAGAGCTCTAATATATAAGCAGAATCGTCCAATACAGTATTAGAGCTCTGAGAAGCGGTCTGGTGGATTAAATTGGCGAAACCGCTGGGAGGGTTCACCACTGATAAACCAAGCCCTCCCAATATATTTTTTCATCGCAGAAAGGACAGTAGAAGTTTGTATTATGTATTAAAGAAACCTTCGTGCTTTTAAATCCTCTCATTATATATGTATAGATGGCGCGTTATCGCTTTGTGTTAATATATATATATTAAAAATAAAAAAGGCATCTACTGACCACGAGCACATGTGCTTTTTAGATGGCAGAGCGCCATCTAGTGGAGCAAAAATAAACTAAACGTTTATTTAGCTTGCTCCGTGATATTTGGCCAACCCAATTTCTTGATAAATCAATAAAAGCCATCCACGAACGCGTTTCGCGCTTTTGGCGCTCGTCAGCGTGGAGTAGGCTGTAACCACTGCGACCAAAATGATTTTTGGTCCCAATGGCTTCCCGAAAAATCATAAAAAGCACATGTGCTCGTGGTCAGGAGATGCCTTTTTTATTTTTAATATCAACACCTGACCCACTTATCTTTTTTTTTCTATTGTTTTTTTCATGTGTAAAGCGTCTTTACGCAAATTTGGCCTTCAATACCCATTTCTTGATTTCTCAAGAAGCCTCTGGGACCAAAATTCTTTTTGGACGCAGTGGTTACAGCCTACTCCACGCTGACGAGCGCCAAAAGCGCGAAACGCGTTCGTGAATGGTTTTTCTTGATTTATCAAGAAATTGGGTTGGCCAAATATCACGGAGATAGCTTAATAAACGTTTAGTTTATTTTTGCTCCACTAGATGGCGCTCTGCCATCTAAAAAGCACATGTGCTCGTGGTCAGGAGATGCCTTTTTTATTTTTAATATCAACACCTGACCCACTTATCTTTTATTTTTTCTATTGTTTTTCATATATATATATATATATTAAATAAAAGGATTTAAAAGCGCGAATGTTTCTTTTATACATAAAACGAATTCTACTGTCCTTACTGCGATGAAAAATATATTGGGAGGGCTTGGCTCATCAGTGGTGAACCCTCCCAGAGGTTTCGCCAATATAATCCACCAGACCGCTTCTCAGAGCTCTAATACTGTATTGGATCATTCTGCTTTTCTATGCTACACTGAAGGATGGAATCTTAGAAATGGTTTTCAAGTAAACTATGGATATAAGCTTATAGGACAGTAGAATTACATTCAAATATTTGCTTCGAGCAATGCTCTTCAGCAAACTATAAAGACAAGGCCATTAGGAATAGTATATGTAAAACGAAAATTGCAATTATACCGCGAATGTTTCTTTTATACAAAAATCGAAATTTATTTTCAAAGAGAAATAGCGACTATTTCTAACTTTAAGGATGAAGTATGATAGGATGAATTGTGAAGAGTAATGGCGAACGGAAAAATAAAAATAGTATATGTATAGATGGCCTGTTATTGCTTTGTGTTAATATATATATATATGTTATAAATAAAAGATTAATGAGATTTTCTGTTGATTTTGGAATTGTTGAGATTATACTATGTAATGCAGTCGTGGTTGAAATAATAATCTTGAAATATAAAGTCTTGATCAGAGGTTGCTTTAATTGAGCTAAGGAAAATAAAAAAGAACATAATTTAATAAAAGTAATGCCTGGCTTAAGGCGAGTAGAATAAGGAAAACAAAAGATTATTTACATAATGTACAAAAGATTTGAGCCGGCCATTGGGATAAAACAACAACGAGTTTTTATAGGGGAAGGGTGACCTCTGGCGGTCGATTTAGCAGAGTATTTGAATCTATGGAAATTATAATTTTAAATAAAATAATATTTTTATATAACATATAACATATATTTAGTTAATATATCATCAATTTACATAATCTGTCATATTCTCATGTCCAGCAATGGCCGCAGAAAATTGATACGGACCCAGAACAGCAGCTTTACATATCCAAGATAGAGGACATTGCTGTGATAGAGATGTATGGAGACATCTGAGGCTCTTTATTGGACACGACAACAACAACAGAAAATTGACAAGGACCCAGAACAGCAGCTTTACACACCCAAGATAGAGGACATTGCTGTGATAGAGATGTACGGAGACATTTGAGGCTCTTCATTGGACACGACAACAACAACAGAAAATTAACATGGATCCAGAACAGCAGCTTTACACACCCAAGATAGAGAACGAATGCTGTGATAGAGATGTACAGAGACATCTGAGGCTCTTCATTGGACACGACAATAACAACAATACAGTATACACTCCCAAGATAGAGTACATTACGACTGCTGTGATAGAGATGAATGGAGACATCTGAGGCTCTTCAACAACAACAACACAATCTGTCAACAGTGAGACCCTTTTTTCCAGAAACGTGGCAAAATTTAATCTTCCCAGAATTTCCCAAACGGAAGTGTCTGGGAGACAATTGACGTGGAAGGGAATATCCGCGTTGAATTCTTCACTTCCGCTTTAAACAGGAAATTAAAAGTTTAAAGAAGAAACACAGAAAAAAGGGGAATGGCTCTGATTGGTTCTTTTGTTGGTCCTTTCCACACCTCTTCGGAAAACTGGAATTCTACCGACATTTAATGAACTATATGCAAATGAGTGGAAAGATGTGCATACATACCCTGACTGATTGCATGGGCTATTTTAGATGACAGAAAATATCAACTAAACGTTGATTTAAGTTTATTCTATGAATTCGACCAATCCGTTTCTTGATAAATCAACAAAAAGACAACGAATTACGTGTTTCGGGCTGTTGGCCCTCGTCAACGTAGTGCAGGCTGTATCTTCTTGATTTATAAAGCAAACCAACGATTGGTCAATTTTTTTTCCGGAAGATGGCGCTTTTAATCTAAAACGTTTGTTTGAGCGATCAGGTGTGTGGTTTTCATTTTAACTGATCTCTTCTTACCTTTTTTTTTCTTATTATTTTCATATATATCTAATATAAAGAAAAGAGATTTGATTTTCTGCTTGAATTTTATATCGTGTTGAGGATTATGGTAATGGTGATGCAGTCGTGGTTAAAATCTTGAAAGTATAATAATAAAAATAGTTTTGATAAGAGATTGTTTTAATTGAGCTTTAGGATTATATAATAAACATAATTTGGTAAAAGTACTGCCTGGCTTAAGGCGAGTAGAATAAGGAAAACAAAAGATTATTTACATAAGGTACAAAAGTTTTGAGCCGGCCATCGAGAAACAACAACAATGAATTTTTATAGGGGAAGAGTGACCTCTGGCGGTCGATTTAGCAGAGTATTTGAATCTATGAAATTATAATTTAAAATAAAATAATATTTTTATATAACATATATAAATATGCAAAATTTCCTAGTTACCAATATGTAAATAATATTGTAGCGCCTATGCAAATAAATTCTTCTTTATTCCTGGTAGTTGGTATTCAGTGCTCCAGGGTTATGTCTAGTTTCTCTCTACTCTATATAGATATATATATGACGTAATTTTTTTTAATCCAGAAGCGCCATTCGATTATTTTTATTGTTTTTGTTTTTTTTTTACGATAGAATGCTAAACAATACTGAGAGTTTAAAAAAAAATTTCGAATTATATCTTTATATTTTAAGTTAAAAAAATATTTCTAAGGAGATATAAATATACTTTCAATGTCACAATAAAAGACAAACTTTTCTTGAAACTTCACTTACTTTCCATAAATAAAAAAATAATAAAATTGTAAATAATTTTCAATCCTAATGTTTAAAAAATAGATATGATAAAAACTATATTGAAGATAGAATATAGAAGTAACCCGGGTTCCTGGAGTGCATATCACTGCTACGACATATATATATATGGTGAGGTAGCCAGTAGACTTAATCTATGGTGTGCGATCCTGTCGACTCTCGCTATACTGTGTTAACCGAGGGTTTCTCGCTGTGGTGTGGTAACCGAGGGTCAAACCTGTAGTAACCGAGAGGGACAGTCAAGGCGTGAAGAGTTTTCCAGTACCTCTCTGCACCTTGGAGGAACTTTAACAGTTCTCACAGAGTACAAGCAGTCGTGGTCGAGGCAGAGTGGAAAGCTTGGGAATGTCCACACACACAAAAAAAAAAAAACGAAGAGACACAGTTGTATTAGGAAAGTTTCGTGAACAGATAAAAGTTGAGCAAGGAGCGAAAGATGGAGATAGAAGAGTTCTTACTGGTCTACATGGTGGATGAGGAGGACTTTGGTGACAACCGACGAGGGCTTCCGCTGATGGTAAAGTGACTATATTTTCGGCTAGGACGGAGGTCTTATATATCTTTGCCGAGAGAGGAAGTATTGAATTTCGGCAGTTTCCTATCTTTAGATGTTGTTGGACTTCCATCTCAATCTCTTGCTTTAGCTCAACTCTTAATCTATCACAGAGTTTTATTTATTTATCCTCAGTTTGTACAAAGTACATTACATATGATGATGTAATGACACATGTCAATCATGCGTATAATCATTTACAGATGTGTTTCTATTATACAACATAAAAATCTTGTTATAAGTATTATCCAATATGTTGGTTTAAATTACCATATGTACATATTAAAATAACTTTCTTATATATATATTTTGGAAAACAGTGTTTAAAAATATTTATCATTTTCAACGATGAATGACCCTAAAATCCATTATGATATTTAGAAAGATACAAATTGTTACGTTTATAAATGAAATATTTATATAAAAATTGTGTTTATTTGACATTATTTATGAAAATATTTTTAGTCTTTATAAAGAAAAGAGACAGAGATTGGAATATATATTTATGAAATTTTAAATATATTTATTGGTATTTTTACTTATTTTTCTTCTTTCCAAAAGTATCGTCTGCTTCACTATAAAAGGGCGGGAAAATTTGGCACGAAAACGTACCTTTTGCACAAGTAATACTAATTTTCCCGCCAAAAATTATTTTGGCCAAACGCACACACAACAGCTATATTCATTTAATTACTAATTGGGTTGCACACGACCCTTCTTTGTCATTTATTCCGACACATCATGTAATTAATTTACCGAGTTTATAATTAAGTAGGGGGGGGGGCGTGTGTTTTTAGTTTTGTCTTGGCATTTTCGCTAAATTTGGATTAAACTTAATTAACTTAGAGACTAATTATTCTAGGAAGAGCGTAATTGTTTATTTGCATAGAAGCCTTCCGTATTGGCTCACGCTCACCGCTAGTTAATGGCGCTAGGCTTAACTCAAATTGAATTCTCTTTCCCAAAATTCTCTCTTTTTATTTATTATTTATATAAAACCAATTATATAACGAGGTTGTAAAAATAATCTTTTTTTAAAGATGCACTCTGTGGATTGCTTTCGTTTAAAGTCCAATCTAAAAACTATAAAGAAATACTCATTATAAGGGTGGAAAAATACAATCTTAATAATATACACTCATAGACGAAGCTTAAGGAAGGTGTACCTTTTAGCATGTATATCGGGATTCAGGCAATAACTCTGAAAGATATTACAGTGACCTTTATTAAAGACTTACAAACAAAACTTAAGGAAGTTGTACCTTTTAGCATGTATATCGGGATTCAGACAATAACTGAAAGATATTACAGTGACCTTTATTGAAGACACACGAGATAACCAAGTGTGAACAAGATTTCCTCTGGCTCTATTAAAAAAAAAAGACAACCAGCGACATCAAAGACTTTCTATTTCCTTAAGTTTTGTCCACGAGTGTATGCAAATCAGTTTCTAGAGAAGATTCAAACTGAATGTAAGCTACTCATTTCTGTATTTCCTTCCTTAAGTTTTGTCCATGAGTATAAGTATGAGTCAATAGATCACCAACACCACAGATTACAAAGGCGGTGTGTCTTTTTATTGTAAGCTTTCGACCGTAAGATCATCGACAGGTAAAAAAGGATGAGCTGGCGCGGAAATAAATGAATGGTCAACCAGTAGAAGAGCATGTGTTCGAAAGTTTCCCTATTTCCATCAATATAAAGACACGCTTTACTCAATAACCTACTCTCTTAATTTAAGAAATAACGGGGTAATTATTACTGGTATATATATTTTAAAGGGAGAGGTGCCTTTTTTTAATACACAAATATATAGAGCTATATTGTGGCTTTGACATTGACCCGAGGCCGCTAGTTTGCGGCGACGGTCAATAGATGGCGTCAGGTTCTGACGTCTATTTTGACGGGAGAGGCGACCTTTGTCTCTTTAGATATATATATGTTATATAATTTAAAAAGATAAAGAGATTTTCTGCTTGAATTTAGATCAGTAATTTAATTGAACTAAAGGAATATATATATAAAAGAACATAATTTGGTAAAAGTACTGCCTGGCTTAAGGCGTAAGGATAAAAAATTAAAAGCTTTTTTACATAATGTACAAAAGTTTGAGCCGGCCAACGGGAAACAACAACAATGAGTTTTTATAGGGGAAGCGTGACCTCTGGCGGTCGATTTAACAGAGTATTTGTATCTATGAAATATAACCCTAAATAAAATAATATTTTAATATAACATATACATGTATATATGAAAAAATAATAAACTAAACTTATATGACCAAATATATGGTTGTAGAGGTACAGTCTGCACCACGCTGACGAGGACCAAACAGCCCGAAACGCGTTCGTGGTTGACTTTTCTTGATTTATCAAGAAATTGGGTTGACCAAATATCTTTGGAACAAGTTAAATCAATGTTTAGTTGATTTAGGTTCCACTAGATGGTACTCTGCCATATAGAAATCTCATGTGAGAGATCAATAAATGCCTATTTTATTTTTAATATATATGAATCAAAAAGGCATATATTAACCGCTCGCATGAGGTGTTTATCCAAACCATTCCGTATTTTTTAAAATCTTCGCCACAAAAGAAAAATGCTAAATCTTAAATTGGGAGAGCTGTCTAGAGTATTGTCACCGTATAGGGCGAAGCGAATAAAATGGTTATTTTATAAGACAGCTCAAACCTCTGACATACATTCGAAGATGTTTTCTTTACATTATAAAGGACTGCGGCGTGTGATTATAAACAATACTTAAAGTTTTACCGCATAAGTTTCTTTTCTATGAAAAATCAATATTTATTTCAAAGAGAAATATTCATTCACTTCATTCAAAAAGTTAGAAATAGTAAATTTTCTCTTTGAAATAAATATTGATTTTTCATAGAAAAGTAACTTATGCGGTAAAACTTTAAGTATTGTTTATGTTTTCTTTAGTTAAAAGAGAGAAAGAAATAAATCCACAGAGAGAGACTTGGGTATGAGACAGATATCGTGATGAAGAAGATAAGACTTCACAAATCCGCGACGCCTCGAAGACTCGCTGAAGATCACCTACGAAGAACTCATCGAAGGCCATCATCAGTAGGCAGGTAATTTCATCCCATCCAGGTGATCTTTCAAGTGGCAGACTGCGGATGGCTTCGGTGAGAGAGACAGAGTTAGTTCTTCAGTTTAGCAAAATATAACGACGCTTAAAGAGGAGTGTTTTATAAGAACCTTTTCGCAAGATTTCGGACGTCCTTCTACAGGCTTTACAATGGCCTCAGTTTCTTTATAGATTTATCGATAGACCCTGCACGTTCTGTCTCATCTTGGACATTCAGCGTCGAGTCAGCCTGTCTGCATCTCCTGCTGCTCTAGCGAACTGTCGCATCGCTACTGCTCCTGAAGCGCCGTCCGCCCTTTCATCCGAGAGGTGTTCTCCATCAACAGGCGACCGTGCAGTCCTGGATCTTTCGAGTTGATCTCGATGACCACGCCATCACCATCTCTTCAGCGGTGAAGAGCATGCGTTCTTCGTTTTCTTCGTAGATCGCTAAAAACGTGGTGTCGCTGGAGCCCCGCTGGTGATCTTTCTTCAAACTATGCAGCGGTGTCTGAAATACCATGTACATATTCATTGTACATAGTTTCATATTAAAAATAAAAAAGGCATATCCTGACCAGGAGCACATGTGCTTTACAGATGGCAGAGCGCCATCCGGTGGAACAGAAATCAACTAAAGATTGATTTAGGCTGTTCCCTGATATTTGGCCAACCTAATTTCTTGCTAAATCAAGAAAAGCCATCCACGAACGCACATGTAAAGCACATGTGCTCATGGTCAGGATATGCCTTTTTTATTTTTAATATCAACACCTGACCTTTTTATTTTTTTTTCTATTATTTTTTCATAGTTTAATATTATTAATATTATCCAATCTGATCATCATCATTGTGAATTACGCATTAACATTACATAAATAGTGCGAACTTGGCAATTTTATCCTTGTATTGACAAGATGTCAATAAAACTGTTGTTACTGTTGTCATGCCCAAGTTTTACACTTCATTGGAAAATGGGGGCTGTTGCCACGTTAGTCTCCTTGGACCAGAATTTGGTCAAATATTCCAAGAGTCCAGGGGAGACTGGTGTAGTCGGACTTTTCTCCCCCCAATAAAACTGTGTTAATTGCCGATAGATGGCGGTGTCTCCAGAAATGTAGTTCTTGAAGAGAAGTCGTAAATGTATATTGGGTAGTGAGGATTTACTGGGCACATGTTCTAAGATCCTTTCTGGGTTTATGGTCCGTTCGCGAGTTAGCCTCCTAAGAAAAGCTAAATATAACTTCCCCAGCATCTCTCATTGGACCGAGTTGTTCTGGAGAGATCGCTTTGTTTTTTACATTTTAGTTCTCGCAGAGCGAGCCATTCTCTAAGAACGAAGAGGTTTGCATAGCCACTCATGGAAAAAACTTAAGGAAGTTGTACCTTTTAGCATGTATATCAGGACAATAACTTTTAAAGATATTACAGTGACTTTATTGAAAACACAAGAGATGACCAAGTGTGAACAAAATTATCTGAAATTCTATCAGTCCTAAACAGACACCCACTATAGACGTACACAGAGATAGACGTCATAGTTCTGCACACACATAGAGAAACGTACACAGAGATAGACCTAACAGAGAGAGTTCAGCAAACACAGAGATAGACACACACATAGAGAACACAGAGATAGACCTCTCACACACACAGAAAACACAGAGATAGACCTCACACACAGAGATATATCTCACCCACACACAGAGAACACAGAGATAGACCTCACACACAGAGAACACAGAGATAGACCTCACAGACAGAGATAGACCTCACACACAGAGAACACAGAGATAGACCTCACAGACAAAGATAGACCTCACACACAGAGAACACAGAGATAGACCTCACAGACAGAGATAGACCTCACACACAGAGAACACAGAGATAGACCTCACAGACAGAGATAGATCTCACACACAGAGAGAACACAGAGATAGACCTCACAGACAGAGATAGATCTCACACACACAGAGAACACAGAGATAGACCTCACACACACAGAAAATACAGAGAGAGACCTCACACACAGAGATATATCTCACCCACACACAGAGAACACAGAGATAGACCTCACAGACAGAGATAGACCTCACACACAGAGAACACAGAGATAGACCTCACAGACAGAGATAGATCTCACACACACAGAGAACACAGAGATAGACCTCACACACACAGAAAATACAGAGAGAGACCTCACACACAGAGATATATCTCACCCACACACAGAGAACACAGAGATAGACCTCACACACAGAGAACACAGAGATAGACCTAACAGAGATAGACCTCACACACAGAGATAGACCTAACAGAGATAGACCTCACACACAGAGATAGACCTAACAGAGATAGACCTCACACACAGAGAGCTATAGAGTTGTAGAGTCAGTCAGCCAGCTGGCTGGAGATTAATCCAGCCGTAGGGCGGGGAGAGACAACGCCCAGCTCAGATCTGCCGTAAGCCAACACCCTTCCCTCTCTCTCTCTCTCCACCTTCGTACAGTACCTGGAGGACATAACGGCACCATAGTCAGGTTTACGTGCAAATTGGGACACATCTCACACGGTCACAATATATACACCGTTTATTGACCGACTCTACAATCTGGTAGACTCCGATAAGAACAAATATATCACCAGAAATCCTATATATCATAAATCCTATCTAAAGATCGTAGTTTTGAGGATTATGTTCTGTCCAAGGCGGCTTCTAGATCATGATTTCCCCACAAGAAAACTTACTGGCGACGTTCGAACGTCTAAAAAAGATATAAAGGTTAAAAGGACGAAATGAAAAGGTCAAAATGAGGGCAAAAACACACTTGGAAATATTTCTACGAGAAACTGTGTGATCTAGATGAAATCTAGAATTCTGTCAACTTGTGTGATGGCCCTATTCGAAAATACACTCATAGACAAAACTTAAGGAAGTGAATAGTCTTTGATGTCGTCGGTTGTCTATTTTTTTAAGGAGACAGAGGTAATTTTCGTAAAGATAGAGGTTATCTGGCCGACATTCATAGTTCTTCAAATTAAGGACACTTCGGCCAGTAAATATTTTTTATTGTCTCGAAAATTTTTTAACGTTTTTCCAAATGCTTTAATTTTTGTTCGCTCCTGACGAGGACAAAATATTTTTGTCGAAACGTCGAGACAATAAAAAAGATTTACTGGCCGAAGTGTCTTTAATTTTAAGAGGTAATTTTGTTCAAAACTTGGTTATCTCGTGTGTCTTCAATAAAGGTCACTGTAATATATTTCAGAGTTATTGTCTAAATACCGATATACATGCTAAAAGGTACAACATCCTTAAGTTTTGTTTGTAAGTCTTCAATAAAGGTCACTGTAATATCTTTCAGAGTTATTGTCTGAATCCCGATATACATGCTGAAAGGTAAAACTTCCTTTAAGTTTTGTCTATGAGTGTACATTGTGACCAAACATGTCACATACAGGATTATTGTACATTGAGGTTACTCTTACTTTCGAGAGAGAGAAAGAGCGAGAGTGAACTAAAAAAAAAACGTAGCATCCAAAACACCAACCCATAAAAAGAAAATGTATCATCACCAAATTACCAAAGTTCTGGAGAAATTACGAACCAAAATTAATCTCAATTAAAAGAAACAACACGAAAAGTGTATACAGCTTTCGAATCGAGCTCATTGTCTTTCATGATAGATGGATTAGAGCAATTAACACATATCAACGATAACGTCTTTCTTTTTTCTATAACAAGCTTTCAACTCTTTCTCAAATCAAAGATGAAGGATTGGAGTTCAAATATAGAAATGTAATGAGAAATCGTCCATGTAATAGAGAACAAACAAAACAAACTACAGAAGAAGAAAAAATAAAGAGAGATACCAATTAATTTGCATAAGCAAGTGTATATATGCAATTAAGAATTCTTTCCTATCAAGATAAATTAAGAGCTTTCTTATTACTTTTTTAAATCTGCGAAAAGAGAAGAAATCTAGATAATTATCCAACGTTGTCGAATAAGCTAATCAATCTTAAAGGAAAAAGAAGTTAAAAATGAGTAGCAAAAACTGAAAAAGAGAGATCAAAACGGAGGAGAAGTATAATGATAAAAAAGTAGAAGAAAATGATTAATCAACTACGACTTTGAAAACGACCCTTTTGTCTTTTAATAAACGGAAATGGAAAGACACATTCCCAATTATAAATATGGGGGATTTAGATTAAAGAGAGAAAGATAGATAATATATAAAAAAGAGAAGAAAAGGGCCTACACACAGATGTGGGAAATAGAACAAAAATTTGCCAGGAGGGTACTTAAATGGAATTGAAATATTTTTGTGGATTTAATCATTGAGTGGCTCCGCTCTGGTTTAGAAGAGAGGGGGGGGGGGGGGGGGGGGGAGTCCTTTCTGCTGCGTGCTAGACGATAATTGGGACAGACAAGGGGAGGAAAAGGGGGGATGGTTTCGTGCTATATAAAATAAGAACCTAATTAATTCGTCTGCTTCGTTTTAGAATAACCCCCCCCCCCCCTTCCACCCTTTTCCCTAGAATGCTCATTGGTTGGTAGTTTTCGATCTGACAGAGCTTTCGTGTAGAGGCTATTTGGAAAACTGTCCATATTGGGGTAGATTATCTGTTCAACCCTCCCCTCCTTTCTATATATTAGCCCTATTACACCACCGCTAATTATTTCATATTTTTAATTTTCTTTACCGTCATCATTTTTACCCCCCCTTAAACACCTTTGCACCCATTTGTTAAGTATTAATAACCCGGGGTATATGCAACTTTTTTATTAAAATTATGTTTTAATTTGCATATACTTATTCTATTTTTTTTTAACATTACCTCGTCAGATACTTTTATCGTGTTTTAAAAGTGTATAACAATGATTTTTTTTTTTGTTAATTGAAAAAGATATTTGTGTGGGTCTTAATAAAAATGTATATATTTTTTTAAATACAAGGTACGTTCATTAATTTCCAGAACTGTTTTTTGTTTTTTTAAAAAATCAAATAAATATCTATTATTTAATATAATTAAAAATATGCCCCTCCTGCCTCAATACACCTGTGCCATTTTATTTTCCAATTGTTGAAGCAGGAGATAAAAATCATCTTTGGAGAGGTTCCTCAAGGTTGTCTTTGATTCAGCTTGTATCATATCAACGCTGTCAAATTTACTTCTTTTTAACTTCATTTTCAATTTAGAATAGAGGAAAAAGTCACTGGAGCTATGTCGGGGGAATAGGGTGGATGATGGAGCTGTGTGGTTAAATGCCTGGCCAAGAACTGTAAAACAATATGGGCTATGTGTGCATTATCGACGTGAAATATCCAGTCATTGTTTTGCCATCTTTCAGGTCTTTTAAGGCGCACTGCCTTCCTTAAATGCTTAAATATCCCCAAATAAGCATCTTGATTAATTGTACGTCCAAACGGGAAAAAAAATCATGATGAACCAAACCGTTAATATCAAAAAATGTATCAAGCAATGTCTTGACTTTGGATTTTGTAAACCTTGGCTTTGTTGGCTTCGGTTAGCCTCTTTCATTACATTGGCTGAATTGACGTTTGGTTTCCGGTTTAAACTGATACACCCATGTCTTATCCCTGGTAATGATTTTTTGACTCCACTCTGGATCGGTCCGAGTCATTTCAACCATGTTTTTGCAGACATCCATTCTAACCTCCTTTTGTTCTTCTGTTAGAATCCGCGGAACAAATTTTGAAGACGTCCGGATCATGTCCATATCTTTTATTACTATTTGATCACACAGTCTTACAGTTAGTCCAGTCTCTGAAGATAAGTCTTTAATAGAAATTCTTCTGTTAGATTTAATTAATTCCTTTATTTTGAGCTTTTTTTCCTCGCAACGTAATGATCTTGGACGCCCAGTATGTTGATCATCGTTTACCTTTACCCGACCTTTTTGGAAGCGTGAAAACCTTTCGAAAGTTCTTGAACGGGATAAAAAAGCATTGCCAAAAGCTTCTTTAATCAATTCATACGTCTCAGTAGCACTTTTTTCAATTTAAAGCAAAACTTAATGCAGATTCTTTTCTCTTCGAAAAAGACCATTTTAAAAATTGAAATACGAATCGTACAATTAAGTTGTTTTGTTCTTTTTTTTTATATATCGGTGAGTGCGTCACGAGACTCATGCTATCAGTCAGGTGTGGTCAAATGTCCAGTATCTAACTGGGTATAAAAAATCTTTCTCTAGCTTTTTTTTTTTTTGAAATTTTTTCATTTTATTTCTCAAACCAGTCTGGAAATTATAATGAACGCCCCTTGTATTTCAAGTTTTAATATATATATATTTCATATTTTATTTAGTTATATTTACAACAACAACAACAACATAAAGGCTTTTATTAGGGCCCATTGCCCTGTATGGATTCGCCATACAACAACAAAATAATGCAGTAATTTTTTCTCCCTTTCCCCATGTGTACGTGAGCCTTTGTTTGAAAAGGGAAGTTATATTTACACATTTTCCATATTTACAGAATATGTATTAACCACATAGAAAATTTTTTCTCGAAAGCTTGTGTTAATATTTTGATGGATTCTACAAATTAAAAAAACATATTTTGTGAAATTAAATTCTTATTTACTTTATAATCAAAAGCGACAAATTTTTCTCAAACCATAACCATAATTCATTGATTATATTTTTAAAAAATATTTTTCAAGAAAAAAAATTCAACAATCATTTAACATAGAATGTTCTTCTAGTGTTGATAGCAAAAAGTTTGTGATTTAGGATGATTTATAAAAGATGAAGCTTTGGCGAATCAAATTTGGCGGTCTCTGGTCGGATATGAGACACATAGAGCCTTTTTAAAAATTGGCCGTTAAAAAGGAATGGTCGCAGAGAGACGGTATAAGAGACAGTAATACTATAATTGATGTTTATACACTCATGGACAAAACTTAAGGAAGGAGATAGAGACAATTTTGTTCACACTTGGTTATCTCGTGTGTCTTCAATAAATGTTACTGTAATATCTTTCAGAGTTATTGTCTGAATCACGATATACATGCTAAAAGATACAACTTCCCTAAGTTTTGTTTGTAAGTCTTCAATAAAGGTCAGTGTAATATCTTTCAGAGTTATTGTCTGAATCACGATATACATGCTAAAAGATACAACTTCCTTAAGTTTTGTTTGTAAGTCTTCAATAAAGGTCACTGTAATATCTTTCAGAGTTATTGTCTGAATCTCGATATACATGCTAAAAGATACAACTTCCCTAAGTTTTGTTTGTAAGTCTTCAATAAAGGTCACTGTAATATCTTTCAGAGATATTGTATGAATCCCGATATACATGCTAAAAGGTACAACTTCCTTAAGTTTTGTTTGTAAGTCTTCAATAAAGGTCACTGTAATATCTTTCAGAGTTATTGTCTGAATCTCGATATACATGGTAAAAGATGCAACTTCCCTAAGTTTTGTTTGTAAGTCTTCAATAAAGGTCACTGTAATATCTTTCAGAGTTATTGTCTGAATCCCGATATACATGGTGAAAGGTACAACTTCCTTAAGTTTTGTTTCTAAGTCTTCAATAAAGGTCACTGTAATATCTTTCAGAGATATTGTATGAATCCCGATATACATGCTAAAAGGTATAACTTCCTTAAGTTTTGTTTGTAAGTCTTCAATAAAGGTCACTGTAATATCTTTCAGAGTTATTGTCTCAATCCTGATATACATGCTGAAAGGTACAACTTCATTTTAAGTTTTTTTGTCCATGAGTGAATATTTATGAGCTGTAATTATGAATGAATTTTTTATATATGAGTTTTTTTATTAGCTGTGTATTGTGGGTATTTGTCACTTGTAATTATTATTTTGTTTATTGGTAAATTTTAGCTTTCGTTAGATTATTACATGGAAACATTAGTAGGTTTGATCATTCTTTGAAATACTCCATCCCATGTGCTTAATGCTATAATTAAACTATAATATGTTTGAAATTATTTATTAAAATCATATATATAACCCAGGTAACTCCTGGAGTGTATCCATAGATCGCCAACTACCAAGGCTGTCCTGCAGTTTAGGAGTCAGTCTTGGTAGACTTAGTGAACCAGTTCACCAAGTGGCCGGCTTGTTTCTTGATAGATCCAATAGGATAGTGTCATTGAAAGAGAAGAAAAGCCCAAGAAGTTTAGCTGTGTGGAAACTCTGTAGTTGGAACGCTGGGCAACTAATAGATTTGAGAATTGATTTCAAAAATTAGAGAAAAAGAAGAAGAAAAACCGTCAAACCGAATCCTCTCCAATTCATCATAGTCCAACACGATGATGATGCTATCATCATAAAAGAGAAGTTCTCAAAAGAATCTCTTTTTTCAATCCTCCATAACATCTAAGGACCTCATCCTCCAATAAGAAGAAAGGAGATGACACAAGCCAATCATCAATTGCCATAGAACCATCAACCAAAGAGCATCATTTAGTACAACTCGGTGTCAAGAAAGTAATGACACCAGCAATATACTTCCATGTCTTTCTAGAAAAAGAAGAAAAGAAAACCATCCAATAAGAAAGACGGAAAAGAGAGAAGTTTAAAGCATCAAGATGTGGGGGAGAGAGAGAGGGAGATAATAAACAAAAATATGAAAAATATCCGATCTTCAATGAAAAGAATGAAAAAAAAAATTGTTAGAGAAAAAAAAAATTTTTTTTTTTTTTGCTTTTTCGAGTTAGCATCGTCGTCTCTTTACAAATGTCATCTGTGTGGCCGCTCGCCCATTGGTTGGTTTAGACCACTTAGGAAAAGGAAAGAGATCATCATCATTTTTCTTAATGATGATTCTGTCCGGAGGGGGACAAATAGCGGGTCGGGACAAAACTCTTCTGCGAGGTAATGGGGCGAAGCGATATAAACATCTGGCACCACTGGAGTGATTTGTTATACGCTTCCTCGTCATTAAGTCGACTTTTTTTATTGGAACGATCTCTGTTAGCTTCTGTCTAACTTTTGGTGTTTCCATATCGCGCAAATACACACTATCTCTCTTCGATTTACAACAAAAAATACTTTTTTATTAAGACATCTCTCATTTTATATCGACTCAGTGTCCAATAAGCGAAAAACAAAATAGTAAACATATATGAAAGCTTTGTAGCTTAGAAAATTAGTCTTAGAATATCTTAAGATGTAAGCGTATATATTGATGACGTCACCACGACCAGTCGACAAATATTAACAACTCAAATAAACTATCTACAGCTAGGGAATCTTAAACAAGCAAGCAAAGAAATATTTTTAAGATGATTTTACAAATACAGAGTAATATATATTTTTATAATCTGTTGAATATTTTCATTGAATAATATTAAATTATATAATAAATTATTTCAGGTCCACAATATAGACCTGGTGTTGAGTTATAACGAGTATTAAGTGTCTACTATTTATCTTCTCTTTCGTTTTTTTAATCGTTATTCTAATGCGAATAGTGATATGTAGGTAATGTCTCACGAGTCGGTGGACGGGTGGATAAAACCCTCGATTCCCGACAGCCATGAACCGAGATCCCGCATTGGACACTTTGTTTTAATACGTGAATAACCTTCACATATATTATTCATTCTGAAAATAGAGCAATCCATACTTGAATCATTATATAATAAAAAGACATACACCCATACCTCGCTTTGCGTCGGGGTTACGTTCCAAAAAACCACGACGCAAATTAAAACGACGCAAAGTGAAAATATGTGAAGGCGCAATCAAAAACAAAGATGTTGCCATATTTTAGGGAAAAAAATTCAAAAAAAAAATAATTAAAGACTCGAATCCAAAACAACGCAACTTCGAAAATCTAACGACGCACAGTGAAAATCAGTAAAAATTAAGCAGCGACGCAACATCGAAAAAAACGCAAAACGAAACGACGCAAAGCGGGGTATTGGTTTATATTAGATTGATTAATCCAATATATGCCTTTTTATTATCTAATATTATATATAAGAATTGACTCCCTTTGACATCACGCTAAACGAAATTATGTCATGAGATTAGATGCTCAGCAATTTATATTTAAAAAAAAAACTGAAATTCGTCCTGTGTTGATTTTCAACATAATTTCCACGACATTTCATATTCATACGAAAGTAATTAAAGATTATTTTTCATGAATAAAAGCCTAATGGCGCAAGCCATCAGCAACTTTCAGTTGCACGATAAGGAGATGCCCTTTTCTTAATTTATGCACCTTATCCCAGTACAATATCACATTTGTACTATTTTTTCAAACCTAACTATATATATCTCGTTATAATATAAGTAACCTTATAAACTAATAAAGCGCAAACTTTATATTAAAAATGGAAGCATTTTACTAAAGCAGTTGTACATTTCATATTGTCCCGATACATAAGCTAGATTGCTCTTTTTGAGCTGTACCTAATAAAATGATTTTGGAACAAGAATAACAAGAAGTAATGTCTCTTTTTTAATGATTTTTTTCAAATCATTCTACTTGTGGTTAGTAGATTGGAAATCCATTTTAGCTTTTAGTGGCGGGTAGTTAGTATTTGACGATCTTTCGAGGTGTAATTTCTCTTCTTCAGTATTAGGAAGCAGAAGGTTGGGGATAAGTGGTAAAAACCATCGATGTTCGACAGTTATGATCCAAGATCGAATCCCTCATTGGACACTTTTTTCTTAAGAAAAAAAAATTGCTTTAACACTTTCGATCCGAGGGACGCGCGTCCTTGCCGATTTTGCATCAAGCCCGAAGGACGTGAATTCGCGTCCTCGTTTTCAAAATTAAATATAAAATCTCCGGTGGCCGACACGAATTCACGTCTACCAGGATCTTGTCCCATACCTTCTATCTATCAGTGGGTTGGGGGGATGTGAGCTGACCTAATATAAAACGTCACGTGAGACCACAGCAACTCCTATTGCCTCCTATGCATCTGTGGAATAGTCCGTCCTCAAAGTGTGTAATGGCCATCTGATTCTTGTAAAAAGTCCAATATCACCATTGAATATACAAGTAAACCAAACGGATCTCTGTCATACTTGTAAGTGCAAAATTCGAACTTCTTTCTACGTGTGTAGTAGATATGTGGTGGACTTACAGTAAAAGCAGTCGCCAACTACCACCCACCACAACTATCGTAGATTTAGAACAGGCCATCTCAAGTCATTGAATATAGAAAATAATAACAATATCTACCTCACTTGTCCCAAAATGTAGCTTTTCACCTGCAGCTCCAAAACACATTTATGGCTTGCATTAAATGTACTAAACAGGATATTCGGGAGAGGCAGCTGCTTATAATAAAACAGCTCGAGGAGCATAAACTCATGGAATTCGTGTAATCTTTACATAAAGGGATAAGAAACAACAACACGACTACCGTGGCTTGTATACCATGCGTACTAGGGATAATAAAATAAATAAAATAAGTATTAGAAGTAGATTTTATGTATGAACACACAGTGGAAATAGCTGGTAGGTACTGTGTCTACTTTCACTGAGAACATTTCACTAGAGAATACTATGTCAGTTTGCCCTTGTGTTTACTATTATCTAGGGCAGTGTTCCACAGCCTATATACCGCAATGTGACGTAATGTGAGACTACATATATACAGCTTTATTAAGACCTACGGTCTTATACAGATTCACAGCAAGAAGGAAGCATAGATAGAGCTCCTATTACTTCAGGCAGTACAGAACCCAGCCTCCAGGTCTGACGTATGTCCAGTGGCCACACCGTGCATAGGTTTAACATATCACTGAAAAGACGAATGTGGAATCATGCGGGTTCTAGTCTTCGCTTTCCTCATCTAGGTGGACTACGACTTATACGAGGTGTGTTCAAAAAGTATCGCGACTTCTGAATTTTCGCGGGTTACGTAATTCGACTTTCGATCTTTTTGTGGCTTTATGTTGGTACTCATGTCTCTCACTTATGCCGACAAGCTCGGCCATTTTGAATGTTCACTTTATTGTTGAAAGCTGCTTTGCTTGCAGGTGTTTTGGATCGTCTTCGATTTTTACCTATTTAAAAAAATGGATCAAAGAACCTGTATCAAATTTTGTGTGAAAAACGAAATTAAGTGCGCGGATGCATTCCGAATGTTGACTGTGGCATACGGAGAAGCTATCTTGGACCGAAGCAACGTTTATCGGTGGTACAAAATGTTCTCAGAAGGCCGAGAAGATGTGAACGACGAAGAGCGTGCCGGACGCCCGAGCACTTCAACAACAGACGAAAAAATTAATGAAGTGGAGAAAATGATATTGGCCAATCGTCTAATCACCGTTAGAGAAGTTGCTGAGGACCTAAACATATCGATTGGCTCGTGCTATTCGATTTTTATCAATGATTTGGGCATGAGACGGGTCGCCGCGAAATTCGTACCAAAATTGCTCAATTGCGACCAAAAACAGCATCGCATGAACATTGCTAATGAGATGTTGGACTCTGTCCGCGACGACCCAAATTTGCTCCAGAGGGTCATAACTGGTGAAGAAGCGTGGGTTTATGGTTATGTCGTGGAAACCAAAGCTCAATCATCTCAATGGAAGCTGCCGAACGAACCAAGACCGAAAAAAAGCGCGCCAAGTTCGGTCGAATGTGAAAGTTTTGCTGACAGTTTTCTTCGATTGCAGGGGCGTGGTGTATCATGAGTTCTTGCCACAGGGTAGAACGGTCAATATGGAATATTACCTGCAAGTTATGCGCAATTTGCGCGAAGCAATCCGCCAGAAACGCCCGGATTTGTGGAAGAACAAAAATTGGCTTTTGCACCACGATAACGCCCCTGCTCACACATCGTTGCTTGTGCGCGACTTTTTGGCCAAAAACAACACACTAATGATTGCGCAGCCACCGTATTCCCCAGATCTGGCCCCCTGTGACTTTTTCTTGTTCCCTAAACTGAAGAGGCCCATGAAAGGACGACGTTACGCTACGCTTGATGAGATAAAGACGGCATCGAAGGAGGAGCTGAAAAAGATTTTTTTTAAAATGATTTTTTGAAGTGCTTCGAAGATTGGAAAAACCGTTGGCACAAGTGTATAATATCTCATGGAGATTACTTTGAAGGGGACAAAATAGGTATTCTGAATAAATAAATAATTTTTGAAAAAACACAAAGGTCGCGATACCTTCTGAACACACCTTCGTATTCATATAAAAGCGTATGTACATAATGTACTGTATATAAGCGTATAAAATGCTAATCCTATTTCTGGGAAATATTGATTTAAAAAACGTCTACACTAATGATTGTTAAATGATAAAAGTATGAGTTTTCATTAATGTTATACTTAAATATTTTACTTGCATTATAAAATAAATAAAGCTTCCAGGGTTAAGTTTCTTGATCAAATTTTTATTTTCAAGCTTTCGGACTTGTTAGTCCTTCTACAGGAGTATCACGATAATAAATTGATGATATATATACTATTTTTATATACAAATTAATTTTTACATTAAATTTTACTTGCATACTTACAATATATGTAATTAGGCAAGAAAGAGAAATATTCAAAATTTATTTTCTGATATTAACACAAAGAGAAAGATTAAAAAAATAACTATTTATAATGGAA
>CP092874.1:28931901-29014393 GCA_030710605.1 Cordylochernes scorpioides
GTTATTTTTTTTAGATCGGTGAGTGCGTCACGAGACTCGTGTTTTCAGTCAGGTGTGGTCAAAAATGTCCAGTATCTAACTGGGTATAAAAAATCTTTCTCTAGCTTTTTTTAATTTTATTTTATTTCACAAACCAGTTATGGAAATTGTAATGAACGCCCCTTGTATTTCAAGTTTTAATGTCTCTTATCTTTCCAATTTTATTTAGTTATATTTACATATTTCGCATTTCCATATTTACAGAATATGTATTAACCACATAGAAAATTTTCTTGAAAGCTTGTGTAAATATTTTGATAGATTCTTCAATTAAAAAACATATTTTTCTGAGATTAAATACTTATTTACTTTATAATCAAAAGCGGTAAATATTTTCTCAAACCATAACCATAATTCATTGATTATATTTTTAAAAAGTATTTTTTCAAGAAAAAAATTCAATAACCATTTAACATAGAATGTTCTTCTAGTGTTGATAGCAAAAAGTTTGTGATTTAGGATGATTTATAAAAGATGAAGCTTTGGCGAATCAAATTTGTCGGTCTCTGGTCGGATATGAGACACATAGTCGTTATTCCGGACATTACTTTAAAATAATAAAACTTGAGACTTTTCAAAATTGGCCGTTAAAAAGGAATGGTCGCAGAGAGACGGTATAAGAGACAGTAATACTATAATTGATGTTTATACACTCATGGACAAAACTTAAGGAAGGAGACAGAGGCAATTTTGTTCACACTTGGTTATCTCGTGTGTCTTCAATAAAGGTCACTGTAATATCTTTCAGAGTTATTGTCTGAATCCCGATATACATGCTAAAAGGTACATCTTCCTTAAGTTTTGTTTGTAAGTCTTCAATAAAGGTCACTGTAATATCTTTCAGGGTTATTGTCCGAATTCCGATATACATGCTAAAAGGTACAACTTCCTTAAGTTTTGTTTGTAAGTCTTCAATAAAGGTCACTGTAATATCTTTCAGAGTTATTGTATGAATCCCGATATACATGCTAAAAGGTACAACTTCCTTAAGTTTTGTTTGTAAGTCTTCAATAAAGGTCACTGTAATATCTTTCAGAGTTATTGTATGAATCCCGATATACATGCTAAAAGGTACAACTTCCTTAAGTTTTGTTTGTAAGTCTTCAATAAAGGTCACTGTAATATCTTTCAGAGTTATTGTCTGAATCCCGATATACATGCTAAAAGGTACAACTTCCTTAAGTTTTGTTTGTAAGTCTTCAATAAAGGTCACTGTAATATCTTTCAGAGTTATTGTCTGAATCTCGATATACATGCTAAAAGATATAACTTTCTTAAGTTTTGTTTGTAAGTCTTCAATAAAGGTCACTGTAATATCTTTCAGAGTTATTGTCTTAATCTCGATATACATGCTAAAAGGTACAACTTCCCTAAGTTTTGTTTGTAAGTCTTCAATAAAGGTCACTGTAATATCTTTCAGAGTTATTGTCTAAATACCGATATACATGCTAAAAGGTACAACTTCATTTTAAGTTTTTTTTGTCCATGAGTGAATATTTATGATTTGTAATTATGAATGATTTTTTTATATATGAATTTTTTTATTAGATGTGTATTGTGGGCATTTGTCACTTGTAATTATTATTTTGTTTATTGGTAAATTTTAGCTTTCGTTAGATTATTACATGGAAACATTAGTAGGTTTGATCATTCTTTGAAATACCCCATCCCATGTGCTTAATGCTATAATTAAACTATAATATGTTTGAAATTATTTATTCTTACCATATATTTACCCAGGTAACTCCTGGAGTGTATCCATAGATCGCCAACTACCAAGGCTGTCCTGTAGTTTAGGAGTCAGTCTTGGTAGACTTAGTGAACCAGTTCACCAAGTGGCCGGCTTGTTTCTTGATAGATCCAATAGGACAGTGTCATTAAAAGAGGGGGATAGCCCAAGAAGTTTAGCTGTCTGGAATCTCTGTAGTTGGAATGCTGGGCAGCTAATAGATTTGAGAATTTATTTCAAAAATTAGAGAAAAAGAAGAAGAAAAACCGTCAAACAGAATCCTCTCCAATTCATCATAGTCGAACACGATGATGATGCTATCATCATAAAAGAGAAGAAGAGTTCTCAAAAGAATCTCTTTTTTTTCAATCCTCCCCCCACATAACATCTAAGGACGACATCCTCAAATAAGAAGAAAGGAGATGACACAAGCCAATCATCAATTGCCATAGAACCATCAACCAAAGAGCATCATTTAGTACAACTCGGTGTCAAGAAAGTAATGACACCAGCAATATACTTCCATTTCTTTCTAGAAAAAGAAGAAAAGAAAACCATCCAATAAGAAAGACGGAAAAGAGAGAAGTTAAAGCATCAAGATGTGGGGAGAGAGAGAGAGAGAGATAATAAACAAAAATATGAAAAATATCCGATCTTCAATGAAAAGAATAAAAAAAAAAAAATTGTTAGAGAAAAAAAAAAAACTTTTTTTTTGCTTTTTCGAGTTAGCATCGTCGTCTCTTTACAAATGTCATCTGTGTGGCCGCTCGCCCATTGGTGGGTTTAGACCACTTAGGAAAAGGAAAGAGATCATCATCATTTTTCTTAATGATGATTCTGTCCGGAGGGGGGACAAATAGCGGGTCGGGACAAAACTCTTCTGCGAGGTAATGGGGCGAAGCGATATAAACATCTGGCACCACTGGAGTGATTTGTTATACGCTTCCTCGTCATTAAGTCGATTTTTTTATTGGAACGATCTCTGTTGGCTTCTGTCTAACTTTTGGTGTTTCCATATCGCACGAATACACACTATCTCTCTTCGATTTATAACAAAAATACTTTTTTTATTAAGACATCTCTCATTTTATATAGCCTCAGTGTCCAATAAGTGAAAAACAAAATAGTAAACATATATGAAAGCTTTGTAGCTTAGAAAATTAGTCTTGGAATATCTTAAGATGTAAGCGTATATATTGATGACGTCAGTACGACAAGTTGACAATTATTAACAACTTAACAACAACTATCTACAGCTAGGGAATCTTGAACAAACAAGCAAAGAAATATTTTAAAGATGATTTTATAAATACAGAGTAATATATATTTTTATAATCTGTTGAATATTTTCATTGAATAATATTAAATTAAATAATTTTTTTTTTATTCGCCACAATATAGTCTTGGTGTTGAGATATAACGAGTATTGAGTGTCTTCTATTTATCTTCTCTTTCGTTTTTTATCGTTATTCTAATCTTTCTTATACGAATAGTGTTATGTAGGTGATGTCTCAAGAATCGGTGGACGAGTAGGTAACACCCTCGATTCCCGACAATCATGAACCGGGATTGAATCCCACGTTAACATTTTGTTTAATATGTGAATTACCTTCAATATTATTCATAATGATAATAGAGCAATCCATACTTAAATCATTAGATAATAAAATAGTCTTGATATAATAGTTTTCATAATCCTGCTCCATCGGATTCGGGTCTTGTGATGGTACGGATTCCAATTCCCAAAAGGGTTTTAGGAGATCATTTAATTGGGTCGTTGATTGAATCATGAAACTACACGGCTCTATTTTGCAGTTCGATTCATCAACGATTTTTCCCATTAGAATCCATATGAGTTTAGATTTCATTGCTACGGGCAGGTCGTTTCCCAATATTCTTTTTTCTTCTTGCATCAGAACTGCATATAAATCTGCACCCAGAATGATGTCAATTGGGAGGCCTTTTCATTATCTAATATTATATATAAGAATTGACTCCCTTTGACATCACGCTACACGAAATTATGTCATGAGATTAGAAGCTCAGCAATTTATATATATTTAAAAAAAAAACAGAAATTCGTCCTGTGTTGATTTTCAACATAATTTCCACTACGTTTCATATTTATACGAAAGTAATTAAAGATTATTTTCATAAATAAAAGCCTAACTATATCTCTCGTTATAATATAAATAGCCTTATAAACTAATAAAGCGCAAACTTTATAAGAAATGGAAGCATTTTACAAAAGCAGTTGTACATTTCATATTGTCCCGATACATAAGTTAGATTGCTCTTTTTGAGCGGTACCTAATAAAATGATTTTGGAACAAGAATAACAAGAAGTAATGTCTTTTTTTTAAATGATTTTTTTTCAAATCATTCCCTTTGTGGTTAGTAGATTGGAAATCCATATTAGCTTTTAGTGGCGGGTAGTTCGTATTTAACGATCTTTCGAGGTGTAATTTCTCTTCTTCAGTATTAGGAAGCAGAAGGTTGGAGATAAGTGGTAAAAACCATCGATGTTCGACAGTTATGATCCAAGATCGAATCCCTCATTGGACACTTTTTTTCTGAAGAAAAAAAATTGCTTTAACACTTTCGATCCGAGGGACGCGCGTCCTTGCTGATTTTGCATCAAGCCCGAAGGACGTGAATTCGCGTCCTCTTTTTCAAAATTAAATATAAAATCTCCGGTGGCCGACACGAATTCACGTCTACCAGGATCTTGTCCCATACCTTCTATCTATCAGTGGGTTGGGGGGGGGGATGTCAGCTGACCTAATGTAAAACGTCACGTGAGACCACAGCAACTCCTATTGCCTCCTATGCAACTGTGGAATAGTCCGTCCTCAAAGTGTGTAATGGCCATCTGATTCTTGTAAAAAATCCAATACCACCATTGAATTTACAAGTAAACCAAGTCATACATTGTCATTCATTGTCATACTCTGTCATACATGTAAGTGCAAAAATCGAACTTATTTTTCTACATGTGTAGTAGATAGTGGTGGACTTACAGTAAAAGCTGTCGCCAACTATTACCCACCACGACTATCTTAGATTTAGAACAGGCCATCTCAAGCCATTGAAGATAGAAAATAACAACAAAATCTACCTCACTTGTCCCAAAATGTAGCTTTGCACCTGCAACTCCCAAACACATTTAAGGCTTGCATTAGATGAACTAAACAGGACCTTTGGGAGAGGCTGCTGCTTATCATAAAACAGCTCGAGGAGCATAAATTCATGGAATTCGTGTAATCTTTACATAAAGGGATAGGAAACAACAGCACGACTATCGTGGCCTGTACCATGTGTATACTAGGGATAATAAAATAAGTATTAGAAGTAAGTTTTATGTATGCACACTCGGTAGAAATAGCTGGTAGGTACTGTGTCCACTTTTACTGAGGACATTTCACTAGAGAATACTATGTCAGTTTGCCCTTGTGTTTACTATTATCTAGGGCAGTGTTCCACAGCCTATATACCGCAGTGTGACGTAATGTGAGACTACATATATACAGCTTTATTAAAACCACCGGTCTTATACAGATTCACCACAGGAATGAAGCATAGATAGAGCTCCTATTACTTCAGGCAGTACAGAACCCAGCCTCCAGGTCTGACGTATGTCCAGTGGCCACACCGTGCATAGGTTAACGTATCACGGAAAAGACGAATGTGGAATCAGCCGCGTTCTAGTCTTCGCTTTCCTCATCTAGGTGGACTACGACTTATATTCGTATAAAAGCGTATATACATAATGTATATAAGCGTATAAAATGCTAATCATGTTTCTGGGAAATATTGATTTAAGAAACGTCTACACTAATGATTGTTAAATGATAAAAGTACGAGTTTTCATTAATGTTATACTTAAATATTTTACTTGCATTATAAAGTAAATAAAGCTTCCAGGGTTAAGTTTCTTGTTCAAATTTTTATTTTCAAGCTTTCGGACTTGTCAGTCCTTCTACAGGAGTATCACAATAATAAATTGATGATATATATACTATTTTTATATACAAATTAATTTTTACATTAAATTTTACTTGCATACTTACAATATATGTAATTAGGCAAGAAAAAGAGAAATATTCAAAATTTATTTTCTGATATTAACACAAAGAGAAAGATTAAAAAAATAACTATTTATATAATGAGAATTCATCATACCATCTCTCTTATGTTAAAAATCAAGAGTTATGTTCCTTTTATGACAATGGAGCTCACTCGAGTAATTGCTACTCTGTGAATATATTTTATTCAAAAAAATTAGACTTTACAAAATAATTGAATACAAATAATTAAAAGCATCTTCGTTAAAAACTCTTTTTCATAATATCACAGTACCATTTTTCACTGGAAAATTCTGATAAATACATTTAAAATCTTTCTGCGGGGAAAAATAGAAACATCCCAAAAAATATATATTTTCGTCCTAATTACAATATTTAAAAAAGGCATACAAGATTTAAACGATATAGAAAAGACTTGAAGAACACAAATAGAGTTATCTTCATGTTTGCATGTTCTAAACACGAAAATTACATCCCTGATACCAGGAAAGAGATCAAAGGGAGAATATGATCTTTATATAAAAAAAAAAGAAAACAAGTGAAAGGGGGAAATGCAATAGTCGAATAAAAGACACCAAGTTGGGGGGAGAGAGAGAGAGAAACAATATTGAAGAGAAAGGATCAACCTAAAAATTGCTCAGTTATAGAAACGGATAAAAAACTACACCTACACACGAAACAATAAAAAAAAAGCAGCTCTATCATTAAGGGGTCTGTAAAAGAGACAGCTGATTCTTTGATTAATTAGCAAAGAGGAAAAATGTGGGGAGGGAGGGGGGGGGGGTTATTCCATTAAGCGTCCAAAGAGGAGAGAGGGGGAGGTTTAGAAAGGCAGGCAGCAAAGGATCCTCTACAAATTGAATAAGACTCCATATTTAATTTCTATTCTAACCTTCCCCATCTGGGAGAGGGTAGTAATGCGCGAATTAAATGTGTGTAAGGGGGGAGGAGCTTATGGATTGGAAAACATGGAGAGAGAGGGAGTTCGTACATATCCATGTCTAGTGGTATCACGCTATTTACCACTTAGAAGCAATCAGAGGGTCCTCCCCAAACTTTTCTCGCTTTTCAATGAGCTCCCCTTCTCAAAATCCAAACTCTCTTTAAGAAAAATCATTGAGAAGGGAAATATTTAAAACAAAAATCTCCCCCCCCCCCCCCACCCCCTTAATTTTATCATTGATACCTTTCTAGTTTTGATTTCTTTCTCCTTTTTCCCGTTTAAATAAGTGTATATATATGTTTGTAAACGATATATTTATTTACATATTGTATTAGTTGTATAATTCTAATGTAATTTGGATTATTTTTCCATTTAGAAACCCAATGTTAGCTGTTTTGTGTTATGTGTGAGATCATTTAAAAGAGAGAATATATATACATATGTGTTTGACGTATAAAGAGCGTATTGAAGTTTGTCAATTTGCATATACATATTGCATATACATATGTCCATCATTCAAGTTAAAATATCAGGCTTTCGGGATAAAACTTTCTCTTAAAACATTTTAATTCATGAAACTTTAGCTTTCGGGTAAGAAAGTCCTTCTTACAGGAGAGGACATTTTACATCTCTTTAAAAATCCTGAGTTCAACTGACCAGGTTGATAGACCTCAGCAAGGGTCCCTCTCCAGGGATATGGAAGAACTGCGTCTGTACTCATGTTAGAGTCGGCAGCAAAGGCTTCCATGTTAGGAACGACCTCAAATTACAGGCAAAGTCAGACTTTCACCAAAGTGTGCCTGGAGCATAGTGCCATGATCAACGAAAGCTGCACCCCTATATTCCATTCCATGAGATCATGAACTCATGGAATTCGAGTAATCTTTACACAAGGGGATAAGAAACAACAACAATAACATTTTACATTAAATCGCCAATAGGATAAGAGTTAAAATACAAATTGTGCTTACAGTTATTTGAATGCAGATATATATCGTGGGGGGGCCTCCACTGCACATGCTTGTCGAATTTGCTTTTTGATTTCTTTATTTGGCGGGTATGAGGTCGATTCTCAGAGAATATTATATTATAAATATATTTACGGAATGTCTTCTCTTCTGTTTATGCTATTGTGCTTTCTGGATATGATGAATTCTATGATAAATTTCTGTCGTCTATTGGGGATGTTGGAGTAATGGACGTTTGTTTCTGATAGGGAGAAGGAATGGCTTGTTTCTCTTATATGATTATATATTGAAGATTTTCTATTTTGATTGTCGATATTTCATTTATGTTCGGATATTTTTATATATAAATGTCTGCCAGTTTCACCTACATATTTGGTTTTGCAATCTAATATTGCCACGTGGAAAATTAGGAAAGACAAACTTTGGGATGATACAGCAATTTATTTAAGGCAAGAATAAACTAAAGCTGCTGTTCTGGGCCGATGTCAATTTTCTGTTGTTGTTGTCGTGTCCAATGAAGAGCCTCAGATGTCTCCGTACATCTCTATCACAGCATGTTCTCTATCTTGGGTGTGTATACTGTATTGTTGTTGTCGTGTCCAATAAAGAGCCTCAGATGTATCCGTACATCTCTATCACAGCAGTCGTTCTCTATATTGGGTGTGTAAAGCTGCTGTTCTGGGCCCGTGCCAATTTTATGTTGTTGTGTCCAATGAAGAGCCTCAGATGTCTCCGTGCATCTCTATCACAGAAGTTGTTCTCTATCTTGGGCGTGTAAAGCTACTGTTCTGGGTCCATGTCGATTTTGCTCTTCATTGGAAAATGGATGCCGTTGCCACGTTAGTCACCTTGGACCAGAATGTGGTCGAATATTCAAAGGGTCCAGGTAGGACCGGTGTGGTCGGACTTCTTCCGCCCAAATATACTTTGTACGAATGATAAAAAAGATTGGCAAGCCTACTAAAAACCAACCTGGTGTAAGAATGTACAATTACATTTTAGGTTACAAACACATTCTCAATAAAACTTATTTATAGAGGTATTCAGAGATATTGTTGACAAATGACCATTTTTTTTGACAACTTTGTTATTGTCAAAGTTGTTTTCATGTGATCTATAATAATTTGTAAATTAAGTTTACTGTGCAATAAATTGATAAAGAGGGAGAAATCTCTCGAAATATTTTGAGAATATTTTTTTCTTTACAGATCCAGGTACGTCCTTTTATATAAACTGTTAAAAATGTTTCACCTCACTCTTGTCTTCTATTTTATCTAGACTGACCTCTTTGAACACAGCGCGCAAGAATAGAAATAAATTATAGTTCCATTTTTTATTATTATACAATATATATAATATTGTCTTAACTGCAATGAGGATATATTAGGAAAGCCTGGATCATCAGCAGTGAATTCTCCAAGCCATTTATCCTCTAGTATGCAAAATATATTTCACTCTATAGGGGCCTTCTCTTTTTATGTACCTATCGAAATAAACTCTTAAAACACAAAGTAATATATATTGCAATATATATATGTCGTGATCGAATGGAAAGGGGCAACTGTTATACTTACAATCCCCAAGAATTAGTTCCAGACAAGTGAGCAGCACACCCGCGACATGCCGTAGCATTCGCCCGCGATGTCTGCCACGTTTATTTTTGTACAGTTTTTATAGATGGATGAATTTGCATATTTACATTTTAACACAAGCTTAACCTATTTACATACTTATTTTGGCGAAAAGAAATTATACATCTTTGATATTATACAAATTATGACAAACTATTTTCAATTTTTTATTTTTCTAAATATATTTGAATTTAAAATGATATAAGTTATTTTATAAATTTGATAGACCAAATTGATATACATAACAATGTGGCATTCTTAACTAAATGAAAAAAAGTAATAACAATAGTAACCTTCACTACAAATTATTTATCTATGACGTATTAATAAAAAAAGATCTGTGGTTTGTGCGTGGGGAGGGAAGTTGACTAAAAATATTTAAAGTATTCATTTAAAAAATATATGCATATATAATATGTAAAATTTATAATTTTCAAAATCTCCCTTTAAAATATAATTTTATTAACCCTTAACTAAAATATATATTTCATATAAAGGACCTATTAAAATATCATAGAAAAAAATCTCATTAATATTATATAAAAATTTAAATATATTTTAAAAAAATCAGTGTATGGATAAATACTGAATACTACAATATATTTCCATTTTTTAAATTCCCCATATTTAATTTCTATTTATAAAATATTACGTATATATAATAATAAAACGCATTTTTTATTTTTTTTTTTTAAATGCAATCACAAAACATTGAAAAAAATATAATCTACAAAATTAAAATATTTTTCCGAGATAAAATCTTTTGAAAAAAAAATAAAAAAAGAGCCAAACCGTATATAATTAAATCGAATAATTCATTTTACTACGAGAGGTTTTAAAATAAAATGGCAAATGAAAAGGGTAGAAATGGGGTTATTTAAATATCAAATGGTCCAAAGGATGAATGTAAGGGAGTGCCTTTCAACCTGCACCATTCCCACCATTCTTAGATCAACAACCAAATGGCTTTAAGCACGAAAAGATTTTCTCTACACTCTAATGGATTCAAAGATCTTTTGGTATCGTAGAAAAATATCTTGAACGATTCTTTCTTTTGAGATCTGTTATTAAATATTAAATCTCTTCTGTGATTTAAATAAAGCATTTAAATAGAAAATATTCATCGTTTATTTTATATATATATCTTTTGATAATTTTTAAATAGGTTTGTATTTTTATATTTGTTATATACATATAAATATATTTGTCACAAATTTTATCGATAAATGGCAATTAAATTTATATATTTAATTTACTAATATATAGTTTATTCCGCTATTGCCTAATCTTTTTCAATAGTTTCATTTTTATGTGTATTTATATATACGCAATTACAAAAATATATTTATTCCTCATGTATAAATATTAGTTAATTAAAAAACGCTGTTAAAATGTTTATTCAATATATGTAATATAAGACATTTTATATGTTAAAAATATTTAAATATTCTCTTTTTTTTTAGTGGCGTTTATTTAAAATAACAATTTTATTCGGGTCTTTAAAAATATATAATAGTTATTAAATATGTGCATTGATATAAATACTGTTAAATAGAGATAGACTTTTATAACACTAATATGTTTTATGATATTCATCCAATTTATATTCTCCAACTTCATTTTCGATTTATTTTAAACAATTATATTTATTTCCAAACGATTATTTAAAAGTGATTTTTTTTTACAAAATCTAATTGAATCTTAATAATGTCCTATTGATTTGATAATCAATATAATTTTAAATTAATTTTCGGTGATTATATATTGGAATTGATTTGATCAATATGTCTGAATATATAAAGGGGAAAAAAAACAAAAGACAATAATTTTCTTTAAATTATGAAGTCTCAAGACTTTTAAAAAAGAATTTTAATTAATTTTCTTCAAGTCTTTTTACAAATTGATTTAAAATGTCTAAATATAAGTAACGCTTCATTTTGCCTAGTAAATTACAGAAAACGAGAAATGTTTAAATAAATTTAAAGCTTTTGCATTATATATAAATATACCAGAGAGAGAGAGCCGCGAAACCTAATTATAAAATTAATTTTCTCATTTTTAAGCTTTAAATTCATTCCAGATATTAAAATTAAGTGTAAGAAAATAAATTGCTTTAAAAAGTGTAAATTATTTTGTTAGTGTAATCAATATAAAAAATGCATCTAAATAAGTTCTGTGTTGCTAAGCGAGATGTTATAACTTAAAAAATTAACTCTATTAAAAATTTAAGTAGCAGAATGTTCAGATTAAAAAATAATTTTAGAAAAAAATATTTTTCATTTTATTTTTTATAAATTGTGTCTTTTGGGGTAGATTGTCATTAAAAATTAATTTCAAAAAAGAAACTCTCTTTTAAAATATTCGAATAAAAATTATTTCTATGCATTAAAAATATAAATGTGCTTATCAGAATGAAATCAGATTTAGAATGGCTATAATATATTAATATAATCGTTTATTTAAAATATAAATTCTAACACAAATAAACATTTTAGTACTTGTATTATTTCATTTCAAATAAATTATCTAAAGGTAATTTTGACTAGCGCCCTAAATTTGAAAAATTTAAGTGACATTAGTGAATAACTGAAAGTAAAAATTATTAATTCGATGATAAATATATATTTTCAATTTCAAGACATTTTACATTTAAATAACAAAATTTTACTTTAATGACAATTTAAACTTTAATAACAACATTTTCCATTTTAATACCAACTTTCACACTTTAATACAACAACATTTTACACTTTAATAATAATATTTTCATTTTTAGCGATATTTTACGATTTTATAAGAAACCTTTAACAGTATTGCTTTATTTTTAAAATTTTAATTGAAATACCTTTTTTTTCAATTAGGCGATTGCAACCATCCCTGAATGTTGACTATTTACCCAGAATAAATAACATTTTCAGAATTGTTTCGGTTTATTTAGTTATCGAAAGCAATAGGCATTTTTTTAAAATTTATTTTTAATATATATAACTTGTATAATATATATTATTAAAAATAAAGAAGGTATATCCTGACCAGAAGCACATGTGCTTTTTAGATGGCAGAGCGCCATCTAGTGGAACAGAAATCAACTAAACATTAATTTAGCCTGTTCTCTGATATTTGGCCTACACAATTTCTTGATAAATCAAGAAAAACCATCCACGAACCCGTTTCGCGCTGTTGGAGTGCGTCAGCGTGGAGTAGGCTGTATCACTGCGACCAAAAAGATTTTTGGTCCCAGAGGCTTCTTCAGAAACCAAGAAATTGGTATTTAAGTCCAAACTTGCGTATATACGCTTAACATGTGAAAAAATAATGGAATTTAAAAAGCACATGTGCTTTTGGTCAGGATACGCCTTCTGGACATATTTCCCGCCTAGTTATTAAAAAAAAAAACTTGTAGAGAGTAAAATTTATTTAATATTGTGTCAACAATACATTGTTGCACTAAGTTGTAGCTTTGCAGGGTCGTCGACCTTGGTTTCTTCCTTCTTGGTGTTATACACCGAGCGGGTTTTCATACTCAAAGCAAATAAATAAAAGTAAATAAAAATAAATTACCTTTTAAAGTTATTGCGTTTATTTATTTGTTGTCTTCCTCGTAGGTCGTGATCCGCAGTTTTGGTCTAGGTACTCTCTCGCTCCAATAACCAATCAAGATATATGTACAATAAAATATTACAAAAGGAATGAAACTATAAAAAGGAATGATGATAATCTAAATAATCTGTTTTAAATATATATTAAATATCATAGAATATTTTGAATAAATGTAGGTCGTATTGATGCAACAATATTCCTCAATTGTCAACAAGTCAAAAAATCCAGTAATATATTTCTATATATAAATATTATAATTAAAATTACAAAATTAATTTTCTTATAAAACACTAAATATATAATAATACATAATTGCTTAATTTCATTACAATTTTTCAACAACACTCCACTTTACACAAACTTCCATTTACTCTGATATATTTATTTTTATATTTTAAACAGAGAGTAACGTAGAATTCAAATACCACGTGTAGCCATTAAATAAAAATGTTAATCGTAAAACGAAAATTAAAATTATACCACGAATGTTTCTTTTATAAAAATCGAAATTTATTTTCAAAGAGAAATAGCGACATTTCTAACTTTGAGGATGAGGTATGGAAAGGTGAAACATGAAGAGTAATGGCGAACGGAAAAATAAAAAGTGTCCAGGGGCGGGAATCGAACCCACACCCTTCTGCTTACCGGGCAGGTGCCTTGTCCACTCGGCTACTCTGGACGTATTTTTCCGTTCGTAACTAATATTTAAAATAACATTTAAAATACAATATAACGCGGCTGATGATTGTAAAACGAAAATTAAAATTATACCACGAATGTTTCTTTTATAAAAATCGAAATTTTATTTTTCCGTTCGCCATTTACTCTTCATGTTTCACCTTTCCATACCTCATCCTCAAAGTTAGAAATGTCGCTATTTCTCTTTGAAAATAAATTTCGATTTTTATAAAAGAAACATTCGTGGTATAATTTTAATTTTCGTTTTACAATCATCAACCGCGTTATATTGTATTTTAAAAATGTTAATCATTTATACACGAATACAGGACTAAAGCGTTTAAAAATGTATTATGGTACTAAACACACTATAGACCGACTGTGCACGTTTGCTAAAGATATTGGAAAATATCTAAAATGAAATGTCAAACGTGTTCAAAATCTCAAAAAATACCCTTTCTACTAAAAATCAAAATTACACTAATAGACAAAACTTAAGGAAGTTGTACCTTTCAGCATGTATATCGGGATTGAGACAATAACTCTGAAATATATTACAGTGACATATATTGAAGACTTACAAACAAAACTTAAGGAAGTTGTACCTTTTACCATGTATATCAGGATTCAGACAATAACTCTGAAAGATATTACAGTGACCTTTATTGAAGACTTACAAACAAAACTTAAGGAAGTTGTACCTTTTAGCATGTATATCGGGATTGAGACAATGACTCTGAAAGATATTACAGTGACATATATTGAAGACTTACAAACAAAACTTAAGGAAGTTGTACCTTTTAGCATGTATATCGGGATTCAGACAATAACTCTGAAATATATTACAGTGACTGTTCGTGGCTTGAATGTTCAGTAAAAAATACTAAGAAGCACTTTGCCACTTGTCTTTAATTATTTTATTGTCTTTTGGTTTTAGAGTTAGGAGTAGCTACCACATGATTTTAGATTACATGAATTTGACTTAGATTATGATACTAGTGATAGAGAGAGAGAGAAAACAAAAAAGCTATTAATTAACCAAACTGTAAATTTACATACATGTTGATTGCTTTAAAATTTACATATTAAAGATTTATATTGTACAATTGAATTTAGAATATTTTGGCTTAATTTTCATATATAAAATTGAATTTAAGGAAATTATTGACTATAGGATCCAACATACTCCCCCGGCTGGGAAGAGATGACCAGAAAAAAAAAAATAAAAAAATAAAAATAAAAATAAAAAAGAGTTCCAATAGTATAGATGCTGAACTAATTGATTCCGACTATGTAGCTAAGATTACAATTCTCATTGTTTGAAAGGTAATGGAATCAGCTTCCATCTTTGAGTATCCGATTGAGGTGAATCTTGGATGAGATTTTCAGATTCGTTGGCCAGTTCTCTTTCGGGAACTGCTGGATTATCAGACTCTGCGGCTGCTAAGTCGGATTCAATAGGATCTTCCCAAGTTTTTGATTCAGCTTTTATGCATGAGCCTTGTTCGGTCGATTCCTCTAAATGTTCTTTGGAGAGTTGTCGACTTTCTGCCGCCTTCTCAAAATCTTCCAGATTGACTGCCTTTTCTAAAGCTTCGGGTCTTAAGACTTCTTTCTTCAAGATTTCTGGCCATTCTATATATGCCGATGAACTGTAATTTTCATCGTCGTCTTCAGATTCCTTGATGTCTTCTAAGCATAGAGAATCGATGGGCTTCCAGCGGGATAATTTTGCCTTTTCACCGCTCTGTAGATAATCCTTTGTTGATGTATCCACAATTTCAACAGGTACAACTTTCTCTTTGCTTGACGATTCATTAGCTTCTGTATAAACATTGATTATGCCACTGGTAGCCTCTTTAGGTCGATTAAGATCAGCTTCAACTACATTGAGGTGAGCTGAGTCATCATGGCACAGTTCTTTCTTATCCAGAGCTTCTACACTGACCACTGGTTCTTTCGAATATTTGCCTTCCGATTTATCAATAACCGAAACTTCGGAGATTTCAATCTTTGGAGTCCCGATATCTTTGTTAGACTCTTCGTCTTCAATGACAAAAGTGGTTTCTAAAATTGAAGAATCTTCTTGATTCTCATCAATAGCCTCAGGAATGTCGGCATTCTCAGTTAAGAGATTTTTGATAAGTGATTCCTGGCGTGGGGATTTTGGTTGTAAGAGAGGGAATTTTTGATTTTCATTTAAATAGGAATACTTGAGTCTACCTCCAACTCTTAGAAGTCCTTGAGTGTCTAAGAAGGGATTTAGAGAAGTTAGCTTCTTGGACAGAGGTAGTTGCTTGTTTGACTTCAGTAATTTTATTTCCGTGCAGAATTCAACTTACTGAATTGATTTGACTAAGACTTGAATTGCCTTTGTTAATTCTCTTGTTGTCAAAGGTCCTTTCTGACGAATTGGATCAAAGAGGAGGCAATTGTAGTAGAATCTCCAACACCAAGCTGTGATTCAGATCAATTTGGTCATTGTGGAATACCTTACAATGAATTCTAGATTTAATATAGTTTCTGAATTTTGAATTAAGGTTGTTTGATCCAACACTTGACCCTCACCGACTTCTTCTTGAATGATATTGAGATTTACTTGGGTTGGTGAAGAAGGAATATATCGAACATTATTTTCTTGAAGCCAAATAGGACCCCGCCACCAAATTCTATGATTGACCAAGTCTTGAGGCATGATTCCTCTTGATGCGCAATCAGCTGGATTATCTTGACTGGATACATGGAACCAATCAGTGATTTGAGTCAAATTTTGAATTGACGACACTCTGTTCGAAACAAAGGCCTTCCATCTGCTGGCATCTGATCTTATCCAATCTATGCAGATTTGTGAATCAGTCCACAAAAAGGTTTTGTCAGGTTGAAAAGGAAATGATTCAAGAATGACTTGATTCAGTTGAGCCAAAAGCAATGCTGCACTTAGTTCAAGTCTTGGAATTGTAATGGTCTTTAATGGTGCAACCTTAGTTTTTGAGGTTATCAGATTGATTTTGATCTTTTGAATTTTGAATCTAGTTTTCAAGTAAAAAACTGCTGAATAAGCATTAAGGGATGCATCACAAAATCCATGTAGTTGTAATTCTTCTATTTCAGAAGATGAACTGTTCAGGTATCTTGGTATTTTGATTTCCTTTAGGCACGATAGTTGAGTTTGGAATTTATTCCAATTTGACTTTATATCGGATTCAATTGGTTCATCCCATGAAGTTTTCTCAGCAGGAAGTTGACGTTTTCGCCTATAATAGGGTGGTGGCTTTATCTTAGGAATAATCGAAGTTTCTTTCTTAGATGAGAGTGGTTCACTTGACTGAGAAGCGAGAGGTTGTTCTGGAGTGGATGGTTGACTTGATTCAGAAGGAAGTAATTGGTTTTGTTTAGAAGTAATTTGTGGAGTTAACTTGGAGATACGTGACTTTTTAGATTTACTTGGAATTTCTTCAGATTTACTTGGATTATCTTCGGATCTACTTAGATTTTCTTCAGATTTACTTGAATTATCTTCAGATTTACTTGGATTTTCCTGTAGCCCTTTTTCCAATGCTTGAGATCTTGAATCACCTAAATTGGGTGTTGATTTAAAAGGGAGATTGACTGAATATCTGCCCTCAATGTCTCTTTTGAGGTTTGACTTGAATAATATCTCACAGGCATTCTTTGTACCCAACTGGGCCTTAGAAATTGGGACATCTTCAAGTTCCCAGAATTTTCTTATGCTGGAATCAAGTTCAGTGGTACAGTGATTGATTACCGAAGTATTCGACTTAATAGTTGAATGGATTCTCCCAGAAACAAGCCAACCTAACTTGGTATTAAGTGCTATAGGATGGTGCTTTAAATCTGTTTTATGACCTAGAATTATTTCTACAAAGGTATCTGCACCCAAAATTAGGTCTATGGGCTTGGTGACATAGAATTCTGGGTCTGCCAAGAGCAAATTTTCTAAATGAGGAAAGTCTGCTGACTGAATTTGGAAGTTTGGAAGGTCTGCAGTTACCCTCCCAACCACAAATGCTCTGGCAGAAAATAATTGATCATTATGATGTGGGGTGATCTCTATTTCAACCTGCGATGTTGTCCTGTTGACAACAATGTCACCTACACCTTTTAGTGTATAAGAATTTTTCATTTTTTCAAGTCCCAACTTGTGGCAACATTGTTCTGAAATTAGGCATGTTTGGGACCCATTGTCCACTAATGCTCTACATAGCACAAATGAGCCATCCTTCGCCTTGACTTTAATAAGGGCTGTTGACAGTAGAATATTTGTTTCCGTTTCCAAAGGCATCGCATTACAGATGGTATTTGTTGAAATCAACATCTCTTGAGAGGTTGTTGGTTGTGGAATGGATGGTTCAGAGTTGTATTCATGCAGAAGAGTATGATGGTTCTGCTTGCAGTTTTTACATCTTGATGTGATGAGACATTTGGATATCTCATGATTAGCTCTAAGGCAATTTTGACAAAGTTTATGTTTTTTAACTAATTCCCATTTTTTAGGCAAGGGAAGATTTATGAATCTCTGGCAGTCATTTAGTTTATGAATTTGATGACATAAAATACAATTTTGACCTTTGTTGACATAAAGGCCATGAGCCATCATATTTTTGCTAGAGGTTTTTTGTTCCTGGAACAAAGGAATTCTCATACCTTGCAGGCTTCTAGCATGTTTTTCTAAAAAATTCACAAATTTTCAAATGTTGGATATTCTTCATTTTGAAGGGTTAATTCCCATTCTTTCCTGAGGGCTTCACCAATTCTTCTTTCAAAAAAATTGATCAGGATTAGATCTGTTAATGTGTTTTTCTCAAGTCCTAGCACTGAGAGATTTCTAATGCCTTCATTGCAAACATCAAGGATTTCATAGAGAGAACCAGCCGAAATAGATTTTAATGGCCTTATGGAGAATATTTTGTTGATTTGTGAAAAAGCCAATTCTCTTCTGTTATTAAATCTATTGCATAAGGTATCCCATGCTTGCTGGTAGTTTTTGTCAGAAATGGGAAAACCCCGAATCAACTTTTCCGCAGGACCCTTAACAGATGCATTTAGATATTGAAATTTTTGTATTTCAGTTAGTGTTTGATTTGAATTAATGGTGGAGTTAAATATTTCTCTAAAACTAAGCCAATTGGCTGAATCACCATTGAAAATGGGTAAATTTATCTTAGGTAAATTAACATTGGATTCGGGCAGTTGTTTATCACTATGAGTATTTTCTTTGGTTTCAATCAAAGATAAAGCCTCTTCAATAGACACCAACATATTAAAAATATCCTTCTTGGCCTTTGAATAATCGTCATATTGTGTATCATCTAACTCTGATTCTAATAATGTGTTGATAACTTGATTTAGGCTAATTTTCCTTTCATTAACTTCTTGTTGGAATAGCTTTAATCCATGTATGTTTTTGGATTCTACAATAGCTTTATTCTCTGATTCCAGATCCTTTATTTCCTGAATAATAAAGTTGAATTTGTGCCGAATTTTAACTTCTGATTTGGGCATGACTTTATTTTAAGAATTTTAAGTTTTCAAATGGCTTACCTTAATTTTTTAAAGTATCCGGCTCGAGGGACCATAATGTTCGTGGCTTGAATGTTCAGTAAAAAATACTAAGAAGCACTTTGCCACTTGTCTTGAATTATTTTATTGTCTTTTGGTTTTAGAGTTAGGAGTAGCTACCACATGATTTTAGATTACATGAATTTGACTTAGATTATGATACTAGTGATAGAGAGAGAGAGAAAACAAAAAAGCTATTAATTAACCAAACTGTAAATTTACATACATGTTGATTGCTTTAAAATTTACATATTAAAGATTTATATTGTACAATTGAATTTAGAATATTTTGGCTTAATTTTCATATATAAAATTGAATTTAAGGAAATTATTGACTATAGGATCCAACAGTGACCTTTATTGAAGATGTTAGGTTTTTTATTATTATTATTATTGTATTTTATTAATTAATCATAATTCATATTCAAGAATTTTATTGTTACTTATTATCATTTTTTGTTGTTTTTTTTTTTTCTTCTTCTGTTTTCTTTTGTGTTATAAATACAACTAAATCGCATTAAATCGTAATGTAATTCTCTTTTGTTGTTTGAAATAAATCGAATTGAATCGAATTGAGTCAGCTCGTTCTTTCTAGAAGATACTTCAAAGAAAACGTGCTAACAGAAGACACACGAGATAACAAATTGTGAACAAAATTGCCTCTGCCCTTCAAAAAAACAGTCAACGGGCGATATCAAAGACTTTCCACTACCACGTCGGTGAGTGTATATATAAAAAGATTTTATAAACAGCTGATGTTCAAGATGGGAAGTAGTTAATGATGCCAAGTCAATTGAGAATAAAAAATGGATATCATATAAAGCAAAAAAAATTCATTATAGTAATATATTGAATAAAATTTGCATCATTAGCTAATAGAATACATTCGACAATATGTAAATAGGGTTTCTCTTCAGTAATTTGCATAGTATTTATTCTAAAAAAAAAACGATATGTAACTTAGGCAATATTTTTTCCCACGAATTATTTTCCCTAAAAAGAAAAAAAAAAAAAGGTTAAGGTCAACTTGGTCAATTTAACCAAAATGGCAGTCACCAAACTTCCATTATTCCAACCGGAAGTTGACAAAAGGTCAATTTTATTTAAAAGGAAAAATTCGATAAAACATCTTTACCTTTAAGTAAGGTCACAAATTCGGTGGTTGCATTTTTATTGTGCTCCATCATCAGAAATTCTGGGGATAGGGTGGGCATAATTGCAGACGATTTTCTTTGACAGTCATAACGTGACGCCATAATGGCATTTTGTATCGAAATCATAGCCTGGCAACATTGTAATTTGTTACAATTGGTTCATCTAACCTGCTCACTGAAGCGCATCGGAAAGCATTGTCTTCTGATTCTGACAGTTTCCTTCGAAATCTTTTGGAGGTGAACTTTCCCATGAATGTTATTTATTTCTGTGAGCTTGTTTATTATTTTTATTGAAGATGAAATTTTGGTTGATTAGTTTCTGTATAAACACCTTTTGGTATTTTCTTTCATTGAATTTATAATAGAAACGAATTAATACATATTTTGATAGAGGTTGCAGCTGTATTGTAGATGTCAGATGGTTAGATAGTGGGATCAACGGGAAGTATACTGTTGATGTATCTCCAGTATTGTGGTTGTAGTACTGTAGATGTCAGATGGTTGGATAGTGGGATCAACGGGAAGTATACTGTTGATGTATCTCCAGTATTGTGGTTGTAGTACTGTAGATGTCAGATGGTTGGAGAGTGGGATCAACGGGAAGTATACTGTTGATGTATCTCCAGTATTGTGGCTGTAGTACTGTAGATGTCAGATGGTTGGAGAGTGGGATCAATGGGAAGTGTACTGTTGATGTATCTCCAGTATTGTGGCTGTAGTACTGTAGATGTCAGATGGTTGGAGAGTGAGATCAATGGGAAGTATACTGTTGATGTATCTCCAGTATTGTGGCTGTAGTACTGTAGATGTCAGATGGTTGGAGAGTGGGATCAATGGGAAGTATACTGTTGATGTATCTCCAGTATTGTGGCTGTAGTACTGTAGATGTCAGATGGTTGGAGAGTAGGATCAACGGGAAGTATTACTCAATATGTGTGTTTTTAGTTTTTTAAATCTTATTTTCACAATATTCTCTCAGTGTAAATATGCAAAAATGGCTAAAAATATATAATAATATTAATAACACAATATAATAAAAATAATAAAATAACAAAATAAAAATCTCCATATACATAAAAATCAAAAATATACAAATAAAACATATAAAGTTATTTACCAATGATTAAAATAAATATCCAAATCAATATAAAAACTCAACAAAAAAACAGGTAAAAATAATTAAAACTAAATGTTCGAATGATTTTCAACTACATTATGATTAGTTATATGACTTCGTTTGGCTCCCAAAATTCTATTCTAAAACTACATTAAAGTTTTACTACTACATTATAGTTAGCTCATTTTTAATCAACACAATTGTGGCTAATTAACGAATTAACCTAAGCGCTTAATTTCTACACATCCACTCATATAATTTATAAAAATATTTCATCTAAATGAATAATGCAATTTTAAACCTTTCCTCTTACTCATTTATAAAACGTATTTAATATAATTTACAAAAATAATTAAAAAATTTTACGTCAAAAAATCTCGAAATAGTGTGCATGAATAATTCCATAAAATTCATAAACTATTTAGAGATTGAGATTGAAACTGATTTATTACAATGTCCATATAAGATTATATATGGTTAAATACAGAATAAATATAAATAAATATGATTATATAATGTTAAATTAACACAAAGCAATAAATGTAATTAATTTGAATGTAATTCTACTGTCCTATAAGCTTATGTCCATAGTTTTCTTGAAAACCATTTCTGAGATTCCATCCTTCAGTGCTGCGTATATAAGCAGAATTGTCCAATACAGTATTAGAGCTCTGAGAAGCGGTCTGGTGGATTAAATTGGTGAAACCGATGGGAGGGTTCACCACTGATGAGCCAAGCCCTCCCAATACATATTTTTTTATCGCAGTAAGGGCAGTTGAGGTTTGTATTATGTATAAAAGAAACATTCGTGCTTTTAAATTCTTTATTTTATATTTATATATAATGATAAATATACGAATAAATAGATATAAATAAATGATAAATATATACAAGGTCTTCATTGGTGGCGCACACCGCGAGAAATACTCCACCACCGATTTAAAGCGTTAAATATATAATTTCAAAGTCATAATATCATCATCACCTTCAGTGAATATTCGAGAAGTGTTGCCGGGTTACAAATATCGATTGTGGTTCCACAACACTGACTCCTAGTGAGAAAGATTGATAGGTTGAACAGAGAGAGAGAGAGAGAGAGACAAAAAAAGAAAGAAGTGTTGCTAGACTGCTCGGTTGAGTGATCAGTGAATCAGCTCTAGAAGGAAAGAAGGGGTGGAATAATGGACCAATAGGGTTGCTAGCAGGAAGGATGCAGACGATCCTTTCTCCCGCGCTTTTTTTAGCGCGTCTGCCAAGCTAATATTAGGCATTATACACATATTATTTGGTTATATATATTTATATTTTTCCTAATTTATATTTTAGGGAGATTACATATTTATTCAATAAATAATAATAATTTGAATAATTGGAATTTAATATATACTAATTATGATAATATATAACATGTAAATCAAAAATCGAACGATAAATATGTGTTGTATTGATAAATAATTTATTTAGAAAATTTCAGAAATATATTAATGCTATAGAAGAAAAAAAGATTGATTTTGTTTTTAAATTTCGAAATAAGAATTTTCTTGTAAAACGACATTTGAAAACTATCCCGCATGTTTCTTTTGAACGAAAAATCGAAATTTATTTTAAAGAGAAATAACGATTATTTTTAACCTTAGGAATGAAGTATGAAAGAATGAATTGTGAAGAGTAATGATAAACGGAAAAATAAAAGTGTCCAGGGATGGGAATCGAACCCACAGTGTTTCGCTTACCGGGCAGATGCCATGTCCACTGCGGGATATTTTCAAATGTCGTCTACAATCATAAGCCGCATTATATTGTGTATGAAAAATATTTCTTATTAAATAAAAGGGTTAAGAAATGATATTAATATTGTAACATAGAAAATTAGGAAAGACAAACCTCAGAATTACATGGCAATTTAAAACCAAATTAAAACTAATAAAATAGTAGAGAGGCAATGAGAAAATTTTTACAGTGTATCAAAATACAAATATCGAACTTTATATCCTTTCATAGAATAATAAATAATCTGTGACAATATGAACAAATTATAAGAATAACTATTAAAAACATTTAACGTAGCCTTTGATAAAATTTTCCTAAAATCAATATTAAGAAGTAAGCGATAGAACTCTTCCTGTTTAGATAATCAAATAAAGTAAAACATGAAGGAAGATGGGTTTCTTTTTAATAAACGCGAGCGAGCTTTCAGGCCACACGCCCTTCTCTTAACTTTTTAGCCAGTAGAAGGGCGTGTGGCCTGAAAGCTCGCTCACGTTTATTAAAAAAGAAACTCATCTTCCTTCATGCTTTATTTTATTTGATTAAGAAGTAAATAAAATAAAAATTGTGGAAATGTCCAATTCATCAATGAAGAACCTTTCTATAACAATTTATTCAATTTTATCCATTGATTTACTCTATAACCCTCTAATTTATATTGAAGTATTCTATTTATTTATTTATAGTCTATATATAGTGATATATGAAAAAACAATAGAAAAAAATAATAAAAAGGTCAGGTGTTGATATTAAAAATAAAAAAAGGCATATCCTGACCAGGAGTACATGTAAGGCAGAGCGCCATCTGGTTTTCTTGATTTATCAAGAAATTGGGTTGGCCAAATATCAGGGAACAGGTTAAATCAATGAATAGTTGATTTCTGTTCCACCAGATGGCGTTCTGCCTTCTGAAAAGCACATGTGCTCCTGGTCAGGAGATATGCTTTCTTTATTTTTAATAGTAATATATGGAATGGAATGGAACCTCAGTTGGCCAGTATTGTGATCAGGGTGCACGGACCGATCTGATCTGCTCTATGGACAAGACACCACCACCACCTCAGTTGGCCAGTATTGTAATCAGGGTGCACGGACCGATCTGATCTGCTCCATGGACAAAAACACTACCTTACGAATGGTTGCAAGGTTTTCCCACCATGTACTAAGTGTCAATCTACAACCCTAACACACATTATTGACTGTATTGACTCATCCATTGATGAGCTCTATTCTTCCCCGGCAGACACCATCAAAAGTCTCAAGCTTTACAAGCTTGATACCTTAATATGATTATATGGAGATAAGAAAGAAGAAGAAGATAACTTCCTTGCGATTTCTTCTATCTGCTTATGTTGTTGCTTATTTGTTTAATGTATGTGTTTATTCAATGCTCTCAATTGTTTATTTTCTTTTTGACAATCCTGTTACCAACTCCTCGACAATTATTGTAAATAGTTTCAATTATCCAGATCGGATATAGCGTGTTTTATTTGCAAATGGTAAATAAATAAATAAACGGATAATAGATATATGTTTTAGATGATTGTTGAATACCTCAAATTAATAATATTTGAGATAAAATACTCTATTGTTTATTATTATTATTTTAATTTTTTTTCCGCCAAAGGAGAGATCTAGCTATACAGTGTAAATTTTATTTACTTTTTGAAAGATATAAGGTGTTTATTGTTCTTCTGCTTATTATTAATTGAATATTTATTAATATATTTGAATAATATTAATATATTTCAGTGTTTTATTTAAAAAGGAATACTACAATATTCCAGAAGATATTAATTGGATTGAAAAATAATGTAATTACTAATATTTTGGGTGACTTAAGTCAATCTTTATCAAAGTATAAGTACCAATTACACCTATCCCCCGATTTACACGGTACTTGTTTTACACGTTTTCGCTTTTACACGGTTTTCCAAATAAGTTTTTTGTTTTTATCGCACTATACTAAAATGTGATATTCTACTCTATACTACCTATGTTGAAAAGAATATTGGGAGGCTCTGATTCATGAGGGGGCGAACACCTATTCAGATTTGACAGTTTAATATACACCTATCCCTCGATTTACACGTTTTTCTCAGGAACGTATCTACCGTGTAAATCGGGGGATAGCTGTATAAGGTATTCTTACGAAAGATATTCACAGAATATTTGTGCAAATTAAATGGCAGACGAAAATTTGTCTAAGTTCGATCAGAGTTACATAGCGTCATCAGTTACTGATTGATAAATTCTTTTTTCATCTAGCTTATTATTATAGGTTAGACTATGATTTAAGTAAAAGTAATTCTAAAATAACACAATTTAAAAATGTAGATAGGTAATTGAATAAGTTATTGTAATACTTGGAGATTTGAATTCACGAATTCTTTGTTTTCAGCTGTAGACGAATTATTAAGCCTACATACACTATTTAAAAATATTTATATTTATTCTAAATAGTAATAAAATTTCAATGAAATATTGTTTCTTAATGCGAGAAAAATTATTTTGAATTCGCAGATTCTTTGTTTTCAGCTCAAAGCGTATTATTAAGCCTACATACACAATTTCAAGCTATTTATATTTAATTTTAATATAAATAATAATAAAATATCAATGAAATTGCTTCTAAATAATAAAAAAAAATTATATTAAAATATAAAGATATATATATTAATTATATATTATATAATATATTAAAGAATAAAAATAACGCATAAACTGATTTCCTAATCTCCAAAACATGTAATTAAATGCAAGCAGACGATTATTTTAAAAATTTAAAGAGAACAGACGAAAACTATATTTATGGAAACAGACGATCAAGAGGCGGGGAACTATCTAACCACAAACTAACCAGAAAAGAACTCCCCCCCAACCATCAATTTAGTTTCCCCTTTGTAAGGGTGGGGAGGGGGTGAGGTAATGAAATTTATAACCTAACCTAACTAGGGGAGTTCGAAGCCTAATGTGTTAGGAGGAAGGGGATGTTTAATTATAATCAATGTCTTGCAATTATAATGTCCCGTCATTAATATTACCTTTATAAGGGGGAGGGAGGAAGGGAGATTTGACTTTATAGAAAAGCGCTTAAAGTTACATTATCTTTTGGTTGAAAATATTTCGCGCTTTTTTTTTCGTTAAGTTTACCCTCAGATATGATATTATATCGTTTTTTTTTTTCTTAAATATAAAAGATATATTTGTTATAAATATATATTAATAACCCATAATAATATTTTTAAAATGAATATATGGAAAATTTGTTAAATAATACTAATTAATGTATTGGGAATGAAATATAAATGTGACGATATGCAAAATGGTTTCAATAAAATTGCGTTCTCAACTGTAATTATTTAAATAAAAATTTTAAATTTTCGTCTGCCATTTAATTTTCAACCAATGTTCTATGATGGTTCTTTTGGTGAATAATAATAATGATTATATTATTTTTTAAAATCTTTTGTAAGAACATCTATAAAAAAACAAAATTATTGATGACTTTCATTATTATCTAATAATTTAAGCTCTATTGGATTTAGGGTTTTTGCTGCTTTTTTGCATATTATTTAAACTTAATTACTCAAAACGACTTACAAAAAGAAGTTATTTTTTGAAGCAGACGACAAAAATACACTTTTGTTAATTAAAATTGGACCACATTACAAGCAATCAATTGTAATTAGGCGTATAGTAAAAGAAGCATACAATGAAGAAAGATTTAAAAAAAAGTTTTAGGATTAAAAAAGACATTTTTAAATATCAATATAATTAAACTCTAACCTTAAAAAATAATCCATAAATAAATGTAGTTTTAAATATTGATATTTATTTTTATATAAGCTTTTATTTTACAATAATTAATCTTTTGAAAATTGCGTTTTTTCCTTTTCTTTCTAGGTGTTTTATTAAAAAAATCTTTGAATTTATACAAAAGAAGACTTGACTTCAAACCAAGTCTGAATTTATCTTTTGTATTATAAAATAAAGAGTTGTAATTTTTTTTTGTATTTAAAAATATCTTTTGAAACAAATTAGCTTTTTATTATTTTCAATTAATAGAGCCAAAATATTGTCAATTTTCAATTAATATTCGCATAGCACTTAGCAAAAAGCTTAGAATAATTTATTTTCGTAAATTATTTCGAATGTGCTAATGTATTCAAAATAAAACTGTTTTTACATAAAATATTTATCCTTTATTCATAATTGTTTATCTATATTATATATAATAATAAGCTATATATTTATATTTCCAAACAAAAAGAGCCGAATATTATAAATATAATTTTATAAAGTATATTAACATTGTAAGCATTATATTAAAATGAATTATTCTGTGAAATATAATAATGAAAAAAATGGATAGAGGAAACGAAAAAGGTAAAAAATAAAACTTCTTATCTATAATAATATATATTTTTAGATACATATAATTACAAGGAAAATCTGTAACGAGTAAAGCTTTTCTGCCAAAATGTATTTCATATTTAAGCTATTATTAACAAATTACAAATTTATAGCTGTGATTTTCCAAAAGATACTTATATCCTAAATAATATTATTTCTAGGAATTATTTATTTTACAAAATATGAGTTACAATATATCTCTATGAGTAATTTTATCTAATATGAGATTTTATGCCACATATATGATTTTAAAATATTTATATACACCCTAATAAAATGGATACCTGTCATGTTCAATTCCTTGATAAATTAATTAAAAATTTTAACACAAATCCATTGATTTTAGCTGGAGATTTTAACGCTCGAAGTCAGATGTGGTTTGATAATATTATTAATCAAAACGGTAGAAGACTTCAACCTATAATTGATTTTCACAATATGCTCATACATAACAATCGAAACAAAACATGTCGAGGATTAAGTATAATAGACCTTACTATTACTAATAGTCATGCTCATGTACTTGTTAATGGATGGAAAACGTTAAATCTTTCGCAAATCACAGACCATCACGCAATCTCATTCGACATTAGTCTGGAAACAGAAAGTTTATTACATGAAAATAATTCTACATGGTATTTTCAAGAAAAAAGAGCCAATTGGCAAAAATATGAGCAGGCAATCAATGTGTCTAGGATAAATGAGGCAATGATGAAATTAGGTAAAATAGTAAATATAAACGATATAAACTGTGTAGTTTCTCTCATAACTGACATATTAATTGAAGCTGCATATGCATCTCTACGATTAAAACCAAAATATTTAAATAATAATCCATTTAATTGGTGGACGGATGAACTGGAACTTTTTAAAAATCATTTTAAATATGTTCGAAATCTATATTATCGGGGTAAACGGTCTAATAGACAGCTAGTTGATGAAAAAATGTATAAAGAAATACGAAATAAGTATATGAATATTATTGAAAAAACAAGAAATGTAAGCTGGAGGGTATTCCTGGAGGAAGTTGAAAATACATCTCCTTTTGGTAATACTTACAAAACTTTTAAACAAAAAATTTCTCCTAGGTCTTTTGATTTACCAATTCTAGATGTATCTCAAGATGTGCTCGAATCAGAAATGAAAAATCTTTTATCTTCTCTATTTCCGAATGACTGTCAATCTTCTGACACAAACTATCATAAATTAATCAGAGACAAGAGTTATACTTTTTCTAATGATAAAATCATTTATTTTGATAATATTCAAATCTGTTCAATAATTAAAAAACTTAAAAATGGCAAGGCTCCAGGAATAGATCATATAAGCAATCAGATGATCAAAACGGCAGTTCATCATATATCTCCTGTGTTAACAAAATTGTTCAATGCTTGTATGGGACTTAATTATTATCCGGAGGCCTGGAGAAAGTCAGCAGTAATGATTATAAAAAAACCTAATAAAGAAAATTATAAAGATCCGAAAGCCTACCGCCCTATAAGCTTGTCTTCTAATTTAGGTAACATTTTTGAAAGTCTAATTCATATTGAACTTTTAAATCATATTAATAGTAATAATGTTATGCATCCTGCTCAACATGGATTTACACAAGAAAAATCAACAATCTCTGCTTTACAAGAAATAACTAAATTAAGTCTTCTGAAAAGAGAAACAGAAAATACGGCAATAGTAACAGTGGACATCAGCGGAGCTTTCGACAACGCATGGCATCCGGCAATTCTCCAACAATTGGACAAGGCAAATTTTCCAGCGGTACTTATAAAAATAATTAATTCTTACTTTGAAGACCGGAGTGTAGAGTTTAAATATACTAATGTAAAGTGTATAAAAAAGATAAATAAGGGATGTCCCCAGGGTGGTATTATTTCTCCTATTCTTTGGAATATATTACTTAATGATTTCAACTTATCTTTTAAGGAAAGTTTTGCTAGAGTAATTGCTTTCGCGGACGATGTGACATTTGTGGTATGGAGTTCAAACATCTATGATCTTCAGTATAATATTACCAAATGTTTAGTAAAAATCAAAGCATGGTGTGAAAAGGTAAAACTTTCACTAAGTCCAAACAAAACAGGTATACTCTATCTACATAACTATGAAAAATTGCCCATTAATTTTGATGGAAAAATAATTCAACCATCAGAAACTGTTAAAATTTTGGGAGTTATTTTTAAAAATCATAGAAAAAGGAATAAGATTAATTTTGGAACACACGTTGACAATATAATTATGAAAGCTGCGAAACTTAAGAATATATTATTCTCATTATGTGCACGTACTTGGGGCATTGATACTCGGCGTAGATTGATCTTATATAAAGCTATGATACGCTCTACAATAAGCTATGCATCAAATATTTGGTTTCCTTTTATCACTGCAGCAAAAAGATCCAAGTTGAATTCTATACAATATCAAATTCTTATTAGATGCATTCATGCTTATAGGACTTCATCTTCTTACATCACACATATACTAGCGAAAACCCCTTTACTGTCCGATTATCTTGAATTATTACAAACAAAGTATAATATGACAAATTCTCTCACAGATCGAACACTCAAAAAACCCCTTCAAAAAGAATTAAACAAACTATATCTGGATCTAAAATTTAAGTTTTATCTTTCTCAATCTAATGAACTGTTCAAGAAATTCTTTCCAATTGCTGTCCCAAATTTCATTTCTTCTGATAAATTCACTACTTTATTCTTAACTGGCAAAGGACCCTTCTTAAGTTTCCTATTCAAACTGAATGCTATCAATGATCCAACATGTGAATGCCGCTTAGATGTTGAATCACCAGAGCATCTTCTTTTATCTTGCCCTCTGACTAATCAAATTGTATGTAGATACTTTGAAACATTACCAAATTCTCTTTGTGTATATACTCTATCTTATGAGAACTTTGTTAAGTTTAGAACTATTTGTACAATAATTTACAAAACAATACTAATCCACCGTGTAAATAATTAATCATATATATATAAATAATACTAGCACAGCACAATAGTCCTTTGGACTTCGTGCTTTTGTAACAATAAATAAAAAAATAATAATAATAAAAATAAAATAAAAAATGATTATAATTAATATTTATTAGAGTGAGAGAAATATATAAATAATACACTAAATAAAATTATATAAGTTTTCAATTTTAAGACAACTTTTTACACTTTAATGACAACATATTTTACTCCTAAATAATATTCTACACAAATAAAATAATTATTGAGAATTGATTGATTAATTATTGAATAAATGTATTTGAAAACGGAATATAATTTTAAAAAATCAGTTAAGTACATTTAAATTTTAAAAGCATGTTTGAAATTGCAATTATTTATTTATTAAAACACATACATACTATAGAAATATATTTAAACTATTAATAAACATATTCATAAGTAAAATAAAATGTCAAAATAATATTTAATTTCTTATTTCTATTACCTCACATTGCGTTTCATATGATTAATATACATTATAACTATTGGTTTTAAATGGTTAGTAGAGGTGTAATTAACATCTTCCACACGTGAGGTAAGTTGAGGTATTGGTCAATGATGGCATTGAATGGTGAATTGCCCGAGTGTTTGGAAGTGTTGGATGGCGTGACGTGTGTATTGCTATTACACTAGTCATGCTATGTGAATAGCTATATGGGAGGGAATATTAAACATCTGCATTACTATAGTTTCACGTAGTTTAGATGTGTGTTTATGTTGTTGTTGAGTCCAATGAAGAGACTTAGATATCTCCATGCATCTCTATCACTGCAGTCGTTCTCTATCTTGGGAGTGTATACTGTATTGTTGTTGTGTCCAATGAAGAGCCTCAGATGTCTCCATGCATATCTAACACAGCAGTCGTTTTCTATCTTGGGAGTGTATACTGTATTATTGTTGTTGTGTCAAATGAAGAGCCTCAGATAGCTCCATGCATATATATCACAGCGTTCGCAATGTCCTCTATCTTGGGTGTGTTTACTGTATTGTTGTTGTCGTGTCCAATGAAGAGCCTCAGATGTCTCCATGCATCTCTATCACAGCAATGTCCTCTATCTTGGGATTGTATACTGTATTGTTGTTGTTGTCGTGTCCAATGAAGAGACTTAGATGTCTCCAAGCATCTATATCACATCAGTCGTTCTCTATCTTGGGAGTTTATACTGTATTGTTGTTGTTGTGTCCAACGAAGAGCCTCAGATGTCTAAGTACATCTCTATTACAGCAATATTCTCTATCTTGGGTGTGTATACTGTATTGTTGTTGTGTCCAATGAAGAACCTCAGATGTCTACATTAATCTATATCACAGCAGTCATTCTCTATCTTTGGAGTGTATACTGTAATGTTGTTGTGTCCAAAGAAGAGCCTCAGATGTCTCCGTGTATCTTTATCACAGCAGTCGCAATGTCCTCTATCTTGGGAATGTATACTGTATTGTTGTTGTGTCCAAAGAAGAGCCTCAGATGTCTCCGTACATCTCTATCACAGCAATGTTCTCTATCTTGGGTGTGTATATTGTATAGTTGTTGTGTCCAAAGAAGAGACTCAGATGTCTCCATACATCTCTATGACAGCAATGTCCTCTATCTTGGGAGTGTATACTGTATTGTTGTTGTTGTCGTGTCCAAAGAAGAGACTCAGATGTCTCCATACATCTCTATCACAGCAATGTCCTCTATCTTGGGAGTGTACACTGTATTGTTGTTGTGTCCAATGAAGAGACTCAGATGTCTCCATGCATATTTATCACAGCAGTCGCAATGTTCTCTATCTTGGGAGTGTATACTGTATTGTTATTGTGTCCAATGAAAAGCCTCAGATGTCTCCATACATCTCTATCACAGCAGTCGTTCTCTATCTTGGGTGTGTATACTGTATGATTGTCGTGTCTAATGAAGAGCCTCAGATGTCTCCATGCAACTCTATCACAGCAGTCGTTCTCTATCTTTTAATAATTTAACATTTGTCTACTTTCGTTTTAACTATCTTCACTCTTATACCATTTTCCCCATATATTATAGATATAACACTACTTTAATTTATATATTTCTGAAAATAGAGCAATCTATATTTAAATCTTTAGATAATAAAAATACATATATTGGGGATTAGGTAAAAGATTTATTTACCAATATTTCGGTTGGCTGAACGCCAACCTTTGTCAAGGTATTAAATGTTATATAAACAAACTCAGCGCCGCGCATAGTGTCATTATATTACAGTTAAAATAAATTTTAATATTAATGCACAAAATTCCCCCCTCCTACTTTGTATTTTTTAAAAATTATTTTAAATCTAATATAATGACACTATGTGGCGCTTGAGTTTTTTTTTTCAATACAAAATGTAATGTCTTGATAAAGGCGTACAGCCAACCGAAATATTGACAAATACATCTTTTATTCAATCCACAATATATGCCTTTTTATTTATATATATATTTTTGAAAATAGAGCAATCCATAAATAATATAATATAATCTTTATATTTATTTAAACTTAATTCTGTTGACGTTATATGGCGCTGATTTTGTTGTTAACACACATTAATATGTTATAATACATTGATAAAGGTTGGCATTCAGCCAACTGAAATATTGGTTAAAAAATGATATTTTGATCCAATATATGTCTTTTTAATCAAAGATATATATATGTTATATTAAAATATTATATTATTTAAAAAAAATTATATTTCATATATTCAAATACTCTGCTAAATCGACCGCCATAAGTCACGCTTCTCCTATAAAAACTCATTGTTGTTGTTGTTTCCCGAGGGCCGGCTCAAAATTCTTGTACATTATGTAAATAAGTTTTTCATTTTTTTATTCTTACACCTTAAGCCAGACAGTACTTTTATCAAATTATGTTTTTATATATTTCATAAGCTCAAATAAAATTATTTTTGATCTTTACTATTTTATTATACTTTCAAGATTTTAACCACGACTGCATTACCATAGCATAATCCTCAAGATAATCAAAATCAACAGAAATCCCTTTTTTATATATATAACATATATATATTTGGATTTTTAACCTAATATTATTCAATATAAGACTGGGGGGTCGGTGGAAGGCTGGTTAAACCGTTTGGTTTTCGACCACTACGACCCGGGTTCGATTCCCGCATTGGACACTTTTTCTGTTTTAAAAATAAATTTTTAAAAAATGTTCCAATGGCCCCCGATTCTTGCAAAAGTCCAGCCCCACCAGCGAGTGCAAGTAACCAAACGGGGCTCTGGCACATTTGTAAGTGCAAAGTCGAACTGCTTTTCACATGTGTTGACATGTGGTGCGCTTACAGTTAAAAAAAAAAAGCAGTCGCTAACTATCCACCATGATTATCATGGCCTGTACCACGTGTACTAGGGATAAGCAAAAAATATATATATATATATAAGACTAGGATAAAACATAAAACAAGATTTTAAACTAGCCAATGATTAATCAAATTGTATATGAGATCACAGAAAGAAAGGATTATATATAGGTGTTATATTAATAAAACAATTTTATTTATAAAGATATATTTGTAATATCTATATGTATGTTATATGAAAACGAATGTGATTTCTGTTGTTTTTTGATCATGTTGAGGATTATGGTAATGTAATGCAGTCGTGGTTAAATCTTGAAAGTATGATAATGAAAATAATTTTGATCAGTAATTTAATTGTGTTAAAGGACTATATAAAACAACATAATTTGATAAAAGTAATGCCTGGCTTAAGGCGAGTAGAACAAGGAAAACAAAAGATTATTTACATAATGTACAAAAGTTTTGAGCCGGCCATCGGGATACAACAACAATGAGTTTTATAGGGTAAGCGTGACCTCTGGCGGTCGATTTAACAGAATATTTGTATCTATGAAATTTATTTGAAAAACATTTTTATATATAACATGTATATTTTTGTTGTTATATAAATTTTTCAAATATATATTTTTTCTAACATCTACAGTTTAATCAAACACAGAGTGTATCGATTTAAAATGAAATAGGAGAGAAAGTATGTGTTATTATATTAATATTTCAACACCTTAATAAAAGGTGAGAGAATCTAATATAAAAAAAACTAAATTACTTATCGAGAAATGAAGAAAAGAAAAAAAAGTGTGGATTAAAGAGAAAAGTTTTTAATTGAAGAGTGATGGGTTGAAGAGAGATCAAAAGCTTGAACTAATCTAAGATGACTTGATTCTTTTTTTTTTTTCTTATGGATTTTCCCGCCAATTTTTTTTTTTTTCTAAGCAGACGATGATTGTGTCTAGTGACAAGTCATCCTCCCTTCTTTTCGTAGAAATTTCTGACAGGTCTTTTGATAGTAATCAATATTAAAAACAAATCTTCTCCCGACTTCTAATCTATATGCCATTAATTTCCGGAATCTTTTAAGAACGCATTGTTTCGTTCATTCACTTTTTTTTGGAGCGCTCAAGGGAGATTTCACATTCTACGATTATTATTAAAGTATTTAGAAGAAAAAAAAATGTTCTAGAGAATTTTTTTTTTTTTAAATATATAAATCTTTTTGATTGTAGTATTTTCATTATGAAAATATTTTCTTTTAAGTAAAAAAAATAATAATAAAAATTTGTGATGATTATTGTCAAATACGATTTTTGTCCATTTATTTCCAATAAGGAAACGCTATGCATGATTAGACATGGCATTCAGCTGACCCTTGACATCTTATTTTTAAGTTAGTATTTCCTTCACATATATATATTTTTTACATTTGTAGAATTTTACTTTATCAAAGTTTTGTCATGGATTTTGTATTTATCCCCCTCTATAAATAATGTACAAGTACAATAACGTAATCATATATACAATGTACATTTATATGTCTTTACTTTTCAAAACTACCGTATAAATATAAAAATAAACGAGAAAAAAATTCATGTATATACAAATGAAATTATATAAAAAAGCATGCCAATGAAAATACTTTTTAAATTAATATATTAAAAAAAATCATGTTTCATTCGCGGATAAAAATTTAAAATAATATTAAAATAGAAGGAAATTGTTGACTTTGTTTCGACTTTATAAAGATACTGATCACAAGAAGATTAATAAAACATTATTGATTTACAAGAGAGAGAACAAAAGAAACTTATAAAATTAGGAAACAAAGAGTAATGTCTGTTCTTTTTACTTTTAGCTCCTATTTACTTATGATCTTACACACATACTCTGTGGGAACAATTAATTAAACTTAAAATATATATCTATATTAATAAAATGGAAATTTCATAAGTGGACATCACTAAAAACTTTCGTTACAATGCATCAATTTCAACCAAATTTTCAACATTTATGTAAAACGAGATGGAGCAGGTTTTGCTTAACATCAAAATATATTTCCTAACATTAACATGCGTAACTTCGCTGTTATCGATTAAATACAAAAAAAAAATCAACAGAGTTAATTTTATTTATATATAAATACAAAATTAAATTTCAACATAGTTGATTTTTTTACATACTAGCTAATAATCTCAATCTAAAAAATATTCAAAACAAGCAATTTTAAGATAACACCATATGTAAAACAGTCGGCCAAGAAAACAACAACGATATTACATCTTTCTCACATATTCACACACAATCTTGATTAATAATTAAAACTAATCTTTAACATTGTTTATTATACTTCAACTTTTATTTCTACTTTTTTTTTAAATACCCAATTGTTTTATCATGTTTCTAATTTCGCCTAACAAATATACAAATTTATAGTGACCAACATATGCAAATTTTATCTTTGTTTTTATTTAACTTGATATCGTAAACATAACATCCATTGTAAGCATTTTTCTGTTCACCTTCCGTGGTTTCTCTTTTCTCTGATAGTTTTTAGGTGTAGTATATTTTCTTATTACTAGACTACAAACATTCCCTCGAGAAAAACCTGGGCGAAGCCGGGTACATCCGCTAGTATAATATATAGATGGAAATTTTGCCGGGAGGAAATTGATATAAAGAGACAAGGGTCGCCTCTTCCGTCAAAATAGACGCCTAAAGCTGGTGTATATTAGCTCGTATATGTTTATTAATGCTCTTTTTTCTTAATTGTTCATTTTCTTTTTGATAATTCTGTTATCTACTCTACTACAATAATTGTAAATAGTTTCACGCGCAATTATCCAGCTCGAATATACGTGTCTTATTTGCAACTGGTAATAAATAAATATTGATAAAATTATCATATTTTGTGCGATATATTAATTGAATCAAAAGTTTTAATTATATTTTCTTTATAGGGAATTGACTATAGAAATTGGTCTTTAATTCTATTTTGGCAACATTTAAAAATCTACTAATTTATTAATAAAGAAATAGTTCACAACACACATTTAATAACAGCATTAAAATGAAGGTTTCATTATTGTAAATTGAATTTTTATTTATTGGCGTCTTTTAAATGTAATAATATGCCTATCTAAAAACAGCTCTACTTAAAAAATATAGCTGATTCCAGTGTTGGAAGCTATAAATAAAAACTTTTGAAAATATTTTAATTTAGCTTGCATTCATGTCTGTTGTTTTGTTTGTCTGTCCACAACTCGTATTTACAGAGCATTTCTCTGTGTGTCTGAAATTTGGTATACTTGCTCAAACCCGATGTCAAAGCAAACTGACAAAATTTCAGAGTTCTGGGTGGTTGGTAGCTGGTCAATTTATATTTTACTTTTAAATTTTGTGATCGATATTGAATATACTTACAGAGTACCTAGAAGAATAAAATTTCGTACACTTTTTCAAACCTGATGACATTGAAATTTGACAAAATTTCAGACTTTTGGGCGGTCGGAGTGGTTGACAATGGACTATAATTTCAATTTGTATTTTTATTTCAAATTTTATGATACTACACACAATTTTAATATTGTTCCAGACCACACAGAAGCCTGAAAATTAGTAGACTCGTTCAATACAGCTAACAATGCAATTTGACAAAATTTCAGAAATCTGGGTGGTCGTGGTGATCGGTAATAGGACACATTTTTTCTTTTTAAAAATTTTTGGGATTATTTTTTTTGTTATTATTATACTTCCATACCACGTAGAAGTCTGGTATTTTATATAGAATAGTTCAATTCTACTAACATTGAAAGTTTAAAAAATTTCAGACTTCTTGGTCTTCGTTAGGTCGGGAATAGATTGAAGAGTAGAATGTGTATATTTCCTTTCAAACGTAGGAAAATAGGAACAGCCGTTTCGCTGGCGTAATGAGCGGCTGGAGTTCCAAGAGGCCGGGATGGTAGGGACTGGACTTATTTCTATATTTCCTTTTAATTTTTGTGATCAATTTTAATATACTTCAGAACCCACATAGAAGTCTAAAATTTTGTACACTCGCTTAATCCAGCCGACAATGCAAATATACAAAATATCAGGCTTCTAGATAACCGTGATGTTCTGGGAATATACTATAGAATAGAATTTGCATAAATACCAAAAGGAGAAAATAGACGCAGCCGTTTATGGCATTCCATAAAAATGAATCTGTAGTATGAACTAGAGCTATAAAAAATTATGAGGATATTGCCAGATATATATATAATCATCTAAAATAATTTGAATACCAATTTATAATTTTACAAATTTTTCGAAATTTAAACTATATTATGTATAACAATATTTATATAAATAAATATAATGAAATATATATGTGTGTAAATATTAAATATTTGTCAATTTATAATTAATGGCTGAAAATTGAATAATTTATTATTAAATTAAAATAGATTTAAAGGATTTTATTAAAAAAAAAAACACTATAAAAAGGAGAAAATGAATACTTCATCTACCGCCGTCGAACAATTAGATCTATATATGATTCTAAATAAAAGCGATGGGGGACAATCATTGTATATTGTGTGAAGAGATAAAATTGTTTAGTGAAACATAAAAACACTTGTCAATCAGTTGCTTCATATTAAATCACATTAAGTTAAAAATTCATGATGATCATTCCCTGCCACTTTTGCTTCATATAGAAATAAATAAGAAAAAGGCATTTCCTTATCGTGCAACTGAAAGTTGCTGATGGCTTGCACCATCTATCGGAATAAATATAAACTATTCTCGTTGATTTTTAATTATTCCAGTATTGGCCAAATACCCATTTTTGATTAATCAAGAAAAGCTAACCAAGCGTTTCTGACTGTTGGCCCTCATCAGTGTGGTGCAAGCTGTACTTCAACGACCAAAGAATTGGTCATTAAGGCATCCTGAAAAATCATGAAACGGGTAGTTATAAGGCCAGAATTATGTGAGAACGATTCAGTTGCACGATAAGAAGATGCCTTTTTCTTAATTTATGCACCTTATTCCAGTACAATATCACATTTGTACTATTTTTTCACATAGAAATAATTGTTCAATATGGTGGAGGCTGAAGGAGACTCTTCAGTACATTTTAAAAAATATATAAGCTTTTTAAAAACTTTTTAATTAATCAATTAATTTTTAAAATGAATTATTCAATAAAGAAGACTCTTTATACAAGTGCATAAATCTTAATAGATTTTAATATATACCTGATATATTTTAAACGATTATATATTGCTATTTTAAAAAGTGAAATATCTAGCAGAAAATTATACATAAAATGATTTTTCAGAATAAAAAAAAGTCACATAATATATTTATTAATTTGAAAAATAGATTTAAGAATATTATTTCAAAGTAATTTTATATGAATATTTTATATTAATTTCATAATTTACGTTGAAAAATTGATACCACATACACACTTTAAGAAATATATAACAAATAAAATATATTTTATTAGAGAAATATATATTCTATTTATTTGGCAAGAAATAAACAGTAAACAATAGTTTTTTTAAAAAATACATTTAAATTTGTATTAAAATATTTATAAAAATATATTTATTTAAATTAATATAAATGCCTTTATTTTATTTCAACACACAAAACATGAAATAAATAAAATATAGCATTAATTTTATAAAAATATATTTATTTAATTTAGTATACATTTCTTTTTATATATTTGATTATTAATTGATTATTATAAAATAAAACGAAATATTTAAATATAATGATATATATAAAGATTTAAAATGCAATGTGGAAATGAAGAATTCGAGAATATTCTCTAAAGGAAAAGGCCAATCAATTCTTAGATTAGTTTTCCTTCTAATCTTCCATTTAGATGAGTTTGTAATGAAGTGATGCAAGATCAATATTACTCTTAAAAACCTTCCTAATTATTAATTTCATCTTTCGTGTGTACATTGTTTTTCGTCTGGAATGTTTTAAATTTATTCATCAATGTATCAAAACCTCCGTATGGCGTGTGTATAATTAGTGAAAGGATCACGGAATTGTTTTTTTTTTAAGATATTTAAATTCGCCATTGGGGAAATAAGTTCTAAATTTTGATAGTTGAACTTGTCTCTCAATACTTAGATTCTTTTGAGATATGTGATTGGATGTTTTTTTTTGTCAATGTTATCTTTACTATCAAAGAACATTTCAAATATCTTTTGTGTATTTTGTGTCAATTTTAATTCTGGAATCCATTTATAATTTTTCAAAAAAATTTTAATTTTCAAACAGAAATAATGTAGTATATTTTTCTCTCATTATATAGTAGATATTTAAAATATGTATATAATATTGTGTGTGTATATAAAAAAAAATATATATTATTAAATTTTAAAGTGATACTACTGTTAAAGGACTGACAAGTCCGAAAGATTTAAAATAAAAGGTTGTACATGAAACTTAACCCTGGAAGCTTCATTTTTTTTATAATATTTTATAATTGTACACGTTGCTTTGATTGATATATTTAAAAATTTTGAACTTTTAAAAATATATTTTATTTATGAAATCTCTTTTACATCTTTATCATTTTTGGCCTCAAGAGATTGATTTCAAAAATAATTATTTCAAGAGATTTGCTTATTTCCCTCAAGCTTATAATGATAATATTAAATAGTTAACATATTTTACTATCGTTACTTTTCTCCATAAAATCAAGACCGAAGGAAGAGATTAAAATCTATTTCATGTTGACAATATGCACATAGATACAAAGGCTTCATAAAGACATTTTGGTTAAGATTTTTTCTTGGAATATTTGAAAATGAAGATATAAATAAAAAAGAAATATAGATTGACTTATATTTAAATGGAAACACATTTGACATGTAAGATGTTTTTATTAGTTTATATTGGCGTTTTTTACGCTCTAGGGGTCTGAGTTATATCCTTATTTCTCTTTTATTTTTATCTATATTTATATAATAAAATCGTTTTTTCTCCTATTTAATAAAATATTCATGCATACTTAGGAGATATTCAGGGTTATGCATGAAATGAAGTTCAAGGCTAGGTACAGACCATAGGTTCAAGGCTAGGTACGGACCATAAGTTCAAGGCTAGGTACGGACCATAAGTTCAAGGCTAGGTACGGACCATAAGTTCAAGGCTAGGTACGGACCATAAGTTCAAGGCTAGGTACGGACCATAAGTTCAAGGCTAGGTACGGACCACAAGTTCAAGGCTAGGTACGGACCATAAGTTCAAGGCTAGGTACGGACCATAAGTTCAAGGCTAGGTACGGACCATAAGTTCAAGGCTAGGCACGGACCATAAGTTCAAGGCTAGGTACGGACCATAAGTTCAAGGCTAGGTACGGACCACAAGTTCAAGGCTAGGTACGGACCATAAGATTAAGGCTAGGTACGGACCATAAGTTCAAGGCTAGGTACGGACCACAAGTACAAGGCTAGGTACGGACCATAAGTTCAAGGCTAGGTACGGACCATAAGTTCAAGGCTAAGTACGGACCATAAGTTCAAGGCTAGGTACAGACCATAAGTTCAAGGCTAGGTACGGACCATAAGTTCAAGGCTAAGTACGGACCATAGGTTCAAGGCTAGGTACGGACCATAAGTTCAAGGCTAGGTACGGACCATAAGTTCAAGGCTAGGTACGGACCATAAGTTCAAGGCTAGGTACGGACCATAGGTTCAAGGCTAGGTACGGACCATAGGTTCAAGGCTAGATACGGACCATAAGTTCAAGGCTAAGTACGGACCATAGGTTCAAGGCTAGGTACGGACCATAAGTTCAAGGCTAGGTACGGACCATAGGTTCAAGGCTAGGTACGGACCATAAGTTCAAGGCTAGGTACGGACCATAGATTCAAGGCTAGGTACGGACCATAAGTTCTAGCTAAGTACGGACCATAGGTTCAAGGCTAGGTACGGACCATAAGTTCAAGGCTAAGTGTACGGACCATAGGTTCAAGGCTAGCTACGGACCATAAGTTCAAGGCTAGGTACGGACCATAGGTTCAAGGCTAGGTACGGACCATAAGTTCAAGGCTAAGTGTACGGACCATAGGTTCAAGGCTAGGTACGGACCATAAGTTCAAGGCTAGGTACGGACCATAAGTTCAAGGCTAGGTACGGACCATAAGTTCAAGGCTAGGTACGGACCATAAGTTCAAGGCTAGGTACGGACCATAAGTTCAAGGCTAAGTACGGACCATAGGTTCAAGGCTAGGCACGGACCACAAGTACAAGGCTAGGTACGGACCATAAGTACAAGGCTACGTACGGACCATAAGTTCAAGGCTAGGTACGGACCATAAGTTCAAGGCTAGGTACGGACCATAAGTTCAAGGCTAGGCACGGACCACAAGTACAAGGCTAGGTACGGACCATAAGTACAAGGCTACGTACGGACCATAAGTTCAAGGCTAGGTACGGACCATAAGTTCAAGGCTAGGTACGGACCATAAGTTCAAGGCTAGGTACGGACCATAAGTTCAAGGCTAGGCACGGACCACAAGTACAAGGCTAGGTACGGACCATAAGTACAAGGCTACGTACGGACCATAAGTTCAAGGCTAGGTACGGACCATAAGTTCAAGGCTAGGTACGGACCATAAGTTCAAGGCTAGGCACGGACCACAAGTACAAGGCTAGGTACGGACCATAAGTACAAGGCTACGTACGGACCATAAGTTCAAGGCTAGGTACGGACCATAAGTTCAAGGCTAGGTACGGACCATAAGTTCAAGGCTAGGTGCGGACCATAAGTTCAAGGCTAAGTACGGACCATAAGTTCAAGGCTAGGTACGGACCATAAGTTCAAGGCTAGGTACGGACCATAAGTTCAAGGCTAGGTACGGACCATAGGTTCAAGGCTAGGTACGGACCATAAGTTCAAGGCTAAGTGTACGGACCATAGGTTCAAGGCTTGGTACGGACCATAGGTTCAAGGCTAGGTACGGACCATAAGTTCAAGGCTAGGTACGGACCATAAGTTCAATGCTAGGTACGGACCATAAGTTCAAGGCTAGGTACGGACCATAAGTTCAAGGCTAGGTACGGACCATAAGTTCAAGGCTAGGTACGGACCATAAGTTCAAGGCTAGGTACGGACCATAAGTTCAAGGCTAGGTACGGACCACAAGTTCAAGGCTAGGTACGGACCATAAGTTCAAGGCTAGGTACGGACCATAAGTTCAAGGCTAGGTACGGACCACAAGTTCAAGGCTAGGTACGGACCATAAGATTAAGGCTAGGTACGGACCATAAGTTCAAGGCTAGGTACGGACCACAAGTACAAAGGCTAGGTACGGACTATAAGTTCAAGGCTAGGTACGGACCACAAGTACAAGGCTAGGTACGGACCATAAGTTCAAGGCTAGGTACGGACCATAAGTTCAAGGCTAAGTACGGACCATAAGTTCAAGGCTAGGTACGGACCATAAGTTCAAGGCTAGGTACGGACCATAAGTTCAAGGCTAAGTACGGACCATAGGTTCAAGGCTAGGTACGGACCATAAGTTCAAGGCTAGGTACGGACCATAAGTTCAAGGCTAGGTACGGACCATAAGTTCAAGGCTAGGTACGGACCATAGGTTCAAGGCTAGGTACGGACCATGGGTTCAAGGCTAGGTACGGACCATAAGTTCAAGGCTAAGTACGGACCATAGGTTCAAGGCTAGGTACGGACCATAAGTTCAAGGCTAGGTACGGACCATAGGTTCAAGGCTAGGTACGGACCATAAGTTCAAGGCTAGGTACGGACCATAGATTCAAGGCTAGGTACGGACCATAAGTTCTAGCTAAGTACGGACCATAGGTTCAAGGCTAGGTACGGACCATAAGTCAAGGCTAAGTGTACGGACCATAGGTTCAAGGCTAGCTACGGACCATTAGTTCAAGGCTAGGTACGGACCATAGGTTCAAGGCTAGGTACGGACCATAAGTTCAAGGCTAAGTGTACGGACCATAGGTTCAAGGCTAGGTACGGACCATAAGTTCAAGGCTAGGTACGGACCATAAGTTCAAGGCTAGGTACGGACCATAAGTTCAAGGCTAGGTACGGACCATAAGTTCAAGGCTAAGTGTACGGACCATAGGTTCAAGGCTAGGTACGGACCATAAGTTAAAGGCTAGGTACGGACCATAAGTTCAAGGCTAAGTGTACGGACCATAGGTTCAAGGCTAGGTACGGACCATAAGTTCAAGACTAGGTACGGACCATAAGTTCAAGGCTAGGTACGGACCATAAGTTCAAGGCTAGGTACGGACCATAAGTTCAAGGCTAGGTACGGACCATAAGTTCAAGGCTAGGTACGGACCATAAGTTCAAGGCTAGGTACGGACCATAAGTTCAAGGCTAGGCACGGACCACAAGTACAAGGCTAGGTACGGACCATAAGTACAAGGCTACGTACGGACCATAAGTTCAAGGCTAGGTACGGACCATAAGTTCAAGGCTAGGTACGGACCATAAGTTCAAGGCTAGGTGCGGACCATAAGTTCAAGGCTAAGTACGGACCATAAGTTCAAGGCTAGGTACGGACCATAAGTTCAAGGCTAGGTACGGACCATAAGTTCAAGGCTAGGTACGGACCATAGGTTCAAGGCTAGGTACGGACCATAAGTTCAAGGCTAAGTGTACGGACCATAAGTTCAAGGCTAGGTACGGACCATAAGTTCAAGGCTAGGTACGGACCATAAGTTCAAGGCTAGGTACGGACCATAAGTTCAAGGCTAGGTACGGACCATAAGTTCAAGGCTAAGTGTACGGACCATAGGTTCAAGGCTAGGTACGGACCATAAGTTCAAGGCTAGGTACGGACCATAAGTTCAAGGCTAAGTGTACGGACCATAGTTCAAGGCTAGGTACGGACCATAAGTTCAAGGCTAGGTACGGACCATAAGTTCAAGGCTAGGTACGGACCATAAGTTCAATGCTAGGTACGGACCATAAGTTCAAGGCTAGGTACGGACCATAAGTTCAAGGCTAGGTACGGACCATAAGTTCAAGGCTAGGTACGGACCATAAGTTCAAGGCTAGGTACGGACCATAAGTTCAAGGCTAGGTACGGACCACAAGTTCAAGGCTAGGTACGGACCATAAGTTCAAGGCTAGGTACGGACCATAAGTTCAAGGCTAGGTACGGACCATAAGTTCAAGGCTAGGTACGGACCATAAGTTCAATGCTAGGTACGGACCATAAGTTCAAGGCTAGGTACGGACCATAAGTTCAAGGCTAGGTACGGACCATAAGTTCAAGGCTAGGTACGGACCATAAGTTCAAGGCTAGGTACGGACCACAAGTTCAAGGCTAGGTACGGACCATAAGTTCAAGGCTAGGTACGGACCATAAGTTCAAGGCTAGGTACGGACCATAAGTTCAAGGCTAAGTGTACGGACCATAGGTTCAAGGCTAGGTACGGACCATAAGTTCAAGGCTAGGTACGGACCATAAGTTCAAGGCTAGGTACGGACCATAAGTTCAAGGCTAAGTGTACGGACCATAGGTTCAAGGCTAGGTACGGACCATAAGTTCAAGGCTAGGTACGGACCATAAGTTCAAGGCTAGGTACGGACCATAAGTTCAAGGCTAGGTACGGACCATAAGTTCAAGGCTAGGTACGGACCATAAGTTCAAGGCTAAGTGTACGGGACCATAGGTTCAAGGCTAGGTACGGACCATAAGTTCAAGGCTAGGTACGGACCATAAGTTCAAGGCTACGTACGGACCATAGGTTCAAGGCTAGGTACGGACCATAAGTTCAAGGCTAGGTACGGACCATAAGTTCAAGGCTAGGTACGGACCATAAGTTCAAGGCTAGGTACGGACCATAAGTTCAAGGCTAGGTACGGACCATAAGTTCAAGGCTAAGTACGGACCATAAGTTCAAGGCTAGGTACGGACCATAAGTTCAAGGCTAGGTACGGACCATAAGTTCAAGGCTAGGTACGGACCATAAGTTCAAGGCTAGGTACGGACCATAAGTTCAAGGCTAGGTACGGACCATAAGTTCAAGGCTAGGTACGGACCATTAGTTCAAGGCTAGGTACGGACCATAAGTTCAAGGCTAGGTACGGACCATTAGTTCAAGGCTAGGTACAGACCATAAGTTCAAGGCTAAGTACGGACCATAAGTCCCCAGTAACTGGCTGTCAAGAAGACTGCCTGGGTGCGGCTAGGTGAGGTGTTGTGGGAGGTAAATTGATCCCAGGATTCAATTAAATCCACCCGGATCTAATGGAACCACATCGCAACCTGAGACCTCACTTCTTAATTAGCAACCCTTCTTCTGCCCGGTTATGTAAGTCTTGCTGAATGTATCTTTGAGAACCCCACTTTTCTCTTTTGCCGGCATAGGTCCTATTTCTACTACATAATCTATGATTTTTCACCTCATTTTAAATTCTGTTTATCGTTTTTCACTAGAATATGTCTTTCCATTCTTCTTCTTTATTGTCAATGACTTCATAAACCTTTATAGCTGACATAATGTTATTTTTGATGGACTGTAGTGTGATGGATTTAGATACCTATTCATTCTTTTTTCTCTTTTACCCGTGTTTTTTGATAAATTTTAATATTAGACTATTATTGTAGATTCATTTCACTTTTTTGAAATTCAGTTTATCGTTTTTCTTTCATACATTTTAATAGTCCTTTGAGAATTTACTCAATTTTTCTATTTTTCTTTCGTTTTAATTCACTTATTCACCTTTTTTAATCTTAATAAAAAATAAACCTTTTTCAACGTCTTTGTTTTATTCCTTGTTTCTGTAATTCACTGTGTTCAACTCCATAATGAAATATATTCGCAGTTTTAAGCAGGTTATGAATATTATTTATTTCCCACATACTTTGCTAATATATTTATGAATTACGATAATTCACTTCATAATTCTATAGTTTCATGCTAATTGGTGAGTTCTGTACAACGGTTTTCAAACACTTTTCTACACTCAGATATTCTTATCTCAAATTCAATCTTTATTTTTAATGAAAATTTAAAATTTGTGTTGATTATATATATTTTTTCGATATAACCTTCTTAATTAATTATAAAATCTTATTTAAATACTGCAATGTAATTCCTGATGAATGTACCGTATTGTGATGAACCTTTTTATCCTTTCATATATCTCTACTACTTTTTCTTCATGACTTTTCTACACTACACCACTTTTTCTACTCTTTTCACACATTTTTTATTTTGTATTTCTACATTAAATTTGGATAAAGTGTTAATCCAATCGTGTTCGTTCTTTGATAAACATTTGCATGAAAAAAATTAATGCAAATTTTATGTTTTTCACATTAGTTGTAGCATTCGATGAACATCTATATTCAGAATGAACTTCAGTAATCTATTTTCTTCTCACAAATTATCTGTATTTCTTGCTAAGAGGTAAAGACCTGGTCAAGTTGATGGATATACACCTATCCCCCGATTTACATGGTATATACATTCCTGAGAAAAACGTGTAAATCGGGGGATAGGTGTACACAGAAATAAAATGCATTGACAGGTTAAAATATGTATTCAGCACAATAGCTCGGGATTCCTCGTGAGATGTGTACACAGCGCATGTGTTCAATCACAGTAGCATTTAGTATAGTGCGATAATAAAAAAAACTTATTTGGAAAAACGTGTAAAAGCGAAAACGTGTAAAACAAGTACCGTGTAAATCAGGGGATAGGTGTATTTGGAAAACCGTGTAAAAGCGAAAACGTGTAACACAAGTATACCGTGTAAATCAGGGGATAGGTGTATTTGGAAAACCGTGCAAAAGCGAAAACGTGTAAAACAAGTACCGTGTAAATCGGGGGATAGGTGTATACTACATCGTCCACCATTAGTAATCCATCCTTATTCTTTGGTAAACGAGCGACAATTTTTTTTTCTGACAAATAACATAGTTTTATTGACATCTCGTCAAAAATATAGATAAAAGTGCACAGTCCGCACTATTCAAGTAGATATGAAAAATTTAAAATGATGATGATTATTATAATGCAAAAAGAAAGAAAATAAAAAATACAATAAAATATATGCAACTATATACAATGAATATGTACATGGCGTCACCACTGCAGAGTTTGATGGAAGATCGCCAACGGGTCTTCAGCGATGGTAAACGAGAGAGATAAAGACTTATACTTCTACATGATTCGATATTTTTCAAATAACTATGTAATGTACATTTTTGATTAATGTCTTTTTTTTCTGAAAATATTATATATATGTAGTAATTATATTACGATGCAGAGTAAGGGCAGTAGAAATTGTTTTATTTTAAAAAGAATATTACGCGTCTAAAATAGTTTCGTAATATGTAGTAATATATTCCAATACACATTATATTTCATATGTGCCATAATTATAAATAATGTAATAGCCCCTAAAAATGTAGAGATACAATTCTCTCAAGGAACCAGCTTGGACATCATGTAATCATAACGAAATAATAAAGTTTTATTGAGAGTCCCCCGCGCTCAAGACAGGACAAGGTCCGATATTCGAAGTCGTTAATTTGTTTTACTTCGCTATAAGGGTTAACCATTGATGAGCCGGACCCTTTCAATAGTTTCCATCGCGGTAGGAAATCATTTTATTAAAAAAAAAAATCGCGCCAAGTAGTTTCAATTTTGATATATAGATGGCGCGCGTTTAGTGTTTTTATTTATTCCTCTTTGTAGCCCATCCTAACGCTGTCAGTGAGGTTGTCACACTTTGGGGTGAGTAAATCTATATATGCACTCATGGAAAAAACTTTGGAAGGAAACAGAGGCTGTTCTCACTTGGTTATTTCGTTTGTCTTCAATAAAGGTCACTGTAATATATTACAGAGTTATTGTCTGAATCCCGATATATATGCTAAAAGGTACAACTTCCTTAAGTTTTGTTTGTAAGTCTTCAATAAAGATCACTGTAATATCTTTCAGAGTTATTGTCTGAATCCCGATATACATGCTAAAAGGTACAACTTCTTTAAGTTTTGTTTGTAAGTCTTCAATAAAGGTCACTGTGATATCTTTCAGAGTTATTGTCTGAATCCCGATATACATAGTAAAAGGTACAACTTCCTTAAGTTTTGTTTGTAAGTCTTCAATAAAGGTCACTGTAATATATTACAGAGTTATTGTCTCAATCCCGATATACATAGTGAAAGATACAACTTCCTTAAGTTTTGTTTGTAAGTCTTCAATAAAGGTCACTATAATATATTTCAGAGTTATTGTCTGAATCCCGATATACATGGTAAAAGGTACAACTTCCTCAAGTTTTGTTTGTAAGTCTTCAATAAAGGTCACTGTAATATCTTTCAGAGTTATTGTCTGAATCCCGATATACATGGTAAAAGGTACAACTTCCTTAAGTTTTGTTTTAAGTCTTCAATAAAGGACACTGTAATATCTTTCAGAGTTATTGTCTGAATCCCGATATACATGGTAAAAGGTACAACTTCCTTAAGTTTTGTTTGTAAGTCTTCAATAAAGGTCACTGAAATATATTTCAGAGTATTGTCTGAATCCCGATATACATGCTGAAAGTTACAAGTTCCTTAAGTTTTGTTTGTATGTCTTCAATAAAGGTCACTGTAATATCTTTCAGAGTTATTGTCTGAATCCCGATATACATGCTAAAAGGTACAACTTCCTTAAGTTTTGTTTGTAAGTCTTCAATAAAGGTCACTGTAATATCTTTCAGAGTTATTGTCTGAATCCCGATATACATGCTGAAAGGTACAAGTTCCTTAAGTTTGGTTTGTATATATCTTCAATAAAGGTCACTGTAATATCTTTCAGAGTTATTGTCTGAATCCCGATATACATGGTGAAAGATACAACTTCCTTAAGTTTTTGTCTTCATGAGTGTATATATTGTTGTTGTTGTTGTTGGCGTGTCCAAAGAAGAGTCTTAGATGTCTCCATGCATCTCCATCACAGCAGCAGCAATATCCACTATCTTGGGTGTGTAAAGCTGCTGCTTTGGGTCTAAGTCAATTTTCTGCAAGGCTGCGGCCATTGCTGGGCATGAGAATATGTAGGTAGGTGTTAGTTCCACACCAGGACAGTTGTTACATGTCCTATAGGTTCTTGTGTCATCTGGATGTATTGTCATTCCTTTATAGTGTTTTGTTCTAAGTCTTGTTATAGTTTTTGTCAGTTTTTTGTCAAAGAAGAGTGTATATATTAACATGACCATTAGGAGCATAATTCTAAGTTTGCCAGATTTCCATGATATAAAACATAACAAACGTAGCTACTATATGTGACATTGGTTGACCTAGTTTATCACGGACGTAGATTTATGACTGGAGAAACGCCGTTTCAGCTGTTGACTGACTCTCTGCTGACTTAACGACGTATGTGGCAGTTTGTGGAAGGTGGAGAAATACGCTCGTAGTTCTGGAGAGACAGTTTTGTACTAGTTTCTTGTTTCAAAATAAAGCTACAGAATGTATTTTTTTATTCATTTAAACTGTGTTAAAGTAATAAAAACTAAGACTAAGTGGTAAATCTAAGATAAAATAAGTTATTTTAGAGATATTTTCACGAGGGTAAACAGCCCGAAACGCGTCCGTGGTTAGCTTTTCTTGATTAATCAAGAATAGGTATTTGGCCAATTCTGGAATAATTAAAAATCAACGAGAATAGTTTATATTTATTCCGATAGATGGCGCAAGCCATCAGAAACTTTCAGTTGCACGATAAGGAGATGCCTTTTTCATATTTTAGAGATGTTTGGCGAAAATCGATTGTTAAGTGAATTGTAAAAGAAGGCAGGTCACATTTCTGAACATTTCATTGAGGGAAATCTCTCTTCACATTTTGCACATTTATCTTTTATGAAATACTTCTTTGTCTGGAGATCGAATAAAGTAAGTTTACGATTTTAAAAAAGGCTACATCAACCAATTATTTGTTTAATACCCGACGATTTACAACCCTCTACCCACCATGTTATCATGGCCTCGTACTACATGTGTAGACATGTGGTGTACTTACAGTACAGGCTGTCACAACCCTCTACCCACCATGTTATCATGGCCTCGTACTACATGTGTAGACATGTGGTGTACTTACAGTACAAGCTGTCACAACCCTCTACCCACCATGTTATCATGGCCTGGTACTACATGTGTAGACATGTGGTGTACTTACAGTACAAGCTGTTACAACCCTCTACCCACCATGTTATCATGGCCTGGTACTACATGTGTAGACATGTGGTGTACTTACAGTACAAGCTGTTACAACCCTCTACCCACCATGTTATCATGGCCTGGTACTACATGTGTAGACATGTGGTGTACTTACAGTACAAGCTGTCACAACCCTCTACCCACCATGTTATCATGGCCTGGTACTACATGTGTAGACATGTGGTTTACTTACAGTACAAGCTGTCACAACCCTCTACCCACCATGTTATCATGGCCTGGTACTACATGTGTAGACATGTGGTGTACTTACAGTACAGGCTGTCACAACCCTCTACCCACCATGTTATCATGGCCTCGTACTACATGTGTAGACATGTGGTGTACTTACAGTACAAGCTGTCACAACCCTCTACCCACCATGTTATCATGGCCTGGTACTACATGTGTAGACATGTGGTGTACTTACAGTACAAGCTGTCACAACCCTCTACCCACCATGTTATCATGGCCTGGTACTACATGTGTAGACATGTAGTGTACTTACAGTACAAGCTGTCACAACCCTCTACCCACCATGTTATCATGGCCTGGTACTACATGTGTAGACATGTGGTTTACTTACAGTACAAGCTGTCACAACCCTCTACCCACCATGTTATCATGGCCTGGTACTACATGTGTAGACATGTGGTGTACTTACAGTACAGGCTGTCACAACCCTCTACCCACCATGTTATCATGGCCTCGTACTACATGTGTAGACATGTGGTGTACTTACAGTACAAGCTGTCACAACCCTCTACCCACCATGTTATCATGGCCTGGTACTATATGTGTAGACATGTGGTGTACTTACAGTACAGGCTGTCACAACCCTCTACCCACCATGTTATCATGGCCTCGTACTACATGTGTAGACATGTGGTGTACTTACAGTACAAGCTGTCACAACCCTCTACCCACCATGTTATCATGGCCTGGTACTACATGTGTAGACATGTAGTGTACTTACAGTACAAGCTGTCACAACCCTCTACCCACCATGTTATCATGGCCTGGTACTACATGTGTAGACATGTGGTTTACTTACAGTACAAGCTGTCACAACCCTCTACCCACCATGTTATCATGGCCTGGTACTACATGTGTAGACATGTGGTGTACTTACAGTACAAGCTGTCACAACCCTCTACCCACCATGTTATCATGGCCTCGTGTAGACATGTGACAATTGACAATTAAAACATACTTTATTGACACTCGTCAATAGTTACATTCAATCAAGAATTAATGGGATTTACAGATTAGGGGGGGGGGGAGCATTTCGCTGAGTATGCGCAGGCCCTCACGCACAAAGGGATCCGAGTTCCGAGCGCGCTCAGATGCAGCGCTGACGATCCCGGCAAGAGTGGTTCTCTTCTGAGTGGAGAGGCGCCTGAGGAGAGGTTCCCTATCGTCGGGGAAAATAATTGCCTCTACGATGTCACCCTCAGTGACTCCGATATCGGATAAAGTCTCCAAGTATCGCTCATCGCTTAATTCATAAATTATGTCATTTGCCTGGTCGTAGCAGGCATCAATGAATTCGGTAGACAGTGGAGGTGGAGGTGTCGCGATGTCCGGCGACGTCTTTTCCCCGTGGAGAGCGGGTGGTGTTGGCTTAGCAGGCCAAGGCGCAGGCAGTGTGGGTGTTGGAGGCACTGCTGGTGTTGTCCTGAGCTCGGCCTTGACTTGTCCGAGGACCTTATATAAATTAGAGGTGTGTCCGGGCTTCAGGTCCAGAATTTGACCGATCAGGCCGACGAGGGCGTCGCACTGCGGAGGCGACAGGAGGGGTCCCTTCCTCTGCGCCTTGGTCCTCGAGGAGAGGAGGTCCAGGACCTCCTCCCGCCCAAGACCAAGGGCGTCCGTCTTAGCGAATGACACGCTGGGGAGCCCCTCGATGAAAGCATCGAGGTCGACTCTCGTAGCGTTTTTTGCCGATGACGTGGAGGACGCAAAGGTCTCCTCCACGATGGACATCTCCACGTCCTGTGTTGGGGCTGCAGGCCCGAGGGTCTCCTGGATGGGCGGAGGGCCACGCGGGGCGGCGAAGTCAGGTCGAGCGGGAGGCGTCGGCTCTGGATGACGCGGCGTCGCCGAGCGAGGGTCCACGGGATTCTTGGGTACCTGCAGGGGTGGAGCAGGGGTCACAGGTGGAGGGGCATGGGGCGTCTCCTCCATAGGTAAGGCTGGGGCCGCTGGTGGAGATGGCCTAAGGGCGGATGGATGGAGCACAGCTCGGGCCATGGGAGGAGCGCTGCAAACCTCCATGGCTAGATTGGAGGGAGCTGGCGCAGGAGGCTGGGCTGCTGACCGCTGAGACGGTGCAGAGGTGGTCGGTGGTGGGACGCCAGCAGGAGTGGTTGGTGGGGCCATTCTGGTGTTGTTGGCCAGCCCTGCAAGCAGGGGGCAGATGGCCCTCCGATGCCCTTGTCCGTGGCACCTGGAACACCTGATGCCCGAGGATAGGTACGCAGGCCAGGCTTGGCCTTTGATGTTGATGTCAAGGCGGGTTGGAAGCCTCTCGATGGTGATCCCCTCATGTAGGGTGATAAAGACGTCACGCCGGCCATCGACGTAGACGTAGGGGCCCGCCTTCATCTGCTTAGGGGCGATGGACGTAACCCGCCCATATGGAGAGAGGGCGGTGATGACAGCAGAGTCCGCCACAAAGAAGGGGAGGTTACCCACTGTAATCCTTTCCGCTCTTTTGCGGAAAGGGAATGCCCTGAGGAGTGTTCCCTCAACCTCGAGGCCCTCACTTATGAGGCGCTCGGCCAGGCCTCTGTTGGTTAGTCCCAGTAGCTGGTGGCCGTTCACCTTGGTGATCTGGATGACTCCGGCGGTTCCTCCGAGTTTCCTATCCAAAGCCCTAAGGTAGTGGAAGGGCTCAAGTTCGGGGCTGTGTTCGATGTACACACAGTGTTCCTCGGAAGAGGACGCCTGCCGCGCCCTGGCATCCGCGATGTGAGCCCTGGTGGCCCTGATTTCTTGGGCTCGGGGCACTGATCCCGCCGATGATTGAGGTCGGCGAATGGTCCTGGAAGCTCCGGCATTGGAAGAGGGTGCAGCCGTCGTAGGTGAATTCCCCGAGCCACGGCGCCTCTTCCTACCCTGGACGAGGGTAAATCCTTCCTCAGCTCCAGGATTCACCTCTTCTGTGATGTCAGCCCAGTTTCTCCGGACTTGAGCAGCGGCGTTAGAAGTTGGAATAGCCGCAAGAGAGAGAGAGAGAGGAGAGAGAGAGAGAGAGAGAGAGAGAGAGAGAGAGAGAGAGAGAGAGAGAGAGAGAGAGACGGTTAAACATTCTTTATTGACTACAAGTCAATTATGGATGAAAAAAAATGATAAAATACAGTGAAATTATGATTGAGGAAGGCTCCACCAACTTGCCAGAGTCCTCCTCCAGACGATGAGAGGGTCTTCTTGGACGCCCCGTATCTCCAGGCCCAGGAAGTGCCTGTAGATACGGGTCTTGGCAGACGCCAGGATGGCCAGGGCGTCGTCCTCCAGGTCAAGCCCGAAGATCCATCCCTGCAGGTCAGGGGGCCGCTGGATGATGGTGAAGGCCTCCAGGATGACAGGCCTGATCCGCCTACAGGACCAGTAGCGGTGGGCCAGTGATAGGTCTTCGGACCCACAGGCGATGCAGGACTCTCGGGCTGAGGCCGGATGCGCTGGATGGGGAAGGGCGTGAAGGGCCAGCCGCACGGCAACGTCGGCATTGTGCCCCGAGAAGGCACCTCGCCGGAGAGAAGGCCAGCTGATGGAGATGGGGATGCTGACGTGGGGAAGCCACCGGGCTAGCAGCTGGGTGATGGGCAGTGCAGCCAGGCGTGGACGTTCTAGCATGCGGCGGGCAGTGCGGGTGGTTAGGCGCTGGAACGCAGTGGCCGTCCCGCGCAGCACGATGCCGTCCTTGATGTTGTCAACCCGGTGGGTGTGGTTCCGGTTTTCTTCCACAATCCGGCTGCAGAAGGTGGTGAGTGCCGCGATGTCAGCGAGGGCGGCGCGGGTGGTGCGCAGAGGGAGAGATGAAGAGCTGGTGAGATCGCCAACGCGCATTCCCGCCCACCGCGATGCGACCAAAAGATCTGGAGGCCGGAGGAACCTGGAGTCCCCGATGATGTGGAGCTCCTGAAGCTGATGTGGCGGCAGCACCCGGTGGTTCAGCTCCAATATCTCCGAGACGGCCTCCCAGAGCTTGAGGAGCCTGCGGCGCCGAGGTGGATGCCATGTCCCAGATGTTGGAGGGGTCAGCCACGTCCCACTCACAGCGAGCCAAGAGTAGGCGTTGAGGCCTCCGCGCAGCGCTGTCTGTACGCCCCTCAAGCACGCCAGGCGAAGCTGCGTTCTAATGTCGAGAAGTCCGAAGCCGCCCACGGAGACTGGCCTAGCAAGAACGCCGCCCGGCAACCAGGCAGTACGCCGAGGTCCCCAGACAAAGCGCACTAGTCGGGCTTGCAGCTTGGCGATGGTGGAGTCTGTGGGCAGGTAGCCGTGAAGATGGTGCACCACGGCGGACAACACCAGCGAGTTGGCGGCTCTGGCTCGACCGACTAAGGAGAGGCCGCGGGTGAAGGGGACCCACCTCGCCACAGCACTCTCGAGCAGTGCAAGGAGATGTTGTTCCTGGGCGGAGGATGACACTGCAGGTGTTAAGTTGCAGCCCAGTACCCGGATCTGCTCCGATGTCCAGGAGATGCCAAGCTGCGTGTCGGTGCGGGCCCGCCAGGCGCCGCACCATAGGCCTTTACACTTCGCAAAGTTGACGCCTATTCCCGAAGCGCGCCGGAAGTCCTCGAAGATGATTCTCACCACGTCGAAGAGCTCGTCGCGCCTGATGAGCAGCACGATGTCGTCGGCGTAGGCGAGGACGTTTCCGGGGCCGAGCGCACGCTCGAGGCGCACCAGGAGAGTGCCAGTGGCGAGGCTAAACAAAGCGGCGCTGATGGCACAGCCCTGCCTTACCCCGTTCAGCAGATGGAAGGGCTTTGTGTGGAGGCCTCCGGCCCGCACTGCCGCATCCGCCCCGGCATACAGGAGGAGGAACCACTCAACGAAGGCAGGAGGCAGCCGCAGAGAGACCATCAGGGACACCAGAAAGCAGCGGTCCAGGGTGTCGAAGGCCGACTCTAGGTCCGTTGAGATGACAGCCAGCTCCGACCCGTTCCTCGTAGCCATGTCGATCTCGTCGGCTACTCGCGCCACGTTCCAACTGGGAGACCTTCCCGGAACAGCGTATGTCTGGCACCGAGGCACCAGGGCGGGAAGATGGGGCCGCAGACGCTGGAGGAGGATGTTGCCCAGGACGCGGTAGTCAGCTGTGGGGAGCGAAATCGGCCTGTAGCCGCTGAGCCCAGGGCCGCCGTTGGACTTGGGGACGAGGCAGATGGTGCTGCGCCTGATCGATGAAGGCAGGGCCCCGCGGAGTTTGGAGGCCTCGAAGACGCGCCTGAGAGCCTCTACGAAGAAATCTTCGTAGGTGATGAGAAACTCGCAGGGCAATTCGTCCCACCCGGGAGCCTTTCCGAGCGGTAGTCGGCGGATGGCCGCCGCGATATCTGCGCCGGTGATGTCAGGGCGGGTCAGTGGATCATCCTCTTCCAGGGTGAGGGTGGTAGTCGTCCCCCGGATGAACTCAGCGGCGGCGATGGGGTCGCCGGATTCACAGGCAAAGCGGCGCTGGTAGACGGAGTATGCCCGTCGTCGCAGCTCCCCGCCGTCGATGACGCTCCCATCTTCATCCCGGATGGTCGTGCCAGCGGGCCTTCGGACGCGAAGCGAGCGCACAAGGTCGGGCAGCGATGGGTAGTCGGCGGCTGAAGATGCTGCCTCCAGTCTGGCCTGCAGATACCGCCTGGCGCGCGAGATGTGGTCGTCATCGGCGACGCGTGGGACATGGAGGGATCTCACCTCCGCCAGGAGTTCGGCCTTGATCTTGGACCATCTTATCCAAAGAGCTTCGCTGGACATGTCTGCAATAGATCCAGATGTTCTTTCTATTGTTGCTAGCAGATGTTCATCCACCAGAGCCGAACGAAGCATGGCGGCCACGCAGGGCTGGCGAGGGGAATGAGGCGAGCCCATCTGGGTGAGGACAGCTCGATGGTCGGAGAGCCTGTAGTAGATGGTCTTGTACAGTGTCACTCTCTCCAGGAGTCTCGATGGCAAGAGAATTCTGTCCAGGCGAGCTGCGTCAACCCGACTCCTGCAGCTGGCCACTCTGGTTGGAAGGTGTTCGGCGTCGAAGAGGGTGGCAACATCAACGAGGGCTGTCTGGTCCATAAGCTCCGTGAGGGCCTCCACCGAGCCGGATGTTATGTCGCTCGGGCTCTGCTCGTCGATGTTGAGATCACCCACCACCCAGGCGTCCTCCTGGATCGCGGCTGCTGTTATGGACTCCAGCTGCTCAAGCCGCTCGCGAGGAATGTGTGACAAGTGACAGTTGATGACACGCACTTCCTGGCCTCGGACGTCGATGGAGACGATGGAGATGTTTCCCGGCCACAGGACGCGCTGCCGCAGGACAGCGACCCCCGGCGCGAAGAAGCAGGCGAGGCCCGAACCCCTGAGGGCTGCGGGGGGCACGGTGGCGGCGCTGTAGCCCAGGCACAGATGTTGAATGGGATCCAGCGACGAGGTGTTGGTCTCCTGAATAAAGGCGACGTCTACGCGATGTTGGCGCAGGAAGTGACAGAGCTCAATGCTCCTCTCGCGAGCGGCGAGCCCGCGGGCGTTGATGGAAGCCAGACGGAAGCTCATTGGGCGCTCCTCGTCTGGGCACGAACGTCCGATAGGCGCTTGTAGAGAGCGCAGTTGGAGTCGGGCAGGGCGTCGATCAGCTCCTGGGCAGTATTGTTGAGGGCGGTTAACTGCTCGCTCCCGATCTTGTTTATCAGGCTCTTCAGACCGGGGACTGAGGCTAGTGCGTCCAAGACTTCTTCTCTTTCAAGCCCTTCGAGCCCAGACTTGTCCAAGATGTTGCTGTGAATGCGCTCAAGGAGTTCGTTGAGCTGGGTCCGGGTCACGTTGGACTTTTTATGCGTCTTCCGAGCGCCACCACGGCACTGCTTTGATGTAGGAGGGACTGGGTCCACAGAAGCCGTAGGTAGGGTCTCTGGAGCAGGTGCAGGAGCTGCAGGTGGAGCTGGTGATGTAGCTGGGGTTGGTGGTGCTGCGGGTGGTTCTGGTGTTACATCTGGGATCAGAGCAGCTGTCGATGATGGACCTGCGGCTGGCGTTGGTACTGGAGCAGGCATGACGTTCGAGGAGGAGGGCTGCCTTCCTCTGGCGTTATTTGGACCAGCGGGGGAATCCAGGTGTAGAAGCAGGTTAGCTTCTTGGACACCAGTCTTCCGGGGGCAGTTGGCACGCTTGTGCCCGTGCTTATAGCATAAGGAGCACCTGATACCATAGGTGACGTACACGTGGCTAGTCACTCCTTTGGCTTTGATATTGAGACGGGCTGGGATGTGTGAGAGCTTCACACCGTCTCGGAGAGTGATGAAGGCCTCACGCCGTGCGTCAGCCCAGTATGACTCGCCCAGCTCCTTCATTTTCTGGACGATGGATGTTATCTGTCCGAAGGGCTGCAGGGCTGCCACGAGGTCCAGGTTTTCAACGAAGAACGGAACGTTCCCGAACATGATCCGTTCAGCCCGCTTCTTCAGTGGTGTAGCTCGCAGGAGGGCGTCCTCGATCTCCAGCCCATCCTCCACGAGCTTGTCGGCTTGCTGGACACGGGAGAGGCCGACCAGGAATTGCCCCTCCATCTTCGTCAGCTGGTAGACGGTGCCCTTGCCCAGCTTGGCTTCCAGCGCCAGGAAGTACTGGTCCTCGGTGAAGTCTGGGCAGAACTCCAGGTAGACACACTGGTCCGCCTGCATCGCTGCCGACCTGGCTCGGAAGGTCGCCTGCTTCTGCCTGGTGGTCTGGCATTCGCGCACCCTGCTGGCCCTTGGCGTGACTCGTGGCCTGCTGCTGTTGGGAGCGATCCTCGGTGCCTGGACGCATCCCTTTTTGGCCCCCGAGTTGACATGGTCAGGGTCATGTGGCCTTTTCTTAGAGCCTCCCACTGTGGTGAAGATTCCATCTTCGCCATCGGGAAGCTGGTCGTTCAGTTCCGGGCAATCAGCCCAATTGCGGCGAGAATTTGCATGTCCGCCGTCCGCCGCCGGCTCAGAATTTGCATCTTTACGATTGTTTGAATCAGAAAGGCTTTCAGCCATATCTGATTCATTTGCCGATATTTCGGTGGAGCCTTGAGGGTTTTCTGTGGAGTTCATATGGGCTTGCAGCCCATTCTCAGAGAGAGAGAGAGGTCGACCGGCGCGGCAGAATTTGCATCCTGGCCGCCGGCAGGCGGATTTACATAGTTTTGATTTTTTCTCAAAACTATTGGAATTTCGTTCTGCAAATCTTAATTTGCGGATAATTCTGCACATGGTTGTGCTAGTGAGCCGTGCCTTACAGGCTTTTGCTCGGCTTTTGACGGGCTTTCAGCCCGTATAAAATTTGTCGCCATCCGCGACACTTTTCGCCCGCCAGAGGCGAAACACTCAGGAGCTCGCGCGACGCGTGGCCGCACGGCCGAGTGTAGACATGTGGTGTACTTACAGTACAAGCTGTCACAACCCTCTACCCACCATGTTATTATGGCCTGGTACTACATTTGTAGACATGTAGTGTACTTACAGTACAAGCTGTCACAACCCTCTACCCACCATGTTATCATGGCCTGGTACTACATGTGTAGACATGTGGTGTACTTACAGTACAAGCTGTCACAACCCTCTACCCACCATGTTATCATGGCCTGGTACTACATGTGTAGACATGTGGTGTACTTACAGTACAAGCTGTCACAACCCTCTACCCACCATGTTATCATGGCCTGGTACTACATGTGTAGACATGTGGTGTACTTACAGTACAAGCTGTCACAACCCTCTACCCACCATGGTTATCATGGCCTGGTACTACATATGTAGACATGTGGTGTACTTACAGTACAAGCTGTCACAACCCTCTACCCACCATGTTATCATGGCCTCGTACTACATGTGTAGACATGTGGTGTACTTACAGTACAGGCTGTCACAACCCTCTACCCACCATGTTATCATGGCCTGGTACTACATGTGTAGACATGTGGTGTACTTACAGTACAAGCTGTCACAACCCTCTATCCACCATGTTATCATGGCCTGGTACTACATGTGTAGATATAATACAAATGAAAACACTAAAACGCGATTGTTTATTTTCACAAATAAATCAAACTTCTACTCTCCTTACTGCGATGAAAAATATTGGGAGGACTTGGCTTATAAGTTGTGAACCTTCCCAGCGGTTTCGCCAATCTATTCTCCAGACCGCTTCTTTAGATATTTAATACTGTATTGGGTATGCTGCACTGAAGGGTGCAATCTAAAAAATGGTATTTAAGCAAACTATGGACATAAGATTTTCAGGACAGTAGAATTACATATAAATATTTGCATCGAGCAATGCTCTTCCGCAAACAAGTTTGATTGATGTTTGAAAGAAACATTCGCGTCTTAATGTTTTCATTTTCTGAATATCTATTCACAGTATTTGAAGATTTAAACAATGCGTCGCTCCTGATTCCATCGATCAAACCAAGTTGACCATAAATGGAATTTAAAAATTGAAGCATAGGTACAAAATGAACATTAACGTGGATAGAATTGGTATCTGCGAAGTTTTGATTGATACAGGCGCTGATCTTTCAGTGGTCGACCTTAGAACATCTCTTAATTCAGGTGTCGACATAAATAATCCCGATATAAAGCATGCTCTGGACCCGATGGTAAAAGATTAAAAATTGTAGGAAGTATTTTATTAAAATAAAATCTTCATAATAAAGACCAATACATTCTCACCAAGTACAAATTAATTTGTTTATTATTATTCTTAGTACACGTGTTACGAGCCATGATAATCATGGTGGGTAGATAGCGACTACTTTTACTACAAATGCACCACATGTCTACATATGTATAAAGCAAAAGACATCAGTGCAAGAGTCCATCTTCTTGATTGTATTCGAGCCAATAAACAATATCGAAGTAACAATACAGAAATATATTAAACTTCTAAGCCATCACCAAAATCCAATCTATCAAACAATATCAAAGAAACAATGCAGAAACCTAATCAAGCTTCAGAAAACATCACCAATATATTGATTTATTCGAGTATTCCATCAAATTATACAAATATGTAGAAACCACAACCAAATATATATAACAAATTTATACAAAAAAAATAAAAATAATACTAAAAAACGAAGTTTAACATAGAAAAACATGCCAATATGACCTTTCCTTCTAGTTCTATCTTCAAAATGAAGTAGAGAGGCTTAAAAAGGTTGAAAGAAAGGAAGGATCCTGAAAGGAGGCGTGGGTGGAAGAGGGCCTAACAAGACCATGTCCATTTACCTCTTATAAGCCGGATAGGGTTACCAGCCAATCTAAGATGGGTAAATTGTTTTTTACAGTACTGTAGGTGCAGGATCCTGCAGGTTAATTGCTTGGTGGATAATGGGATCTTGCCACCCCCTTCTCATGATGCTCATTTGCAAGCTTGCCATCCACACGACCGCCTACTCTTTTTTTGTTTCATTTTTTAAAAAACGTTTTTTAAAGAGGTTTTTTCTTGTCTAGATGGTTTATTAATGTAGAGCTTTGTTTAGGTGTTCGTTGGAATTTTTTGCCCTTTTGAATTGGTGAGTTGTTTTTTGTTGGTTTGAAGTTGTAGATGGAGAAAACCCATTTGTTCCATTTTATATTGAAGTAAGGTTTGGTGAAATTATTGATTGTTTGATTCTAATGGGAAACTTCATCAGTGAATGTACGAAACAGGATAGAATTTTCTAATATATGCATATCTATAGACATGTAGTACCAGGCCATGATAACATGGTGGGTAGAGGGTTGTGACAGCTTGTACTGTAAGTACACCACATGTCTACACATGTAGTACCAGGCCATGATAACATGGTGGGTAGAGGGTTGTGACAGCTTGTACTGTAAGTACACCACATGTCTACACATGTAGTACCAGGCCATGATAACATGGTGGGTAGAGGGTTGTGACAGCTTGTACTGTAAGTACACCACATGTCTACACATGTAGTACCAGGCCATGATAACATGGTGGGTAGAGGGTTGTGACAGCTTGTACTGTAAGTACACCACATGTCTACACATGTAGTACCAGGCCATGATAACATGGTGGGTAGAGGGTTGTGACAGCTTGTACTGTAAGTACACCACATGTCTACATATGTAGTACCAGGCCATGATAACATGGTGGGTAGAGGGTTGTGACAGCTTGTACTGTAAGTACACCACATGTCTACATATGTAGTACCAGGCCATGATAACATGGTGGGTAAAGGGCTGTGACAGCTTGTACTGTAAGTACACCACATGTCTACACTCGGCCGTGCGGCCACGCGTCGCGCGAGCTCCTGAGTGTTTCGCCTCTGGCGGGCGAAATGTGTCGCGGATGGCGACAAATTTTATACGGGCTGAAAGCCCGTCAAAAGCCGAGCAAAAGCCTGTAAGGCACGGCTCACTAGCAAAACCATGTGCAGAATTATCCGCAAATCAAGATTTGCAGAACGAAATTCCAATAGTTTTGAGAAAAAATCAAAACTATGTAAATCCGCCCGCCGGCGGCCAGGATGCAAATTCTGCCGCGCCGGTCGACCTCTCTCTCTCTCTCTCTCTCTCTCTCTCTCTCTCTCTCTCTCTCTCTCTCTCTCTCTCTCTCTCTCTCTCTCTCTCTCTCTCTCTCTCTCTCTCTCTCTCTTGCGGCTATTCCAACTTCTAACGCCGCTGCTCAAGTCCGGAGAAACTGGGCTGACATCACAGAAGAGGTGAATCCTGGAGCTGAGGAAGGATTTACCCTCGTCCAGGGTAGGAAGAGGCGCCGTGGCTCGGGGAATTCACCTACGACGGCTGCACCCTCTTCCAATGCCGGAGCTTCCAGGACCATTCGCCGACCTCAATCATCGGCGGGATCAGTGCCCCGAGCCCAAGAAATCAGGGCCACCAGGGCTCACATCGCGGATGCCAGGGCGCGGCAGGCGTCCTCTTCCGAGGAACACTGTGTGTACATCGAACACAGCCCCGAACTTGAGCCCTTCCACTACCTTAGGGCTTTGGATAGGAAACTCGGAGGAACCGCCGGAGTCATCCAGATCACCAAGGTGAACGGCCACCAGCTACTGGGACTAACCAACAGAGGCCTGGCCGAGCGCCTCATAAGTGAGGGCCTCGAGGTTGAGGGAACACTCCTCAGGGCATTCCCTTTCCGCAAAAGAGCGGAAAGGATTACAGTGGGTAACCTCCCCTTCTTTGTAGCGGACTCTGCTGTCATCACCGCCCTCTCTCCATTTGGGCGGGTTACGTCCATCGCCCCTAAGCAGATGAAGGCGGGCCCCTACGTCTACGTCGATGGCCGGCGTGACGTCTTCATCACCCTACATGAGGGGATCACCATAGAGAGGCTTCCAACCCGCCTCGACATCAACATCAAAGGCCAAGCCTGGCCTGCATACCTATCCTCGGGCATCAGGTGTTCCAGGTGCCACGGACAAGGGCATCGGAGGGCCATCTGCCCCCTGCTTGCAGGGCTGGCCAACAACACCAGAATGGCCCCACCAACCACTCCTGCTGGCGTCTCACCACCGACCACCTCTGCACCGCCTCAGCGGTCAGCAGCCCAGCCTCCTGCGCAGCTCCCTCCAATCTAGCCATGGAGGTTTGCAGCGCTCCTCCCATGGCCCGAGCTGTGCTCCATCCATCCGCACCTCGGCCATCTCCACCAGCGGCCCCAGCCTTACCTATGGAGGAGACGCCTTCTGCCCCTCCACCTGTGATCCCTGCTCCGTCCCTGCAGGTACCCAAGAATCCCGTGGACCCTCGCTCGGCGACGCCGCGTCATCCAGAGCCGACGCCTCCCGCTCGACCTGACTTCGCTGCCCCGCGTGGCCCTCCGCCCATCCAGGAGACCCTCGGGCCTGCAGCCCCAACACAGGACGTGGAGATGTCCATCGTGGAGGAGACCACTGCGTCCTCCGCGTCATCAACAAGAAACGCAACGGGGGATGACCTCGTGGCGTTCATAGAAGGAAACCCCAGCGTGTCCTTTGCTAGGACGGACGCCCTTGGTCTTGGGCGGGAGGAGGTCCTGGACCTCCTCTCCTCGAGGACCAAGGCCCAGAGGAATGGACCCCTCCTGTCGCCTCCGCAGTTCCACGCCCTCGTCGGCCTGATCGGTCAAATTCTGGACCTGAAGCCCGGACACACCTCTAATTTATATAAGGTCCTTGGTCAAGTTAGAGCTGAGCTAACGAAAACACCAGCCGCAGCACCTACACCCCCACTGCCTGCGCCTCGGCCTACTGGGCCGACACCGCCCGTTCCCCACGAGGAGCAGATGACAGAAGAGCAAGAGGATGTGATGATTTTTAAAATCTTCAGAAAACTGAAGCACATGACCTGCCTAAGGCCCTTATATGATACAGGGATCGATGTTATTGACCTTAAGGACGCCATTTTATTCACCGAAGACAGAGCGTCCCTCATGACGAAACTTTCACCTGCGCTGAAGGGGGTCCTCGCTGAATTCCTCGGCGCGGCCATAGAACTGGCTCGGAGCTACCATCACGATGTTGGCACCGATATGGCCAGACTTAGGCGGCGATGCCTTGATTCCTGACAACTTATAAATGTAAATATTTCTTTTCACCCTCCTGGTTGAGTTGTAACATTGACTAACAGTCAATAAAAAATTGTCACATGTCTACACATGTAGTACCAGGCCATGATAACATGGTGGGTAAAGGGCTGTGACAGCTTGTACTGTAAGTACACCACATGTCTACATATGTAGTACCAGGCCATGATAACATGGTGGGTAGAGGGTTGTGACAGCTTGTACTGTAAGTACAGCACATGTCTACACATGTAGTACCAGGCCATGATAACATGGTGGGTAGAGGGTTGTGACAGCTTGTACTGTAAGTACACCACATGTCTACATATGTAGTACCAGGCCATGATAACATGGTGGGTAGAGGGTTGTAACAGCTTGTACTGTAAGTACACCACATGTCTACACATGTAGTACCAGGCCATGATAACATGGTGGGTAGAGGGTTGTGACAGCTTGTACTGTAAGTACACCACATGTCTACATATGTAGTACCAGGCCATGATAACATGGTGGGTAGAGGGTTGTAACAGCTTGTACTGTAAGTACAGCACATGTCTACACATGTAGTACCAGGCCATGATAACATGGTGGGTAGAGGGTTGTGACAGCTTGTACTGTAAGTACACCACATGTCTACATATGTAGTACCAGGCCATGATAACATGGTGGGTAGAGGGTTGTAACAGCTTGTACTGTAAGTACACCACATGTCTACACTTGTAGTACCAGGCCATGATAACATGGTGGGTAGAGGGTTGTGACAGCTTGTACTGTAAGTACACCACATGTCTACACATGTAGTACCAGGCCATGATAACATGGTGGGTAGAGGGTTGTGACAGCTTGTACTGTAAGTCTTCCAAATGTTTTTCATTACAGTAAGGATAGTAGAAGTTTGATTGATGTTTGAAAGAGAAAATCGCGTTAATGTTTCCATTTGCTGTATATAGTTTGTGCGTGTAGCTTTATATGAATATATATCCAGTGTAGAAATACTCGAGTGTGGGCAATTACTTACGTCAGAGAGATGTCCAGTTTCGAGCTTGGAATGTATTGACTGATCCTATGACCTTAGGAGTTTATAATCTGAACTGTTAGTTTTTTATAACAAAATCCCAGTAGTAATAGACTTGAGGATTTATATACGATGTTTAAAAACCTTTTTTAATGTTTTGCTCTAAATTCAAATTTTTTATAATTGATTTTGTGTGACCTTTAGGATGTATCATTTCAATGGTTTATATATAAACCATTATGAAAAAATAGTACAAATGTAACATTGTACTGGGATAAGGTGCATAAATTAAGAAATGGGCATCTCCCAACGAGAATAGTTGATATTTATTCCGATAGATGGCGCCAGCCATCAGCAACTTTCAGTTGCACGATAAGGAGATGCCTTTTTCTTAATTTATGCACCTTATCCCAGTACAATGTTACATTTGTACTATTTTTTCACATTGTGTAGCGTCCTCACGCAATTCTGGCCTTAACTACCCGTTTCATGATTTTTCAGGATGCCTTAATGGCCAATTTTTTGGTCGTTGAGGTACAGCTTGCACCACGCTGATGAGGGCCAACAGCCCGAAACGCGTCCGTGGTTAGCTTTTCTTGATTAATCAAGAATGGGTATTTGGCCAATTCTGGAATAATTAAAAATCAACGAGAATAGTTGATATTTATTCCGATAGATGGCGCCAGCCATAAGCAACTTTCAGTTGCACGATAAGGAGATGCCTTTTTCTTAATAAACCATTATATAATCTAAAATGCAAATATTATATTTTTTAAAAACATGTATTTCGTTATTTTCGTGTATTTAAATCGTTGACTGTTCTACATTTCAGACCATAGATCAAGAACATAACACTTTGAATATTGTTGTAAATATGTATAGTTGACCCTCCCTTTTTTTTTTTAATTTACGAATTCTATTGTAGTAATTGTACCGCCGAACTGGTATCATAGGGGCCATGCTAATCTCCTCTGTATCCTTCCTATTGTAGTAGTTGTACCGCCGAACTGGTATCATAGGGGCCAGGCTAATCTCCTCTGTATCCTTCCTATTGTAGTTGTCGCGTTCAGCGGCGCAGCGCCCAGGCTCTATTTTGCCCAGACGCCCGAAGTCTCTTATTCTGGTCCCGGGGAGGAAAAAATCCGTGGAATCTCAAAGGTAGAGAAGAGCGATTCCCAAGAAGTCAAATCCGCGGAAGTGTCTAAGGCAGGTATCAACCAAGGCGTAGACCTCTCGAGAGCGGGCCGAGAAACCACACGACTCTAACCAGTCAACTACTTTATTTTTTGTCACGAATATATATACATATAAATATTTACATATGGCAAATATGTTTCTTATAATGGATTAAATTTACATATATTTAAAAATATAAATCTATAAGAAAAATAACATTCTTTTCCCAACATACTCCCACCTTTAGTTTTTCTACAGAAACTCAACCAATAGTTGGGAAACGACCGTTCATTCCAGTTCTTTAGGATTGGGCTATCTTCGTAGGGTCTTTACTGGCTTCTCCTCGGGAGCCTCCCCGGCGTGGTTCCGACTGTATACTCCTCAAGGTACTCCCCAGATCGGCGGGTATCTCTAAATTGTAGAGCCGTTGAACCGGCCTAATCTGGACGCCCTTGCTGGTTCTCAACTTGGCGACCCTCACAGGTCCATCTCGGCCAGGGTAGACCTCCACAACTCTCGCCAAAGGCCAATTGACTCGCTTAGCATTATCTTGTCCAATCAACACCAGATCTCCCACCTTGATAGGTCTTGTCTTCGAGCGTCTTCTAGTCTCTTGCCTTAAGAATCCAAAATACTCCGTCCGGAATCTCTTCCGCAGATCTTCTCTTAACCTTTGTCTAAATCGGTATCTCTTCTGAAGACTAGCCCTTTCAATAGAGTCCAGATCTGGAACTCCTATTTCTTTGAGGTCGTGCAAGAACAAGGCAGGGGTTAATGGACTAAGATCTTCGACATCTTCAGACATGTAAGTCAATGGACGTGAGTTCATCAAAGACTCTGTGTCACAGATAATGGTGTAAAGTTCCTCAAATTCCAAACGAGCTTGACCAAGAATCTTCCTAAGGAGTTGTTTCAGCAAACCAATCAATCTTTCCCACCATCCACCCCACCATGGAGCCGATGGAGGGATAAACTTCCAATTAATATTTTGCTTGGTACTCTCTGATTGGACTACCGCCTTGTCTAGATTCCCTAGAGCTCTGCTCGCACCACGAAAATTGGTACCGTTGTCCGAGTACACTACATAGGGGCGTCCTCTCCTTGCTACAAAACGTCTGAAAGCTTGCAGAAAGTTCTCGGTTGAAAGAGAAGTCACCAGTTCCAAATGGACCGCCCGATATACGGCACAAGTAAATATAACAATCCACACCTTTCGCCTGTTCCTTAAAACAAGTGGTCCAGTAAGGTCTATCCCCACTACCTCAAATATTGAGGCATCCCTTACTCTATTTTCAGGTAATTCCACGGATTCAACAGAACCCGATTTAGCCGTGAACCGTCTACACTTAACACATTGATGTATGACCCTTCTTACAGTCCTCCTGAATTTCAAAATCCAATAATCCTCTCTTAATAAATTCATCAGAGTTTGAAGTCCCACATGCCCCCAAGTTTCATGCTTCCATCTAATGAGTAAATATACCAAGTCATGATCAGAAGGCAACAATAAAGGCATTCGAAAACTTTTTAGATCTTGTCTCCTACTTATTTTAGTTTTGACCCTCAACAATCCCAAAGAATCGCAGCATAACTTGAAATCCTTCAACCTCTTGTCCTCTGGTCCAGTGAAGGATTCCCGTTGGATAACTCTCACCAGCATCAGTTCCGCCCTTTTAATTTCATTCACAGTAAGATCACCTTTCACTCGCTGACCTATTGTTCCTCTCGCATTTGTTAAAAACCGGTTCATCCAGGCAGTTACTCTCAATATCTTGTAGTAGTTTGAAAAGCGATAGTAGTACTGATCTTTTTCCCTTTCAATACATGTTGATGTTAAAACAATCTTTCTCTTTTCCGAGTTCACAATATCTGGGTCAGGGTATATTTCCCTATGGGGCCAATCTCTTCTTGGTCTTCTCAACCAACTCGGGCCCTCCCACCACTTCGATCTCTCCAGAGAATCGGCTAAGCACCCCCGTGATGGTAAATCCGCTGGATTCAAACATCCTGGTACATGATACCAATCCTCTGTCTCACTGAGAGATCGGATCTCCATAACTCGATTCATTACAAAAGTCGCCCAGTTATCTTTTCCCTTGATCCAATGGAGTGCATTCATGGAGTCTGTCCAATAAAATCGCTTCATGTCTTCAAATTTTAGGTCCCTCACAACGTTGTTCACCAAGCGGGCCCCAACCAAGCATGCCAACAGCTCCAAAAGAGGAATGGTAGTCCCCTTCAAAGGAGCCACTCTCGACCGAGCCTGTACTAGTTGACACGTTACTTCCTGTTCGCTCTCGATGCGTAAAAAAATACAAGTGGCGTAGGAGGCCTTAGACGCATCACAAAAGACATGAAGAGTAGTTCCAATCCGGTGTTCTTCTCTATAGCAAAGCCATCTCTCGAGAATATCTTCATATTCTGCCAAATTTCCGGTATTCACAAGATGTTTCCTCACGTTTGCTAATCGTTTTTCGGCAACATCTCTATTGTCCGTGAGTAGTTCTCTTTCGCGAATCCAAGGAAGGGCAACCTGGTAACGCCCCTCACAATCCTGTGAAATAGTACGTGCAAAATATTCTTCCGTTTCTTTTTGTATCGAGTCGTCTTGACGAGCATCTGAAATACCAATAGCCTCTAATCTCCATAAATTCTCCAAATCGCTAGTCAACAGTGAAGTTGTGCAAAGTCCACTAACGCTAGTTTCTTCTTCTGTGGCCGGAATCTTGCCCATTAAAGTCCAGCCCAACCTCGTTTGCACCGCCACAAGCCCAGAAGGAAGTCTTCTATGCTCTCCGGTTAGTAATTTTCCAGCAATATCTGCTCCTATAAGAATCTCAAGAGGTCCCCTGTGTAGATCAGTTAATTCTATGTCATGAGCACTAAGATCTTGCATCCATTTACCCTGATGGACCCTGGGCACGCTGTCGCAGATAACATCTTGGCTCAGTGCTTCAAAATTACAGCCATAAGATCCGTCTAAATTGCTCAACCTGATATCATAAACTCCATGTTCGTACAACTCTGTGTTCGATCCACCAAACAAAGAAGGGCGAAGAGACTCTTTTTTGGAACATTCATATCCCATTTCTTCCGCCGTGTCCTGGAGTACATAGGACCTCTGAGATCCCGTATCAATCAAAATTCGTCCCATTCTTTCTTTACACTTTCCTCTGATAGTCACTCTCAGTGTGGGCAACAACACCACAGGCGTCGTCAGATTGGTCAAAGTCTCATCCCTCATCATCCCTCGGGCTGGAGTAGCATTCTGGTTCTTCCTGGGGCACATAATCCTTGAATGTCTCAATTCCCCACAGCTGGTGCAACTTGTCTTAACTTTGCAGAATTTGCTCAAATGACCATATTTCAGGCATCTGAAACAAGCCCCTTTCTTCTTTAATTTTCCCAATTTATCTTCCAATGTCAAATTTTCCGCGAATTCGCACTTTGTACTTTCATGATCTCTTTCACAAAAGGCGCAATTCTTCCTCTTATTCACTGCTTCAGAGGCATTCAAAAAAACCAGCAGCCGTGGGCAGGGGATTCCTCTCATTTCTTCGATACTTCACGATAGAGCTTTGTGACTGAGGGTGCTCATTTGATGGTTGGCCGGCTGTTATTTCGTCCCGCGTACCGAACGTGCTTTCTAATGCAATCAATTGTCTCTCCAAAAATTCAATCAAATCTCCAAGAGAAAAAGCTCCTGTGAATTCCCGGTGTAATTCAAGCTTTAAGTCTGATGGCAATAGCTTGAGGAGTAAAGGGCACAATAAGTTACCGTAGCTTTCAACGACAACACCCAATGACTCCAAACTTCTAATCTGCACCAGGATTCTGCCGTACAATTCTCTGAAAGCCCTCACGTCCTTTGTCACTCTAAGTGGTTTCAAGGCCAAGAGGTTGTTCATATGCACATCGATCAACCTTTCCCCTTTTCCGAAGCGTTTCTTCAACAATTCAACGGCCTTATCGTAATTTTCCTCAGATAGGCAAAATCCTTCCACAGTTTGGGCCGCCGTTCCACCCAAGTAGGCTTTAAGATAGTTAAATTTATCTATCTTGGTCAAGTGTTCATTCCTATTGATTGATGAATCGAAGGCATTCCAAAAAATTAACCACTGGCTAATTTCCCCGTAGAATCTTTCCATTGTCAATTTGGGTAACTTAACCATCCCAGTTAGAGTCGGTCGACCGATTTCTCCTGGATATTCCTTCTTCGTGGCAGTTGCAGTTTCCCTCTGCATTCCTTCCGCTACCACCAGACTTCTTTTCTTTAACAAATATTTCCACGCCACGGCCTTTTCCCGGTATTCCTCTACCATCTTTAGATCTTTCTCTAGATCTTTGATGTCAATCAGCTTACCGATTTCTTCGTCTACCCGCCTCAGTTCTTCGTAGACATCCGAAAGCTGCCCCAGCAGTTCCTCGTGGTCACACTCCTTGTGCACGTCATATTCCTCTATTCTTTTCCCGTACTTGGATAAAGACGTGCGGAGTATGGTTCTCTTCTTCTTGAGTCTCTCTAGCGCTTCTTCTCTCTCCATCTTCTGATCCAAAAGGGTTCCAAATATAGGCACGGCTTTCTCCTCGCGTCCCGGCTGGGATGCCAAATGTCGCGTTCAGCGGCGCAGCGCCCAGGCTCTATTTTGCCCAGACGCCCGAAGTCTCTTATTCTGGTCCCGGGGAGGAAAAAATCCGTGGAATCTCAAAGGTAGAGAAGAGCGATTCCCAAGAAGTCAAATCCGCGGAAGTGTCTAAGGCAGGTATCAACCAAGGCGTAGACCTCTCGAGAGCGGGCCGAGAAACCACACGACTCTAACCAGTCAACTACTTTATTTTTTGTCACGAATATATATACATATAAATATTTACATATGGCAAATATGTTTCTTATAATGGATTAAATTTACATATATTTAAAAATATAAATCTATAAGAAAAATAACATTCTTTTCCCAACAGTAGTAGTTGTACCGCCGAACTGGTATCATAGGGGCCATGCTAATCTCCTCTGTATCCTTCCTATTGTAGTAGTTGTACCGCCGAACTGGTATCACGGGGTTCATGCTAATCTTCTCTGTATCCTTCCTATTGTAGTAGTTGTACCGCCGAACTGGTATCACAGGGGCCATGCTAATCTTCTCTGTATCCTTCCTATTGTAGTAGTTGTACCGCCGAACTGGTATCACAGGGGCCATGCTAATCTTCTCTGTATCCTTCCTATTGTAGTAGTTGTACCGCCGAACTGGTATCACAGGGGACATGCTAATCTTCTCTGTATCCTTCCTATTGTAGTAGTTGTACCGCCGAACTGGTATCACAGGGGCCATGCTAATCTTCTTTGTATCCTTCCTATTGTAGTAGTTGTACCGCCGAACTGGTATCGCAGGGGCCATGCTAGTCTTCTCTGTATCCTTCCTATTGTAGTAGTTGTACCGCCGAACTGGTATCACCGGGGTCATGCTAATCTTCTCTGTATCCTTCCTATTGTAGTAGTTGTACCGCCGAACTGGTATCACAGGGGCCCTGCTAATCTTCTCTGTATCCTTCCTATTGTAGTAATTGTACCGCCGAACTGGTATCACAGGGGCCATGCTAATCTTCTCTGTATTCTTCCTATTGTAGTAGTTGTACCGCCGAACTGGTATCACAGGGGCCATGCTAATCTTCTCTGTATTCTTCCTATTGTAGTAGTTGTACCGCCGAACTGGTATCACAGGGGTCATGCTAATCTTCTCTGTATCCTTCCTATTGTAGTAGTTGTACCGCCGAACTGGTATCACAGGGGCCATGCTAATCTTCTCTGTATCCTTCCTATTGTAGTAGTTGTACCGCCGAACTGGTATCACAGGGGCCATGCTAATCTTCTCTGTGTTCTTCCTATTGTAGTAGTTGTACTACTAAGCATTTTATTGTTAAACTAAAGTATTTCTCACAATATATTCCAAAAATAAGGAAAAAAAGATTCCTTACCAAAAACAATTCCAGGCAAGAAGAGTCAACCAATTTCTGAACAATAATCTAACACCCCTAAATTTTTCAAAATCCTTCTTCATCAATAGAAGAACGGTAGCATCGATAAATCTTCTTCTTCCTCCACTTGAAGAATCCATTCATCATCTCAGAGGTCAGGGATTTATGATGGAATTGGGGGACACCGCGTGAGTGGGTGTTGGCACTCACAGCCTGTGAGGAGAAGCTCTAGTTACATCAGTGTTAACTAGGCGTGATGGATGCAAGACTTCATTCCCTAGGCATCAACCACTGTGAATGCTTCTTACTCTTTTTTTTTTCTTCTTCATCTTCTCCCATCTCTTTCCCAACGAGTGTTTCTTTGTTCCTGCCCCACGATTCTTTATTAGGTTTCACGTTGGTTCGTGCGTGCGCCTCATTTATTTATTGCATTTAGAAAGTGATTAGCCGCGGCGACCTGTTTGGGCGCATCATCTTTCTTCTTCCACTTCTTTTTTTTTCTTTCTTTCATTCTTGAGGGATTGGATTCGAAATCCATCTTCTTTTTTTTTAGCCGTACAATTACTGCTATAAGAAGGATACAGAGAAAATTAGTGTGGCCCCCGCGTTACCAGTTCGGTGGTACAACTACTACAATAGGAAGGATACAGAGAAAATTATTATGGTCCCTGTGATACCAGTTCGGCGGTACAACTACTAAAATACGAAGGATACAGAGAAAATTAACATGGCCCCTGTAATACCAGTTCGGCGGTACAACTACTAAAATACGAAGGATACAGAGAAGATTATCATGGTCCCTGTGATACCAGTTCGGCGGTACAACTACTACAATAGGAAGGTTACAGAGAAGATTAGCATGGCTCCTGTGATACCAGTTCGGCGGTACAACTACTACAATAGGAAGGTTACAGAGAAGATTAGCATGGCTCCTGTGATACCAGTTCGGCGGTACAACTACTACAATAGGAAGGATACAGAGAAGATTAGCATGGCCCCTGTGATACCAGTTCGGCGGTACAACTACTACAATAGGAAGGATACAGAGAAGATTAGCATGGCCCCTGTGATACCAGTTCGGCGGTACAACTACTACAATAGGAAGGATGCACAGAGAATATTAACATGGCCCCTGTGATACCAGTTCGGCGGTATAACTACTGCAATAGGAAGGATTCAAAGAAGATTATCATGGCCCCTGTGATACCAGTTCGGCGGTACAACTACTACAATAGGAAGGATACAGAGAATATTAACATGGCCCCTGTGATACCAGTTCGGCGGTACAACTACTACAAAAGGAAGGATACAGAGAATATTAACATGGCCCCTGTGATACCAGTTCGGCGGTACAACTACTACAATAGGAAGGATACAGAGAATATTAACATGGCCCCTGTGATACCAGTTCGGCGGTACAACTACTACAATAGGAAGGATTCAAAAAAGATTATCATGGCCCCTGTGAAACAAGTTCGGCGGTACAACTACTACAATAGGAAGGATACAGAGAAGATTAGCATGGCCTCTGTGATACTAGTTCGGCGGTACAAATACTACAATAGGAAGAATAGAGTGAAGATTAGCATGGCCCCTGTGATACTAGTTCGGCGGTACAACTACTGCAATAGGAAGGATACAGAGAAGATCAGCATGGCCCCTGTGATACCAGTTCGGCGGTACAACTACTACAATAGGAAGGATACAGAGAAGATTAGCATGGCCCCTGTGATACCAGTTCGGCGGTACAACTACTACAAAAGGAAGGATACAGAGAAGATTAGCATGGCCCCCGTGATACCAGTTCGGCGGTACAACTACTACAATAGGAAGGATACAGAGAAGATCAGCATGGCCCCTGTGATACCAGTTCGGCGGTACAACTACTACAATAGGAAGGATTCAAAAAAGATTATCATGGCCCCTGTGATACCAGTTCGGCGGCACAATTTGGATTGTAGATTATAAACATAAGGTAATAAGACCAAATCCAAATAAATAAATAGTGTGTGACGTTTCGGTAACAGAGTTGTTACCATCTTCAGACAAAAGTACTGAATGAGAAATTTTACCACAGCATGTTTTTAAATAGTTACTGTTATCAAGTGTAAACAAGATAACAGATAAGATGAAGATAGTTATCTGAGAAACACAGAATATTATTCTTAAAATTAAAAGTGGAACCCCCCCCCCCCCTTTTTTTTTTTTTTTAATAATTAAAACCATATCTATAAATATCATTTATATTTCCTCTTTCTTCCATTCTGTTAATTGTAGCACATTTCTTTTGAATGAAAAAGGCTTCTTTAAATTGTCTCTTAAAATAATTTTTCTCATAATCTAGTATCTTTGTTTATTTTAGGTTAAAATTATTATGTCCTGTGATTTTTCTATGTTCTACAAGTGCAGAATTCTCAATTTTATCCCATTTCAGAGCATATTCATGGTTTTTCATTCTTTCTTTTAAAGTTCTGGATGTTTGTCTTACATAACATTGGTAACATATTTCACATTTCACTTCATAAATTAAACCTGCTCTTTTTGGTAAGTGAGTGTTCTTATGGTTGTTGATTTATTGAGAGATAGGGTTACATGGTTTCCATGCAATTTTTATTTTTTCATACTTTTTGAATATATTAGTAAAATTTCTCTCTCTTGCAAATTTTTGGTTTATAAATGGCAATGTGATAAATTTGGCTTCTTTGTTTTTGCACTTTAGATTTTGAATAAAGTATTATTCTCATATCTTTGGTCCATTGATAGATAGAATAATAGAAAACGTGAACCAAAAATATGAGAATAATACTTTAAATCAAAATCTAAAGTGCAAAAACAAAGAAGCCAAATTTATCACATTGCCATTTATAAACCAAAAATTTGCAAGAAATTTTACTAATAAATTCAAAAAGTATGAAATATCCTGTAATAAATACATACAATATATACATTTTATTTGAATTTATATTCATTTTCCGTTTTAACAACAGAGCAACATTGAAGAGCGATTATCACTTGAAAGCTAGCGTTTTGTAAGAAACTCATTGTGAGAATATATTTTGTAATTTTAAAACTTTTTCACAATTTTATCATGAATAAAGCAACATATATCATTCCGTAATATTACCTCAAACTAAGTAACAAAAAAATATATAAAGTTTATATTTAGAACCAAAAGATTATTTGTATATATTGGATCAGACGATTTTCTTTAATGATATGAAACGCTCAAACGTGAAGATGGAGGAAAAGTGTGTATTCAGTAAACACATTCTTCTCTTATATAGCTTATTTATTGTATTTACATATACCTGTTGGAGAAGAGACTTGTTCGAAAGTTTATAATGAATATAAATCAAAGAAAAGTTTTAACCTTCTTTTTTCTTTCAATTCTTGTTTGGTTTAAGCATAAGCATTACAAGATGTGTCATTACAATTACAATTATTTTATTTCCAAAGCGCTATATCCCGCCAAACAAGGAGAAAAGTTTATTTACATAAGTTATTTACATTATTCAACGCATGAAAACATTAGAGATCCAGAATTTGTAGAAAGTTTAGAATGTATTTACAAAATGAATTGAACTTTAAATATGATTTTTTATCGGGAATCAAATCGTTAAGTTCACAAACAACTAGTTCATTCTATAATCTTGAAATACTGGGCAATCGATCAGTAGATGTCTTGAAGTTTGTTCCTCAATACCACAAAAGCAACTTGAATTTTCCACTGCCTTTATTCTATTTTAAAAAACTTTTGAAATTTCCGTGGTTTGTAATAAATTGAGTATTATAAAAATTTGGACAAAAATGTCATGATATACTCTTCATCACATTGACATTTATTGTAATTAGTAAAATTATTGTTCTTGGTAGTCAAAGAATATCGTTTGTTGTATGTACCTCTATTTTTTAAGAATAACAGCAAATGTATATCTTATATCAGAAACGAATTTGAAGAGCATACAATCTTTTTCTTATATAAAAAAGCTCATCTTTGTGTTTCATCTTTTTATAGCGTATAGGGAAATTATCGTTGAGTTAAAGTGTTCTCAAACCATCATCAACCAACAATAACACAACAGATATAATGATAGACAAAACATACAAATAAACATCACACTCTAATACCAACCATTGATATTATGAGGCATCAGCGCGCATTCCAAGAGTCCAGCATCAGTATCACTATAAAAGGAAGTTCCAAAAATGCAATTTAGCAGCGGTATGGTACATTAAACTGGCGAAACCGCTGAAGGGTTCACCACTGATGAGCCAGGTTCTCCCTTTAATTTTTTCCATTGCAGTAAGAGCAGTAGAAATTGTTTAATTTTCAAAAGAATCATACGCGTCTATAATAGTTTCAAATATTCACAACCATTGATATACAAACAAAACCCACAACTTTCACATCAATTCAATGAAAAACACAACACACCAGGCCCTCCCTTTAATTTTTCCATTGCAGTAAGGGCAGTAGAAATTGTTTAATTTTCAAAAGAATCATACGCGTCTATTATAGTTTCAAATATTCACAACCATTGATATACAAACAAAACCTACAACTTTCACATCAATTCAATGAAAAACACAACATACAATCTTACAGCTTTAATTAAGTTTTAATTTTTTTTTACGGTTTGGAGAAGTAAAAAGACGAAGAGGTCTGTACCACCTGGAGTTGATAATTGATTAGGTTTTCCAAATGGGTAATTAAAGCTCCCCATTTTTGCGGTGTTCTCTAAATCCCCCCCTATTTCTCTCGCGTTGTATTCCCACCACCGGCAACTTTGTTAATGGAACTCCACCGCCGATATTTTCTGTCAGCTCATCTTTTTTTGTTCTCTTTCTCTCCCCCCTAACCTAATCTAACCTAACCAAGCTTTAATTAGTAATGGTTTGTGAAATCGTGATCGGTATCTATCATTTCCTGGGGGAATTCTTGATGATTCGATCTTTTGTTGGTTTTGATGGTAGGTTGTGATAGGTTTGTTTGACCGGCCATCCTTCATCCCAGTCAGACTGTATGGCGGCCTCTACAGTCAGAGGTCAATGGTTATCATTTTTTATATTACTGTGATATAGCATCAGTAATTGATGAGCATGGTTGAAGCAGCTTGTACTGTAAGCTATGTTATATTTGTCTACATATGTAGTACTAGGATATGATAAACATGGAGGTTAGAGGGTTGTGACAGCTTGTACTGTAAGTACACCACATGTCTACACATGTAGTACCAGGCCATGATAATCATTGTGGGTAGAGGGTTGTGACAGCTTGTACTGTAAGTACATCACATGTATACACATGTAGTATCAAGCCATGATAATCATTGTGGGTAGAGGGTTGTGACAGCTTGTACTGTAAGTACACCACATGTCTACACATGTAGTATCAAGCCATGATAACATGGTGGGTAGAGGGTCGTGACAGCTTGTACTGTAAGTACATCACATGTATACACATGTAGTATCAAGCCATGATAATCATTGTGGGTAGAGGGTTGTGACAGCTTGTACTGTAAGTACACCACATGTCTACACATGTAGTATCAAGCCATGATAACATGGTGGGGTAGAGGGTCGTGACAGCTTGTACTGTAAGTACATCACATGTATACACATGTAGTATCAGGCCATGATAACATGGTGGGTAGAGTGTTGTGACAGCTTGTACTGTAAGTACACCACATGTCTACACATGTAGTACCAGGCCATGATAACATGGTGGATAGAGGGTTGTGACAGCTTGTACTGTAAGTACACCACATGTCTACACATGTAGTACCAGGCCATGATAACATGGTGGATAGAGGGTTGTGACAGCTTGTACTGTAAGTACACCACATGTCTACACATGTAGTATCAAGCCATGATAATCATTGTGGTTAGAGGTTGTGACAGCTTGTACTGTAAGTACACCACATGTCTACACATGTAGTACCAGGCCATGATAACATGGTGGGTAGAGGGTTGTGACAGCTTGTACTGTAAGTACACCACATGTCTACACATGTAGTACCAGGCCATGATAACATGGTGGGTAGAGGGTTGTGACAGCTTGTACTGTAAGTACACCACATGTCTACACATGTAGTACCAGGCCATGATAACATGGTGGATAGAGGGTTGTGACAGCTTGTACTGTAAGTACACCACATGTCTACACATGTAGTACCAGGCCATGATAACCATGGTGGGTAGAGGGTCGTGACAGCTTGTACTGTAAGTACACCACATGTCTACACATGTAGTACCAGGCCATGATAACATGGTAGGTAGAGGGTTGTGACAGCTTGTACTGTAAGTACACCACATGTCTACACTCGGCCGTGCGGCCACGCGTCGCACGAGCTCCTGAGTTTTTCGCCTCTGGCGGGCGAAAAGTGTCGCGAATGGCGACAAATTATATACGGGCTGAAAGCCCGTCAAAAGCCGAGCAAAAGCCTGTAAGGCACGGCTCACTAGCACATCCATGTGCAGAATTATCCGCAAATCAAGATTTGCAGAACGAAACTCCAATAGTTTTGAGAAAAAATCAAAACTATGTAAATCCGCCCGCCGGCGGCCAGGATGCAAATTCTGCCGCGCCGGTCGACCTCTCTCTCTCTCTCTCTCTCTCTCTCTCTCTTGCGGCTATTCCAACTTCTAACGCCGCTGCTCAAGTCCGGAGAAACTGGGCTGACATCACAGAAGAGGTGAATCCTGGAGCTGAGGAAGGATTTACCCTCGTCCAGGGTAGGAAGAGGCGCCGTGGCTCGGGGAATTCACCTACGACGGCTGCACCCTCCTCCAATGCCGGAGCTTCCAGGACCATTCGCCGACCTCAATCATCGGCGGGATCAGTGCCCCGAGCCCAAGAAATCAGGGCCACCAGGGCTCACATCGCGGATGCCAGGGCGCGGCAGGCGTCCTCCTCCGAGGAACACTGTGTGTACATCGAACACAGCCCCGAACTGGAGCCCTTCCACTACCTTAGGGCACTGGACAGGATGCTCGGAGGAACTGCCGGAGTCATCCAGATCACCAAGGTGAACGGCCACCAGCTCCTGGGACTGACCAACAGAGGCCTGGCCGAGCGCCTCATAAGTGAGGGCCTCGAGGTTGAGGGAACACTCCTCAGGGCATTCCCTTTCCGCAAAAGAGCGGAAAGGATTACAGTGGGTAACCTCCCCTTCTTTGTGGCGGACTCTGCTGTCATCACCGCCCTCTCTCCATATGGGCGGGTTACGTCCATCGCCCCTAAGCAGATGAAGGCGGGCCCCTACGTCTACGTCGATGGCCGGCGTGACGTCTTCATCACCCTACATGAGGGGATCACCATCGAGAGGCTTCCAACCCGCCTTGACATCAACATCAAAGGCCAAGCCTGGCCTGCGTACCTATCCTCGGGCATCAGGTGTTCCAGGTGCCACGGACAAGGGCATCGGAGGGCCATCTGCCCCCTGCTTGCAGGGCTGGCCAACAACACCAGAACGGCCCCACCGACCACTCCTGCTGGCGTCCCAACACCGACCACCCCTGCACCGCCTCAGCGGTCAGCAGCCCAGCCTCCTGCGCCGACACCCTCCAATCCAGCCATGGAGGTTTGCAGCGCTCCTCCCGTGGCCCGAGCTGCGCTCCACTCATCCGCACCTCGGCCATCTCCACCAGCGGCCCCAGCCTTTCCTATGGAGGAGACGCCTCCTGCCCCTCCACCAGTGACCCCTGCTCCGTCCCTGCAAACACCTGGGAGTCGCGAGCCTGCGGCCCCAACACCGGACGTGGAGATGTCCATCGTGGAGGAGACCTTTGCGTCCTCCACGTCATCGGCAAAAAACGCCACGAGAGTCGACCTCGATGCTTTCATCGAGGGGCTCCCCAGCGTGTCATTCGCTAAGACGGACGCCCTTGGTCTTGGGCGGGAGGAGGTCCTGGACCTCCTCTCCTCGAGGACCAAGGCGCAGAGGAAGGGACCCCTCCTGTCGCCTCCGCAGTGCGACGCCCTCGTCGGCCTGATCGGTCAAATTCTGGACCTGAAGCCCGGACACACCTCTAATTTATATAAGGTCCTCGGACAGGTCAAGGCCGAGCTCAGGACAACACCAGCAGTGCCTCCAACACCCACACTGCCTGCGCCTCGGCCCGCTGAGCCTATGCTGCCCACTACCCACAGGGAGGAACTGACACCTCCTTTGATGACACCTCCGCCGCCCGCCCCGACGGACATGGAGGAGGACGATCCAATAACGGAGGAGGAGCGCTGTGCACCCCCACCGCCTGCGCCTCGGCTCGCTGGGCCAATACCACCCGTCCCCCATGGGGACACGACGACACCGGCCATGACGACACCTCCGCCTCCACTGTCCTTGGACAGGCACTGGAAGATGACAGGAGACTTAATTCACGAATTGAGTCGTGAAATCGACTTGGAGCACACGTTCCAATCGCAGGTCGACATGGATGACATCGTGAGAGCAGTCCTGTACCCCGGGGATAGGGAGCCCTTCATCAAGCGCCTACCCACTCGGGATAGGTACATCCTCAGTGGATTCATCCACACCGCCATCTGGCGCGCTCGGGACGGCGATCCCTCTATGCTTGAGAGTATGTCCGAACTCAGGAAGTTATTGCCTGATTGAGTCCAGACGACCCTCGGTGAGGACACCGCCTTTGAAAAAAAAAAAAAAAAAAAAATTGTAGCTCTTTCTACTTAGCTCTTTTGAGTTTACCAGTTGTCTAAGATGACAATAAAATATTGTTTAATTGTCAAAAAAAAAAAAAAATTGTCACCACATGTCTACACATGTAGTACCAGGCCATGATAACCATGGTGGGTAGAGGGTCGTGACAGCTTGTACTGTAAGTACACCACATGTCTACACATGTAGTACCAGGCCATGATAATCACGAAGCATTTCTTGCCAAGGGCAACAAGGAGTCACTAAAAAAAAATAATTGTTAAATTTAAAAAATCTATCAAAAGGATATTTTAGCGTGATCCACAGTTAGGGTTGATATTATTAATTGATCTGCTAACAAAGCTTCAACTATCAAACTCTAAAAAAAATTGTTGCGCTGATAGCGTGTCAATAGAAGGCTTAAAAATAGTACCCATTCTTAAAGTATTGATTGGGAATATTGTGGCGAAGAATTTATCATTTTTATGCTTACATTTTGTTACTATATAAACTTCCCTCTTTGCTTATCTTTTGTTTATCATTCTTAGTTTGTTCTTGTCTTAAATAAATTGCTGTGTCATCCTGGAGTTTGTCTTTTCTCATTTTCCACGTGGCATTTTGGTGGAGATGCTGGGT
>CP092874.1:29021124-29053247 GCA_030710605.1 Cordylochernes scorpioides
TGATACCAGTTCGGCGGTACAACTACTACAATAGGAAGAATAGAGTGAAGATTAGCATGGCCCCTGTGATACTAGTTCGGCGGTACAACTACCACAATAGGAAGGATACAGAGAAGATTAGCATGGTCGCTGTGATACCAGTTCGGCGGTACAACTACTACAATAGGAAGGATACAGAGAAGATTAGCATGGCCCCTGTGATACCAGTTCGGCGGTACAACTACTACAATAGGAAGGATACAGAGAAGATTAGGATAGCCCCTGTGATACCAGTTCGGCGGTACAGCTACTACAATAGGAAGAATAGAGTGAAGATTAGCATGGCCCCTGTGATACCAGTTCGGCGGTACAACTACTACAATAGGAAGGATACAGAGAAGATCAGCATGGCCCCTGTGATACCAGTTCGGCGGTACAACTACTACAATAGGAAGGATACAGAGAAGATTAGCAAGGCCCCTGTGATACCACGGTACAACTACTACAATAGGAAGGATACAGAGAAGATCAGCATGACCTCTGTTTTCAGGAACTACAATTACTAAAGTAGGAACAGTACCCACATACCAACTAAGCCACCAGCCCTCTTCACCTTAATGGTTCCAAAAATTCATAACCACCCATTTCTTGTTGATTGTTACAATCAAGAACAAAACTTAAGTAGGTAGAAAATCTTTGACGTTACTTGTCGTCTTTTTTTCAAGAGACAAAGATAATTTTCTTCACACTTGGTTATATCGTATATTTTCAATAAAGGTCACTGTAATATCTTTCAGAGTTATTTTCTCAATCCCGATATACATGCTAAAAGGTAAAACCTACTTAAGTTTGGTCCATGAGTGTGTATATATATATATATACTAGGGGTGTCCCATAAGTCCGTGGCCCGACCATGAGAACGAAATATTTGAAACTATTCAATTTTACCATATATACCTTAAAGCCTTGTATAAAGATATGTAAATTTTCAAGTTTCTACAACTAACCGTTTTCTTATTATAGGTTCTGAAAGAGGACAAGAAACAGGAATAATCTAAAATGGAGACAAACTAGATTCGTCAAGCTTATTGATTTTTTAACATTCTATTAAGGGATTAGCCTATTAATTAAACTAGATTCGTGCTGTAATAAAATATCTTTGTAAGAAAGGAATGTCGCCGAAGGAAATCTATGAGGATATGGTGGACACATTAAGGGAAGATGCTCCTTCCTATAGCACAGTAAAAAAATGGGTAGCTGCGTTTAAATTAGGGAGGATCAGCACCGAAGACGAACATCGACCAGGAAGACCTGTTGAGTCAGTTACTCAAGAAAACATCGACAAGATACATGATTTGGTTATATTGGACAGAAGAATGACAGTTCGTCGGATAGAAGAGACCTTGGGTATTCCAAAAACAACAGTGGATCGGATCATGAGAGAACACTTGGGCCTCAGGAAGCTTTCTCCCCGTTGGGTTCCCAAACTTTTGACATTCAATTTTGACAAACAATATCGAAATAACAATACAGAAATATATTAAACTTCTAGGCCATAGCAAATATCCAATATTTAAAAAATATCGAAGAAACAATGCAGAAACATAATCAAGCTTCAGAAAACATCACCAATTTATTGATTTATTCAGATATTCCATCAAAATGTGCAAATATATAGAAACCACAACCAACCATAAATAACAAATTTATACCAAAAATAATAATAATACTAAAAAATGAAGTTTAACATACAAAAACATGCCAATATGACCTTTCCTTCTAGTTCTATCTTCAAAATGAAGAAGAGAGGCTTAAAAAGGTTGAAAGAAAGGAAGGATCCTGAAAGGAGGCGTGGGTGGAAGAGGGCCTAACAAGACCATGTCCATTTACCTCTTATAAGCCGGATAGGGTTACCAGCCAATCTAAGATGGGTAAATTGTTTTTTACAGTACTGTAGGTGCAGGATCCTGCAGGTTAATTGCTTGGTGGATAATGGGATCTTGCCACCCCCTTCTCATGATGCTCATTTGCAAGCTTGCCATCCACACGACCGCCTACTCTTTTTTTGTTTCATTTTTTAAAAAACGTTTTTTAAAGAGGTTTTTTCTTCTTGTCTAGATGGTTTATTAATGTAGAGCTTTGTTTAGGTGTTCTCTGGAATTTTTTTGCCATTTTGAATTGGTGAGTTGTTTTTTGTTGGCTTGAAGTTGTAGATGGAGAAAAACACATTTGTTCCATTTTATATTGAAGTAAGGTTTTGTGAACTTATTGATTGTTTGATTCTAATGGGAAACTTCATCAGTGAATGTACGTAACAGGATAGAATTTTCTAATACACTGTATAACAAAAAAATCGACTCACCAAGAAGGAGTTGTCAGATTAGGACAAAAATTGGTGTATGTAAAGAGCATGTATAGGGGAAAAAAACGATTAAAATTTCAGAACAATTAATTGTTTTATTTCAGAGTTTGATCGTCACAAATTGAGAATGTGAATATGTCGTTGGACCCCCACTGGCCTGGATGCAGGCTGCCACCCGGCGTGTCATGGACTGATAAAGATTCCGGATGGTGTGCTGCGGGATTTCTTGCCAAATTGTCTCCAACTGTCGGGCTAAATAGTCAACATTCCGGGATGGTAGCAATCGCCTTCCCATCACGTCCCAGATGTGCTCTATGGGCGAGAGATCAGGCGACCTTGCTGGCCACGGAAGAGTTCGGCAAGATTGAAGACAATCCATAGTAACACGTGCCGTGTGTGGCCGGGCATTAGCTTGTTGAAAAGTAAGCCCGGGGTGATGTGAGAGGAACGGCAACAAAACAGGCCGTAGAATGCCATCTACGTACCGTTGTGCTGTCAGGGTGCCAGGAATGACTACCAATGGGGTCCTGCTATCAAATGAAATGGCACCCCAAACCATAACGCCCAGTTGTGGACCTGTGTGGTGTTCGACAGTAAGGCCAGGATCCACACGCTGCCCAGGACGTCTCCAGACACGTTTGCGACGGTCGTCAGGACACAGTAAGAAACGGAACTCGTCACTAAAGACTATACGTCCCCAGTCAACGCAGTTCCAAGTTGATCGCTCCCGACACCACTGTAGTCGGACTTGTCGGTGCACGGGTGTGAGGGGTAGGCATCGTAACGGTCAGCGAGCGCTTAGATTCCGCTCTCTCAGTCGCCTGTTGATGGTCATTTTGGACACTTGTGTGCCGGTCACACGTTGGATGGTAGATAACGTGGATTCCGGTGCTGCGACAGCCATTCTGACAATTGCTCTGTCCTCCCGTTCTGTTGTTGCCTTTGGTCGACCACTGCCGTCCTGACGTTGCATACTTCCGTTGTTGACCCACTTTTGCCAACATCGCCTAATAGCCGCATCACTTCGACACAGATGTCGCGCGATTAGTCGATTATACCAACCAGCCTCTTTCAATCCAATGGCACGACCAGTTTCAAACTCTGACATATGTTCGTAATGAGCACGAATCTTTCGGCGAGGCATTGATACAGTAGAAATAGGAGTACTGCTAAAATATTAAACGGAAATTCTGAAAATCAGCTCGTGCCGCGCCGAATATTGAGTCTAGAATGCTCGTGCTGAACGCGCAGTTCAGATGCGTTGGAGTTCTTGCTTTGCATATATCGGCCACCAAATTTCAATCATTTGCATTTTTGGTCGAAACCTCTTTGTATACGTATTTTCATATAAATCGGACAACTGCTTCTTGGTGCGTCGATTTCTTTGTTATAGAGGATATATATGCATATCTCTACACATGTAGTACCAGGCTGTGATAACCATCGTGGGTAGAGGGTTGTGACAGCTTGTACTGTAAGTACACCACATGTCTACACATGTAGTACCAGGCTGTGATAACCATCGTGGGTAGAGGGTTGTGACAGCTTGTACTGTAAGTACACCACATGTCTACACATGTAGTACCAGGCTGTGATAACCATCGTGGGTAGAGGGTTGTGACAGCTTGTACTGTAAGTACACCACATGTCTACACATGTAGTACCAGGCTGTGATAACCATCGTGGGTAGAGGGTTGTGACAGCTTGTACTGTAAGTACACCACATGTAGTACCAGGCCATGATAACATGGTGGGTAGAGGGTTGTGACAGCTTGTTCTGTAAGTACACCACATGTCTACACATGTAGTACCAGGCTGTGATAACCATCGTGGGTAGAGGGTTGTGACAGCTTGTACTGTAAGTACACCACATGTCTACACATGTAGTACCAGGCTGTGATAACCATCGTGGGTAGAGGGTTGTGACAGCTTGTACTGTAAGTACACCACATGTCTACATATGTAGTACCAGGCCATGATAACATGGTGGGTAGAGGGTTGTGACAGCTTGTACTGTAAGTACACCACATGTCTACACATGTAGTACCAGGCTGTGATAACCATCGTGGGTAGAGGGTTGTGACAGCTTGTACTGTAAGTACACCACATGTCTACACATGTAGTACCAGGCTGTGATAACCATCTTGGGTAGAGGGTTGTGACAGCTTGTACTGTAAGTACACCACCTGTCTACACATGTAGTACCAGGCCATGATAACATGGTGGGTAGAGGGTTGTGAGAGCTTGTACTGTAAGTACACCACATGTCTACATATGTAGTACCAGGCCATGATAACATGGTGGGTAGAGCGTTGTGACAGCTTGTACTGTAAGTACACCACATGTCTACATATGTAGTACCAGACCATGATAACATGGTGGGTAGAGCGTTGTGACAGCTTGTACTGTAAGTACATGACATGTCTACATATGTAGTACCAGGCCATGATAATCATGGTGGGTAGAGGGTTGTGACAGCTTGTACTGTAAGTACACCACATGTCTACACATGTAGTACCAGACCATGATAACATGGTGGGTAGAGCGTTGTGACAGCTTGTACTGTAAGTACATGACATGTCTACACATGTAGTACCAGGCCATGATAATCATGGTGGGTAGAGCGTTGTGACAGCTTGTACTGTAAGTACACCACATGTCTACACATGTAGTACCAGACCATGATAACATGGTGGGTAGAGCGTTGTGACAGCTTGTACTGTAAGTACACCACATGTCTACACATGTAGTACCAGGCCATGATAACATGGTGAGTAGAGGGTTGTAAATCGTCGGGAATTAAATAGATAATTGGCTGATGTAGCTATATATATATATTAAAAACGTAAACTTATTTTATTCGATCTCCAGACAAAGAAGTATTTCATAAAAGATAAATGTGCAAAATGTGAAGAGAGATTCCCCTTAATGAAATGTTCATTAATGTGACCTCCCTTTTTATACAATTCACTTTATTCTTCCTTTATCAATTTATTTTTCACCAAACATCTCTAAAATATGAAAAAGGCATCTCCTTATCGTGCAACTGAAAGTTTCTGATGGCTTGCGCCATCTATCGGAATAAATATCAACTATTCTCGTTGATTTTTAATTATTCCAGAATTGGCCAAATATCCATTCTTGATTAATCAAGGAAAGCTAACTACGGACGCGTTTCGGGCTGTTGGCCCTCATAAAAATATCTCTAAAATAATCTAATTTTATTTTATAAAATTACCACTTAGGTTTAGAGTTTATTACTTTAACACAGTTTAAATGAATAAAAACAACATTCTGTAGCTTTATTTTGAAACAAGAAACTAGTACAAAACTGTCTCTCCAGAACTTCAAGCGTATTTCTCCACCTTCCACAAACTGCCACATACGTCGCAAGTCAGCAGAGAGTCAGTCAACAGCTGAAACGGCGTTTCTCCAGTCATAAATCTACGTCCGTGATGAACTAGGTCAACCAATGTCACATATAGCTACGTTTGTTATGTTTTATTTTATGGCAATCTGGCAAACTTGGAATTATGCTCATAATGGTCATGTTAATAAATACACTCTTCTTTGACAAAAAAACTGACAAAAACTATAACAAGACTTAGAACAAAACACTATAAAGGAATGACAATACATCCAGATAGCTCAAGAACTTATAGAGCATGTAACAACTGTCCTGGTGTGGAACTAACACCTACTCACATATTCTCATGCCCAGCAATGGCCACAGCCTTGCAGAAAATTGACTCAGACCCAGAGCAGCAGCTTTACACACCCAAGATAGTGGATATTGCTGCTGCTGTGATAGAGATGTATGGAGACATCTGAGACTCTTCTTTGGACACGACAACAACAACAACAACAATATATACACTCATGGAGACAAAAATTTAAGGAAGTTGTATCTTTCACCATGTATATCGGGATTCAGACAATAACTCTGAAATATATTACAGTGACCTTTATTGAAGACTTACAAACAAAAATCTGCTTTTCACATGTGTAGACATGTGGTGCGCTTACAGTAAAAGCAGTCGCTAACTACCCACCATTATTATCATGGCTTTGAGATAAGAAAAAAGAGACAAACAAAACTTAAGGAAGTTGTACTTTTTAGCATGTATATCGGGATTTAGACAATAACTCTGAAAGATATTACAGTGACCTTTATTGAAGACTTACAAACAAAACTTAAGGAAGTTGTATCTTTCACCATGTACAAGGTGTGTCCCATAAGTTCCCGGACTGGGTCCATAAAAAAAAGGTAAGATATTAAAAATATATATATTAAAACTTTTTAAAGTAATCCCCCCTTGCTTCAACGCACCAGCGCCATCGTTTCCCCAAATTGTCGAAATAGTTTTTATAGAGCTCTTTTGGAATGCTCTTCAATGCCAACAGCGATTTTTCTATTATTACATCCCTGGTGTCAAAATGTCTTCCTTTTAGAACTGCTTTAAGTTTGGGGAACAGGAAAAAGTCATTTGGTGCGATGTCTTGGGAATAGGGTGGTTGAGGTAGGATTTCTGTCCCGTTTTTAGCCAAAATAACTCGTCACCAAGTGCGCTGTGTGAGGGCGGGCATTGTTATGGTGTAGGATCCAGTCACCATTAGGCCATTTTTCTGGCATTTTTTTTCGAATCGCTTCCCTTAGATGGCGAAGAATGTCCAAATACATTTCCTTAATAACCGTTTGGCCTGCAGGAAGATACTCGTGATGAACAATGCCCTTGTTATCCAAAAAAGCGACCAGCAACACCTTGTTTCTGGATTTCAATATCCTGGATTTTTTTGGTCTAGGCTCACCCTGACCTCTCCACTCGGCATATTGACGCTTGGTTTCAGGGTCATAGTCATAGACCCATGTCTCGTCGCCTGTGATTATCTTGTCTTTCCATTCCGGATCCGTTCTTGTCATTTCCAACATGTTCTCACAGGTTGCAAGCCGACACAGTTTTTGCTCATTAGTGAGGAATCTTGGGATGAATTTTGCAGGAGTCTTTTTGAGCTTCAAATCTTTGGTTACGATCCTTCCAATCGTTGTTTTAGAGATGCCTGTGTCTTGCTCTAGCTCCAGCAAAGTGGTTCGAGGATTTTCTTTTATCAAATCGGTGATTTTTTGCACATTTTGGGCGTTCATGCCGAGGATCATCTTCAATAGAAATTCTGCCAGCTTTAAATCTAGAATGTCATTCAAAAACAGTTGTTCTTTTTGGGTGGTCATTGGGGAATGCTTTATTAGGCATTTTAAAAGTTTCGGTTGCTGATATTTGAAGTTTCACACAAATTTCTATGCAAATCCTCTGCTTCAATTTTTGTTCCATCGTAAAATCGCCGCAGCGCTAGGTGTGACCTTTAAATAAATTAGAATGACCTTGGCGCGCGCTAATGTACCGCCTCGATATTGGTACCACCGTGTTCCCAGATATTTTTTTCTATAATACACAGTCAAATTTATTTACATTTTTCATTTATTTATTTTTTTATGGACCCAGTCCGGGAACTTATGGGACATACCTTGTATATCGGGATTCAGACAATAACACTGAAAGATATTACAGTGACCTTTATTGAAGACTTACAAACAAAACTTAAGGAAGTTGTACCTTTCACCATGTATATCGGGATTTAGACAATAACTCTGAAAGATATTACAGTGACCTTTATTGAAGACTTACAAACAAAACTTAAGGAAGTTGTACTTTTTAGCATGTATATCGGGATTGAGACAATAACTCTGAAAGATATTACAGTGACCTTTATTGAAGACTTACAAACAAAACTTAAGGAAGTTGTACCTTTTAGCATGTATATCGGGATTCAGACAATAACTCTTTAATATATTACAGTGACCTTTATTGAAGACTTACAAACAAAACTTAAGGAAGTTGTACTTTTTAGCATGTATATCGGGACAATAACTCTGAAAGATATTACAGTGACCTTTATTGAAGACTTACAAACAAAACTTAAGGAAGTTGTACTTTTTAGCATGTATATCGGGACAATAACTCTGAAAGATATTACAGTGACCTTTATTGAAGACAAACGAGATAACCAAGTGGGAACAGCTTCTGTTTCCTTCCAAAAAATAGACGACTTGCGATATCAAAGACTTTACACTTCCTTAAGTTTTGTCCATGAGTGTATATATAGATTTACTCATCCCAAAGTGTGACAACCTCGCTGTCAGCGTTAGGATGGCCTACGAAAAGGAATAAATGAAACATTAAACGCGCGCCATCTATATATCAAAATTGAAACTACTTGGCGCGAATTATTTTTCCAATAAAATGATTTCCTACCGCGATGGAAACTATTGAAAGGGTCCGGCTCATCACACACACACACAATGGTTAACCCTTATAGTGAAGTAAAACAAATTAACGACTTCTGATATCGGACCTCGTCCTGTCTTGAATGAGGCGGACTCTCAATAAAACTTTATTGTTTTGTTATGATTACATGATGTCCAAGCTGGTTCCTTGAATTGTATCTCTACATTTAGGAACTGTTACACTGTTTATAATTATGGTACATATGAAATATAATGTGCATTGGAATATATTCCTACATATATATAATACTAGCCGAATGACCCGGGCAACGCCCGTGTTTTACCCGATTGAATGTTTTTTATTCAAATACTATTTGTTACAATTATAAATTGGCGCCTTAAATAAATGCATATATTAGTTAATAACTAGAGCCTATGTGCTTTATCTGTCTATGTACTGTTGGCTTCCGTAGGCGTCTCTTACTGGGAAAATGAAAGAGAGGATTCCATTTAGTTATTAACTAATATATGCATTTATTTAAGGAGCGACCCGCTCTAACACAATAGTTACAAAAACCAAAAAGCGAGTGGGGGTGGGGGGGGGGGGGGGGCAAAGTCAAAAACAAAGTGTCTCGCGTAGTGGTGGCGTATTCGTAGCCAACCAATAGGAGAGCGCCATTTCAAAAAAAAAAAAGCAAACAGTGACAGAGATGAAGAACGCACGCATGACGCTCGTAACTGTATATAGAATATTCTAAAAAAAAAGACATTAATTAAAAATGTATATTACATAGTTCTTTGAAAAATATCGAATTTTGTAGAAGTATAAGTCTTTATCTCTCTCGTTTACCATCGCTGTAGACCCGTTGGCGATCTTCCATCAAACTCTGCAGTGGTGGCACCATGTACATATTCATTGTATATAGTTGCATATATTTTATTGTATTTTTTTTATTTTCTCTATTTTTCATTATAATAATCATCATCATTTCAAATTTTTCATATCTACTTGAATAGTGCGGACTGTGCACTTTTGTCTATATTTTTGACGGGATGTCAATAAAACTGTTATTTGTCAGAAAAAAAATTGTCTCTCGTTTGCCAAAGAATACGGATAGATTACTAATGGTGGACAATGTAGTATACACCTATCCCCCGATTTACACGGTACTTGTTTTACACGTTTTCGCTTTTACACGGTTTTCCAAATACACCTATATCCCCTGATTTACACGGTATACTTGTGTTACACGTTTTCGCTTTTACACGTTTTTCCAAATAAGTTTTTTTTTTTGTTTTTATCGCACTATACTAAATGCTACTGTGATTGAACACATGCGCTGCATACACATCTCACGAGGAATCCCGAGCTATTGTGCTGACTACATATTTTAACCTGTCAATGCATTTTATTTTTATTTCTGTGTACACCTATCCCCCGATTTACACGTTTTTCTCAGGAACGTATATACCGTGTAAATCGGGGGATAGGTGTATATCCATCGACTGACCAGGTCTCTACCTCTTAGCAAGAAATACAGATAATTTGTGAGGAAAAAAATATTACTAAAGTTCATTCTGAATAAAGATGTTCGTCGAATGCTACAACTAATGTGAAAAACATAAAATTTGCATTAAAATATTTCATGCACAAGTTGATCAAAGAAGGAACACGATTGAACTAACCCTTCATCCAAATTTAATGTAGAAATACAAAATATAAAAATGTGTGAAAGGAGCAGAAAAAGTGGTGTAGTGTAGAAAAGTCATGAAGAAAAAGTAGTAGAGATATATGAATGGATAAAAAAAGGTTCATCACAATACGGTACAATCATCAGGAATTACATTGCAGTATGTAAATAAGATTTTATAATAAATTAAGAAGAATATATCGAAGAAAAATATAATCAACACAAATTCAAAATTTTGAGTAAAAGTACAGATTGAATTTGAGATAAGAATATCTGCAATTGGAAAAGTGTTTGAAAACCGTTTTACAGAACTCACCAATTAGCATGGAACTATAGAATTATGGAGTGAATTATCGTAATTCTTAAAGATATTAGCAAAGTATGTGGGAAATAAATAATATTCATAACCTGCATAAAACTGCGAATATATTTCATTATGGAGTTGACTACAGTAAATTACAGAAACAAGGTATAAAACAAAGACGTTGAAAAAGGTTTTTATTAAGATTAAAAAAGGTGAATAAGTGAATTAACACTAAAAAAATAGAAAAATTTGAATAAATTCTCAAAGGACAATTTAAAATTTATGAAAGAAAAACGATAAACAGAATTTAAAAAATGAGGTGAAACTACAATAATAGTCTAATATTAAAATTTATCAAAAAAACACGAGTAAAAGAGAAAAAAGAATGAATAGGTGTCTAATCCATCACACTACAGTATATCAAAAATAACATTATGTCAGATATAAAGATTTATGAAGTCATTGACAATAAAGAAGAAGAATGGAAAGATATATTCTAGTGAAAAATGATGAACAGAACTTGAAATAAGGTGAAAAATCCTAGATTATGTAGTAAAAATAGGACCGAAGCCGGCAAGATTGAAAAGTGGGGTTCACAAAGATACATTCAGCAAGACTTACATAACCGGGCAGAAGAAGGGTTGCTAATTAAGAAGTGAGGTCTCAGGTTGCGATGTGGTTCCATTAGATCCGGGTGGATTTAATTGAATCCTGGGATCAATTTACCTCCCACAACACCTCACCTAGCCGCACCCAGGCAGTCTTCTTGACAGCCAGTTACTGGGGACTTATGGTCTGTACCTAGCCTTGAACTTATGGTCCGTACCTAGCCTTGAACTTATGGTCCGTAGCTAGCCTTGAACCTATGGTCCGTACCTAGCCTTGTACTTGTGGTCCGTACCTAGCCTTGAACTTATGGTCCGTACCTAGCCTTGAACCTATGGTCCGTACCTAGCCTTGAACTTATGGTCCGTACCTAGCCTTGAACCTATGGTCCGTACTTAGCCTTGAACTTATGGTCCGTAGCTAGCCTTGGACCTATGGTCCGTACTTAGCCTTGAACTTATGGACCGTACCTAGCCTTGAACTTATGGTCCGTAGCTAGCCTTGAACCTATGGTCCGTACCTAGCCTTGTACTTGTGGTCCGTACCTAGCCTTGAACTTATGGTCCGTACCTAGCCTTGAACTTATGGTCCGTACCTAGCCTTGAACTTATGGTCCGTACCTAGCCTTGAACTTATGGTCCGTATCTAGCCTTGAACCTATGGTCCGTACTTAGCCTTGAACTTATGGTCCGTAGCTAGCCTTGGACCTATGGTCCGTACTTAGCCTTGAACTTATGGTCCGTAGCTAGCCTTGAACCTATGGTCCGTACCTAGCCTTGTACTTGTGGTCCGTACCTAGCCTTGAACTTATGGTCCGTACCTAGCCATGTATTTGTGGTCCGTACCTAACCTTGAACTTATGGTCCGTACCTAGCCTTGAACTTATGGTCCGTACCTAGCCTTGTACTTGTGGTCCGTACCTAGCCTTGAACTTATGGTCCGTACCTAGCCTTGAACTTATGGTCCGTACCAAGCCTTGAACTTATGGTCCGTACCTAGCTTTGAACCTATGGTCCGTACCTAGCCTTGAACTTATGGTCCGTACCTAGCCTTGTACTTGTGGTCCGTACCTAGCCTTGAACTTATGGTCCGTACCTAGCCTTGAACTTATGGTCCGTACCTAACCTTGAACTTATGGTCCGTACCTAGCCTTGAACTTATGGTCCGTACCTAACCTTGAACTTATGGTCCGTACCTAGCCTTGAACTTAGGGTCCGTACCTAGCCTCAAACTTATGGTCCGTACCTAGCCTTGAACTTATGGCCTGGTCCTAGCCTTGAACCTATGGTCCGTACCTAGCCTCAAACTTATTGTCCGAACCTAGCCTTGAACTTATGGTCTGTACCTAGCCTTGAACTTATGGTACGTACCTAGCCTTGAACTTATGGTCCGTACCTAGCCTTGAACATATGGTCTGTACCTAGCCTTGAACTTATGGTACGTACCTAACCTTGAACTTATGGTCCGTACCTAGCCTTGAACTTATGGTCCGTACCTAACCTTGAACTTATGGTCCGTACCTAGCCTTGAACTTATGGTCCGTACCTAGCCTCAAACTTATGGTCCATACCTAGCCTTGAACCTATGGTCCCTACCTAGCCTTGAACTTATGGTCCGTACCTAAACTTGAACTTATGGCCCGTACCTAGCCTTGAACTAATGATCCGTACCTAACCTTGAGCTTATGGTCCGTACCTAGCCTTGAACTTATGGTCCACACCTAGCCTTGAACCTATGGTCCGTACCTAGCCTTGAACTTATGGTCCGTACCTAGCCTCAAACTTATGGTCCACACCTAGCCTTGAACCTATGGTCCGTACATTGCCTAGAACTTATGGTCTGTACCTAATTTTGAACCTATGGTCCGTACTTAGCCTTGAACTTATGGTCCGTACCTAACCTTGAACTTATGGTCCGTACCTAGCCTTGAACTTATGGTCCGTACCTAGCCTTGAACTTATGGTCCGTACCTATCCTCAAACTTATGGTCCATACCTAGCCTTGAACCTATAGTCGTACCTAGCCTTGAACTTATGGTCTGTACCTAATTTTGAACCTATGGTCCGTACTTAGCCTTGAACATATGGTCCGTACCTAACCTTGAACTTATGGTCCGTACCTAGCCTTGAACTTATGGTCCGTACCTAGCCTTGAACTTATGGTCCGTACCTAGCCTTGAACTTATGGTCCGTACCTAGCCTCAAACTTATGGTCCATACCTAGCCTTGAACCTATGGTCGTACCTAGCCTTGAACTTATGGTCTGTTCCTAATTTTGAACCTATGGTCCGTACTTAGCCTTGAACATATGGTCCGTACCTAACCTTGAACTTATGGTCGGTACCTAGCCTTGAACCTATGGTCCGTACTTATCCTTGAACTTATGGTCCGTACCTAACCTTGAACTTATGGTCGGTACCTAGCCTCAAACTTATGGTCCGTACCTAGCCTTGAACTTATGGTCCGTACCTAGCCTTGAACTTATGGTCCGTACCAAGCCTTGAACTTATGGTTCGTACCTAGCCTTGAACTTATTGTCTGTACCTAATTTTGAACCTATGGTCCGTACCTAGCCTTGAACCTATGGTCCCTATCTAGCCTTGAACTTATGGTCCGTACCTGGCCTTGAACCTATGGTCCTTACCTAGCCTTGAACTTATGGTACGTACCTGGCCTTGAACCTATGGTCCGTACCTAGCCTTGAACCTATGGTCCGTACCTAGCCTTGAACTTATGGTCCGTACCTAGCCTTGAACTTATGTTCCGTCCTAGCCTTGTACTTATGGTCCGTACCTAGCCTTGAACTTATGGTCCGTACCTAGCCTTGTACTTATGGTCCGTACCTAGCCTTGTACTTATGGTCCGTACCTAGCCTTGAACTTATGGACCGTACCTAGCCTTGAACTTATGTTCCGTCCTAGCCTTGTACTTATGGTCCGTACCTAGCCTTGTACTTATGGTCCGTACCTAGCCTTGTACTTATGGTCCGTACCTAGCCTTGTACTTATGGTCCGTACCTAGCCTTGAACTTATGGACCGTACCTAGCCTTGAACTTATGGTCCGTACCTAGCCTTGAAATTATGGTACGTACCTAGCCTTGAACTTATGGTCCGTACCTAGCCTTGTACTTATGGTCCGTACCTAGCCTTGAACATATGGTCTGTACCTAGCCTTGAACTTATGGTCCGTACCTAGCCTTGAACTTCACTTCATGCATAACCTTGAATATCGCCTAAGTATGCATGAATATTTTATTAAATAGGAGAAAAAAACGATTTTATTATATAAAAATAAATTAAAAAATAAAAGAGAAATAAGGATAACTCGGGCCCCTAGAGTGTAAAAACGCTAACTGCCCGATATAAACTAATAAAAACATCTTACATATCAAATGTGTTTTCATTTAAATATAAGCCAATCTATATTTTTCTTTCATTCATATCTTTATTCTCAAATATTCCAAGAAAAAATCTTAACCAAAATGTCTTTATGAAGGCTTTGTATCTACACTGCGTGACATTGAAAATGGAACACCAAGAAATAGTGGCCAGAAAATTATGCAAATTTCAGGGTAGACGCGCCTAACCGAGTTATGCAAATGATGTAAAATGCGCTGCTCTCGTGCGCACATGGAGTAAGATATAAGGGAAGGAACTTGCAGAAAGGACAGTATTCGTGTCGTTATTTCTTCAAGGAAAATCATTGCAGAAATTTTGTTCTTGTGTCAAAAGACACGTGTAATAACAGAGAATGCCAGGTCATCGTAAACGGAGGCAGTTCAAGCAGACAGACGCTTTTACGAGGGGCATGGTGATCGGACTGAAAAGGGCAGGTTGGTCCATACGTCAAATCGCAGCTGATACACACCTTGGTGCGTCCACGGTGTACCGACTGTGGAGAAGATGGTTGGAACAAGGAAATGTGGCAATTTATAGGAATGCCGGTGCAACCAGAGTGACGTCAGCACGTGTGGATCGGCGTATCCTTCGACAAGCAGTGGCGGCCCCACAAGCCACTTGTACCGCCATCCTGCAACATGTGCAAGACACCCTAGATCATTCCATCTCGACCAGAACCATTTCCCGTCGATTGGTTGCTAATGGCTTGCACTCATGCCGTCCGCTAAGAAGACTGCCATTGACCCCACCGAATAGGCGCCAACGTTTGGAATGGTGCCGGGCTAGATCGACGTGGATGACGGAATGGCACAGGGTCGTGTTCTCAGATGAGTCGCGTTTCTGCTTGTCCAGTGATAGTCGCCGTGTACGCGTGTGGCGTCGACGTGGAGAAAGGTCCAATCCAGCAGCAATTGTGGAACGCCCCACCGTGCGACAACGTGGAATCATGGTTTGGGGCGCAATCGCGTATGATTCCAGGTCACCTTTACTTCGTATTCAGGGCACTATGACGGCCCAACGATACGTTGATGATGTGCTGCGACCGGTGACACTCCCCTACCTTCAGGGGGTACCCAATGCCCTTTATCAGCAGGATAACGCCCGACCGCACACTGCTCGCATTAGCCAACAAGCTCTGCAAGATGTACAGATGCTTCCCTGGCCACCGTACTCTCCTGATCTCTCACCAATCGAGCACGTCTGGGACATCATTGGACGCCGTTTGCATGCCTTGCCACAGCCGCGTTCAGAAGACGAACTGTGGCAAATGGTTGAGAGGGAATGGAGAGCCATCCCTCAGGACGCCATCCGTACTCTGATTGACTCTCTACCTAGACGTGTTGCTGCGTGCATCGCCGTCCGCGGTGGTCCTACTTGCTACTAAGCCGACGCCGTTCTCGCTCTGTATTATGACTATCATTTTGAAATAAAGATCACTTATTGTTCGTCCCTGTCTCTCTCTGTCTGCCGAGTTTAATCACTTTCTGGCCACTATTTCTTGGTGTTCCATTTTCAATGTCACGCAGTGTATGTGCATATTGTCAACGTGAAATAGGTTTCAATCTCTTCCTTTAGTCTTGATTTTGTGGAGAAAAGTAACGATAGTAAAATTTGTTAATTAACCCAATTTAATATTATCATTATAAGCTTGAGAGAAATACGAAAATCTCTTGAAATAATGATTTTTGAAATCTCTTGAAGCCATAAATGATAAAGATGTAAAAGACTTCATAAATAAAATATATTTTAAAAAGTACAAAATTTTTAAATATATATCAATCAAAGCAACGTGTACAATTATAAATTATTATAAAATAAATAAAGCTTCCAGGGTTAAGTTTCTTGTACAACTTTTTATTTTCAAGCTTTCAGACTTGTCAGTCCTTCAACAGGAGTATCACGTTAACAACTTAATAATAAATACATTTTTTATATACACGTTATTATATACATATTTTAAATACCTACTATATAATGAGAGAAAAATATACTATATTATTTCTGTTTGAAAATCATTTTTTTAAATTATAAATATAAATGGATTCGAGAATTAAAATTGACACAAAATACACAAAAAAATATTTGAAAATGTTCTTTGATAGTAAGATAACATTGACAAAAAAAAACATTCAATCACATATCTCAAAAGAATCTAAGTATTGAGAGACAAGTTCAACTATCAAAATTTAGAACTTATTTCCCCAATGGCGAATTTAAATATCTTAAAAAAAAAAACAATTCCGTGATCCTTTCACTAATTATACACACGCCATACGGAGGGTTTGATACATTGATGAATAAATTTAAAACATTCCAGACGAAAAACAATGTACACACGAAATATGAAATTAATAATTAGGGAGGTTTTTAAGAGTAATATTGATCTTGCATCACTTCATTACAAACTCATCTAAATGGAAGATTAGAAGGAAAACTAATCTAAGAATTGATTGGCCTTTTCCTTTAGAGAATATTCTCGAATTCTTCATTTCCACATTGCATTTTAAATCTTTATATATATCATTATCTTTAAATATTTCGTTTCAATTTTTTATAAATTAAAATATATTAAGAAATATACTAAATTAAATAAATATACAGGGTGATCCAAAAGTCCCGCACAACTTTAAAAATTAATAACTCCGCGAATATTTGCGCTAGAGCAATGCGGTAAACACCATTGTATTCAGGATGCAATGGGATTTTTTATGGCAAATAATGAAAATTTCGAAATTGATTTTAGTTACAATTTTATTCGCCAGATGGCGCTCTACCAGAATCAGAGATTCAGCGGCCAAATTGTTTGATAAATTGAAAAATATAACTGATCGACACGTATTTTTCCTTTTTGAATACCAGGAAAGAACCCTAATAATATCAAATAACAAATTAATAAAACACCACTTCGCCAAAAGTATGAAGAATTGGTTAACGATTTTCAAATACAATCAGAGATATGTAAAATAGGTAAATGCAAATTAAAACATGTAGCAAAAATATTTATATTTTATATGGGGTTTTGTGAAATAGATTGAATGTTTGAAAAGCACTACTGATATCAATACACGAATTTTTGAAATGTTAATATATTACCAAAAATTATGATGGCACTATTAATAGGATTTCTTGCTATAAGAAATGTGTAGTTTCTTGACTGATTGGCGACCCTTGACTATTTAACGGGATATTTGTCATGATCCAACAAATGAAATATATAGGGGAGTGACAAAGTATATTTGTCGTACTTTATTCCAAATATCCTATGGGCTTGTCAAATGTTATCATTGTTTATTATACTGTACATAATTTTTAAAAATGTGTCCCCTCAAATAAAAATATTTTTTAAATCGACCTTTAGCGTTGAAAAACGTGGTAGTAAAATCATTTTGTATTTTTTTTTTTCACAAAATTTCTAAAGTTATTGGTGTACAGAAAATATTCCTTATTCAATTTCTTCTGAAGAGCGAAAAACTAAACATAAGGTGAAAATTGTGTGTACCAGTATTATTCGAGAAGTTATAACACTCAGGTTTGCACGACATAATATGTGAGCAAATGACAAACAAAATATTACTGTTCACAAAAAAAAAGAGTCAAGATGTGAGGACAGCATTTATTAATCCCATATCCTAACACAAAGAGCTGCAAAATATTGGTAGATAATATAATACATGGCAGCTTATATAACACTTGAGGTAACTGCCTTCTCTCTTGTATTAGGTTACAATCCTTGCTCAATGTGGCACCCTTCATTCTCAATAACGGCCTGCAGACGATAAATGACAGAATGGACAGCATTAAATAAGATATCTGTTGAAATTGATGAAACGTGCCATCTGATAGAAGCCTTCAACATGGCCAATGTGGTAGGCCAGCATCGATAAACACACGATTTAATGTACCCCCATAAACAAAAATCGCAAGGCGTCAAGTCTGGTGATCTTGGAGGCCACTGGTATATAAAGTGGCGACTTATCACACGATTTTCACCGAACGTATCCTTCAGCAATTGTTTGGCACCTTGGGAGATATGAGGAGGTCCTCCATCTTTCATGAATGTTATTTCGCTTAGTGCTTTTGCCCTGCAATATGGGAATACCCTTTTCTCATAACGTTCACCAGTTACAAAAACGGTTTTAAAAGTTCTTCCATTGATTTTTCAAAGAAAAATGGCCCAATAATAAAAGAAGTGAACCCACACAAAACTGTAACTCTAGGCTGGTAAAGTGGCATTTCTGTTAAAATCCTAGGGTTTTCTGTTGCCCAAATGCGGCTGTTTTGAATGTTAAATTCTCCGTTTAGAGAAAAGTGAGCATCATCTGTCCACAGAACATTCGACAGCCAGTTTTCATCAATATCAATTCGCCGGAAAACCCATGCAGCGAATTCTTGACGCATCTCAAAATCGCCAACTTTCAGCTCGTGAAATCTTTGAATTTTGTATGGGTACACACAATAGAGACATTAAGTGAAGCGTCTTCGGATATCACAATCATACTCGGCGAATTTAACGCCAAAAGTTCAATTTGGGGATCAACTGTCCAGGATAACAAAAGTCAGCAGGTTGAGGACATGCTAACCGACCTCGACCTTACACCGTTAAATAACGGAGAGAACACCTATCTATCTAAGTCCACAGGCACAGAATCCGCAATAGACATCAGAGCGATAAATTACAACATCGCACCCACAACACAATGGAAAATCCTGAGAGGTGCAATCAGTGACCACAGACCAATTTTAACACAACCATAAAGTTCAAAATTGAGAATGTCCATTAGAATAAAATAACATGGAACTTTAGGAAAGCCGACTTGAAAAAAATTCACAGAAAAGCTTGAAGAACTGTGCAACGAAAAATTGAATTACAGAACGCTTGACAAAAACTTGGAAAATTTCATTCGAACATTTAAAAAGCTGCAAAAGCATCGATACCAAGAGGTAGACGTAAAGACCTGTGGATACCTTACTGGAAGGACCACAACATCGGGGCAATGATTTCAGAGAGAGAGACAATATCATTGAACTTCTTGAAAAATAAAACAGAAGAAAACAGAAAGGAACTCATTGAAATTTAGTCATAAAATAGAACAAGAAATATGGATATGCAAACAAGAAAAATGGCAGAATTCTGCGAAAAATGGATCCAAGAAAGGACAGCCAACACTGGAATATGATTAGAGTGTTAGAGAACAATCAAAACTAACACCAATCCTCCAATACTCTAACCGATATGAATAGAACAGCGAGAAAACGAGAACAAACAGATGGCTGACATAATTGCTGAATATCTTTCAAGCACTCCCAGACTCAACTACACGAATGAAGACAGGACTCTAAAAATAATATAAACAAGTTAGTTAAACAAGCAAGAAACTACCATCAACAAGATATTTTCTCGAGAGACTTCACACTGAATGAGCTAAACTCATCAATAAAAAAATCCAAGAGGTCACCAAGAGATAATCTAATCTTTGGTCAAATGATTAAACACTTTGAAGACAAAGCTAATAATCAACTCCTACGAATACTGAACATTTCATGGCAAAATGGTAAACTACCAAAGAATTGGAAGATATCAATTATAGTGTCAATACTGAAGCCAAACAAAGATGCCAAGGAATACAAGAACTATCGGCGAATTGCTCACACCAGCAAACTTTGTAAAATTCCAGAACGAATTATCCACTCTAGGCTCATAGTCTGGCTCACTAACAATAATAAAATAAACCTCTACCAAACTGCCTATAGATCCCAGCACTGTACAACTGATCAACTGTTCTACTTCTGTCAATCAATAATAGATTCTTTCCAGGAAAAACCGCCAAAGAAGACCACGGCCGTTACTGGATATGACCTCAGCTTTTGCTCGAGTGTGGAGGGAGAAATTACGTGAAAAGCTGCACAACATCGGAGTAAGAGGAAAAACCTTAATCTGGATTGCAGACTTCTTAAGGGGAAGAAGGTTAAAGGTTCGGGTCAATGGATAATTTTCCAAGGAAGGAAGAACATGGGCTGGTGTAACTCAGGGATCGGTGCTCAGTCCTCTACTTTATCTGCTATAAATTAACGACATCCATCCTTACCTCACTGAAGACACAAAGGTTGCCTGTTATGCAGATGATATAGCCATATGGCACACAAGTAGCAGAATAGAAAAATCGTAAAAAATACTGAACACATCAATGAGAGGACTGGAGAAGTGGGCAATGGAACGCCAAATGATCATAAACCCAATAAAACCAAACCTATGCGTCTTCTCCACTCCCAGGGAAAAAGGCATAAATATAACCACAAAATAAGCATAAACAAACAAACAATTGATAAAATTAGAAATCCATAATACCTAGGTGTGATACTGCAGTCCTGGATCTTTCCAGTTGGTCTCGAGGACCACGCCATCACCATCTCCTCAGCGGCGAAGTACGCGATCTACGTATTAATCGTAGATCGAAAAATGCGTGGTGTCGCTGGAGACCCACTGGCGATTCTCCACCAAACTCTGCAGCGCTGGCAGAGGCGCCATATTCATTGTACATAGTGTATATAATGCATATTATCTTTTTTTAAAAGTGCAGACTGTGCATGTATTGACACCATCCACCAACAATGAGAAAATTCAGGGAGAATGTGTTCTAGACCTACTCGCTCGAAAACAGAAGACAAAATAAAAACAACTTGGATCGGCTCTTCGGAAACGAGGAACCAGAGGACGAGATCTCTCTGACCACTTGTGGTTTGGTGGATCCGCCCTTTTCTGAGAATAAGGTGAAACTGATGGCTTTAAAGTTCGGGAAAAGGAAATCTCCTGGTCCCGAAGGGATCGATAACACGGTCGTGAAAGCCCTGGTAAGGATGCACCCATCGCTTCTTTCCAGGTTATTCAATAAGTGCCTGGACACTGGTACATTTCCTGAGGAATGGAAGGTTGCCCGAGTAGTGCTTCTCGAAAAGTCTGTTAGAAAGGGTAATTCTCCTAATGATTATCGTCCGCTTTCTTTACTAGTGTGTCTAGGTATGGTCCTGGATAGCCTACTAGCTCAGCGACTGAAGCACTGGCTAGAGAGTAATGAGCTCCTTTCCTCTTTCCAACATGGTTTAAGGGAAGGGAAGTCTACAACCACAGCTCTGAACGAGGTGTTAGAGGGGGTTGAGATGGGCTTAAATAAGGGTGCTTGGGTTCTTTTCGTGGCCCTGGACATTGATGGCGCGTTCAACTCCATGAGCTGGAACAAGCTGATGAGAAATTTGATGAACATGGGTTGTCCTGATAATTTGTGCAGCTTGGTTCGTGACTTCCTGAGGGATAGACGGATTAGCCTCAGTTTTGGTGAGCGGAAGTTGGAAAGAAACTGTGCTAGGGGTTCCCCCCGGGGCTCTTGCTGCGGACCTATTCTGTGGAATATCCTGGTAAACACCGTTTTCCAGGAGGAGCTCCATGAGGGAGCCAGGCTGGTTCTCTATGCTGACGACCAGTTCCTCATCATTGAGGCTACTTCGAGAGCGAAGGCTGAGAAGTGTGTTGAAACTTCTCTCCAAATTCTCTCGATCTGGGCCCATGACTCTGGCCTTAAGTTCAATGTCTCCAAAACTAAAGCCCTCAGCTTTAAGCCTAGGGACATAAGAACTAAAAGGAAAGGGATCAAATGGGAACACAAGCCGGCTATCCGGATGGAAGGACGGAGGGTAGCGTTGGTCAATAGGATGACCATCCTGGGGGTGGTCATTGATGACAAGATGGGTTGGCAATACCAGGCGGAGGAGATGGTGGCGGGAGGCAGGGAGGCGTTGTGCAGGCCTGTCCTGGTTGGCTCTCACCAGGGGGGGCGGGGGAGGAGGGTACTATTTTTAGGAACCTCTGCCTCTCCTGTGTCGAGCCAATCTTGCTATATGCTTCCGGGGCTTGGTAGCGCCGAAACAGGGATCAGAAGGTGGCAACAACTCTAGAGAGAGTGCAGAGGACAGCGGCACTCAGAATCAGAGGAGATATCGCACTACCAGCAGTGAGGCCTTTTTGGTCCTCGCTGGGCTTATTCCCCTGGGATTGAAACTAGAGGAGGAGACCATCAGACAGAAGATCTGGGAGAACAGGGAAGATGCCCTGGGACTTGAAGCGGGGGCCCTGGAATCGAAGAGGGACCCGAGGAAGCCTCCGCAGTGGTTGCCAAAGTGGAATTGGAGTCCTAGAGGACCGACAGGGATTGGCACGGAGGTTTTCACTGATGGTAGTAAGTCTGGAACCAATACTGGAGCTGGGGTAGTGATATACACTAAAGGAGAGCTGATCTTCCAAGAAAGTTTAACACTCAGAGTGGACGAATTGGTCTTTTCAGCCGAGCTGGTTGCGATCAGGGTAGCCCTCAGAGTGTGTGCCGAGAAGAACTTCAGCCCGGACCGCCTCTATTCAGATTGTATGTCGGCCCTCGTCACCATCAATCTGGAGAAAGGGCAACTCGCGCATCAAATAATCCAGGAGCTGGAGATGATGGCGCGGGCTCCGGAGCTCCATTGAGTTAGGAAACACAGCCTCATCGAAGGTAATGAGTTCGCAGACAGGCTCGCTAAGGCAGGATGCTTTAAAGGTAAATTAGTGAGGACCCCAGTGACCAAGAAAGAAGTGTATAGGAGGATCAGGGGGCACGTCCAGGACATATGAAGAGTCCAGGATCAGTGTGAAGGGGAGAGGTATTCAATGGGGTAACAACACCCAAGTACCTCTGTAAGGTAATGTCCCACAAACTCATTAGGATAGTTCGGGACATGGGCTCTTCCCCAAGTCTCCACAGATTTAAAATTAAGAGAAACCCTGATTGCGTCTATGGAGAAAGGGATGTGAATGCACGCCACTACGTCTTGGATTGTCCAAGGGTAGTGGGTGTGCAGGAAGAGAGAAGGAGGGCGAGGGGCGCGATCGAGAGTAAGCTGCTGAGAAATCACAGCAAGCTTCTTGAGAAAGCCCACGACGTGGCAGCTGAGCTTTTCCTCAGCTGTGAGTGAACAGAGTCGACCGGGGGCTGCCTCCACGCGGTCCCTGCTGGACACAGTAGATAGTTTCCTATTTTGCTGTGATTAAAGGCCACCGGTATAGAAATCTTTCCAGACACGTTGTCTGGGAGGTGGTGTTTCCAGGTACAATGTCCAAGCACTAGCTTGGATACCGTTACTTGGCTTATGAATTGAACAGAATAGCAAGGAAGGGCATGCTTCGCATGCCGGCTTGTGGACCTAAAGGTCTGGGTGGCCATCTGCTTCTAGGGTGTACCAACCGTGCTTAGGTGGGATCCTCCAGTTCTTGTTTATTTTGGCTACTGTTTCTATTTCTTTAAAAGTAAGTTTATTTTTCTGTAGCAAGGGTTCTTTTGTGCCTTTTTTTCGCTAGCGCATCAGCAGCTTCATTGCCTTCAATGCTAACATGTAAGGGTATCCATTGAAGGTGAATTTTTGAGGTATTGAGAGTTTTTGGGATATAACCAATTATGTTCCTGCTTACTTTGTCTATAAGTTCCCCTGTGTGACTCAAGTGTTGTATGGCACTTCTACTATCAGTAAGAATCCATATATCGTGATGTTTAGTGTTTCTGATGGATTTTAAGACTTCATAGATGGCTATAAGTTCTGATCTGAAGACTGAGCAAAATTCTGGGTTTTTTCTGTTTATTTTCTCAATGCCATTTGTGGTTTTAATGAGAGAGCCACTGCCAGTGTGTCCCAACTCGTCTCTGCTACCATCGGTATAGATAGTTATTGCATTCTTAGGAATTTTATATTAATTATTTCTAATGTGATAATTATTTTAAGTATTCTGGATTTTGGTATTGTTTGTTGGTGGGTTCGTTTAAAGTGGCATTAGAAATAACATTTTGTTAGTGGTTCGCATGGAGATATTTTATCAGCTAAATAATATTTTTCCACTTTATATTTTAAAAATCCATTTCTTTTGGCCAGGTGGAGAGGGCCTTCTTTTTTGAGTCTTATATTGGGTTCCCAATTAAGTATGTAATTTAAAGTTCTGTGTTTGTTTTCATAACTCTTGATTTTGTTTATATATTTTGGCAGATTGTAGCTTATTCTATCCTTTAAGGGCATAATGTCTGCCTCGTAAAGTACAATATTATTAGGGCAGGTATTTCGAAGACCTGTAATAATTCTAGCTGCATTTAGTTGTATCCTTTCCAGCGTTTTTAGATTTGTTTCAGATGCTGTACCATTGATTTGATATCCATATTCCAAGATAGGTCTCATTAGAGATGTGTAAGTTAATTTTAGTGTTGTTGCTTCAGCTCCCCACTCTTCTTGAAATATATTTCAAGATTTTTAGTCGGTCTCTTCCTTTTCTAACAACTCCTTCAATATGTTTACTGGAGTTAATTTCTGGATCCAGGGTGAGCCGAGATATTTAGGATGTTTATTATATTGCAATTGTTGTTCTTTCAGAATAATATATGGTCTTATTTTGTATAGTTTCTTATCGGTAGTAAAAAGACAGGTTTCAGATTTTTGAGGGTTAATTTCTAATTTATGTTTAATAGCAAATTTTTCTAGGTGGAGAAGAGTCTTGTTCAAATCTCTTTCAGCTTTTTTCCAGTTAGTGTTGCTGCTCCATAGAATAATGTCATCAGCGAAAAGTTCAATATTGGTTTTATGTGAAAAAGTTTATTCTATGCCTGCAATAAATAGGGTGAAGAGAGTTGGGCAAAGGACTGATCCTTGTGGTAATCCTTGGTACAATTTGAAGGTTTTAGATAGAGTGCCATTATATTTGACCCTGATGTATATATTTTTAAGGGAATCATTTATCCAAGTGATAGCTTTTCCATCAATTTTAAAATGTTTGTATAATTTTGTAATTAACTTGTTTTTCCATACCTTATCAAAAGCTTGTGTAAGGTCTAAAAAGCAGCTATGTTGTGGTTAGTTGGCTTTTTGTTTTGTCCATCTTTTACCTTTTGTGTGAAAAATAAGAGTTGGTCTATTGTCCCATGTCATTTCCTAAATCCATATTGTTCTTCTGGTAAGAGATTTCTTGTGTCGAGGTGGTAAGTGAGTCGTCTGAGTATAATTTTTTCAATTAATTTGCAACAAATATTTTGAGGGAGATAGGTCGGTAGTTTTTTGGGTAATCAGCAGATTTGTCAAGTTTTTAATGGGAATTATTGTTGCATTTTTACAGTCTTGAGGCAATTTTCCAGTTTTCCAGGAGTTATTAAAAATATTAAGAAGTCTTTGCCAATTTTGCCCAAGTCTGATATCATTCGGCCATGGATTCCATCTGGCCAAGGAGTCTTGTTTAGGTCAGTGCTTTCTAATACATAAGCTAGCTCTTTCATATTGATTTTTTTCATGGAAAATATTATGAGTGCTGGTGACATTTTTACAGTCATGAATAATCTTTCGGGTCTTTTTTAAACCTTGATTTTACTACCTATTTGATATGAATTACCTAAAAGATTGGCAGCAATTTTGTCATTAGATGCTGGTGTACCATCTGTATTCTTAATCATATTTGTGTTTTCAGTTTGTGGCTGGACTCTGTCAATTTGTTTTGCCAAATTCCAAAGTTCTGTATTTGGGTTTCTTGGGTTTAGGTTTTCACAAGTTTGTTTCCATTTTTCCCTTTTCACATTTACATATAATCTTTTTATTTTTGCAATCACAATGTTCAGTTCAGTTCTAAAATTTGTTTGGTTTTGGGTGCACTTTTTTGTAGTTCATTTCTTTTAGTTATAAGTGTTTGAATATTTTTTGCCTGGTGTGTATAATTTGGAATTATTTCTTAATATAACCTCTTGGTATTGAAACCTTGGCTGCTTTAATAATGGTGTTTTCGAAAGATATCATATTAGCCTTTTTGAAGTTCCATAATTTTTCTTAATTGAGCTAGTTTTGGTCTTGGTGCTAATTTCTATCAAATTAGGCAAATGATAACTTCCAAAACCTTTTAATATTTGCTATTTGCATTTGTGGAAAATGTCAGGATAGTAAAAACTTATATCAAGGGCTTGTGCAGTATTATAGCTTGTAGGAATGATGGGTAGGATTCCCATCATTTGTACTTTATCCATCTCCCTATAAATTCTCCTTATAATAAATTAATTATCCCCAAACTTGCCCTTGCTTTATTTATCTCCGCGACAGTATTTTGCCTCTTGGGTTTGGCGTAGAACATCCCCATAGTTGATGTTTGGCATCAAGGTCACCTAAAATGATAGTGTTGTCTGTAAGAAATTGAGCCATTGTTCCATCGTCAATAAATGTATTGTTTGGAGGGTCATACATATTGTATATGTTGATGGCTTTGTTTTGATTGAGGTAGACTTTTATACCTTGGACTTCGAGGTCTAATGTGTTTGGAATATTAACGGCTATGTCCTCATAGTACAAATTATTGATTAAAAATGCTAGGCCACGCCCTTTAACAGCTTAAACAGATGGATCTTCAGACCTTACCCTGAGTAATGGAGGGGCCGGAATTAACATAATACTGCAAGATGGAACAAACATCAAAATCAATGAAGGAGCAGGACAGATTTCGTCAAACTTCACTTGTGAACTGACAGCTATCTGGAAAGCCCTTGATGTATGCCTTAACCAACCATCCCTGCATCAAGCAGAAGAAATTTTAATATACAGCGACTCCATATCCGCTCTAGAAGCAATTCAGAAGGGCAATACTAAAATCACACAGAAGATACACTCGTTACTTACCCAACTGGAACCATTGGAGAATAACTGCATTCTACATTGGATCCCTGCCCATGCTGGGATCGGGGGTAATGAAATGGCATTTGAATTGGCAAAGGAAGCCAGAAAGGTGAGCCAAAGGAAAGAACAAATGTCATTATTTGACGCTGATTCTTTGTCAGAATACAAGATAATTAAACAAAAAAATAAGAAAAAAAAAAGATCATAATGCGAATTAAATCTGAGAGAAAAATGACAAAACCTATAACAAGACTTAGAACAAAACACTATAAAGGAATAACAATACATCCAGATGGCACAAGAACCTATAGGGCATGCAACAATTGTCCTGGTGTGGAACTTACACCTACCCACATATTCTCATAGCCAGCAATAGCCGCAGCCTTGCAGAAATTTGACATAGACCCAGAGCAACAGCTTTACACACCCAAGATAGTGGACATTGCTGCTGATGTGATGGAGAGATGCATGGATACATCTGAGGCTCTTTATTGGACACGACAACAACAACGGCATTCCAGAGTAAAATAAATTATCAGAGATAGATACATATTTTTCAAATGAATTAAAATAAATATAATCGATACTGAGTGAAAGTTGAATTTAAAATATTAGAAATTTATTATCTTTGGAAACAAACCGTATCTAAAATATAAATTTTCTTTTTGCTACACGTTTTAATTTGCATTTACCTATTTTACATATCTCTGATTGTATTTGAAAATCGTTAACCAATTCTTCATACTTTTGGCGAAGTGGTGTTTTATTAATTTGTTATTTGATATTATTAGGGTTTTTTACTGGTATTCAAAAAGGAAAAATACGTGTCGATCAGTTATATTTTTCAATTTATCAAACAATTTGGCCGCTGAATCTCTGATTCTGGTAGAGCGCCATCTGGCGAATAAAATTGTAACTAAAATCAATTTCGAATTTTTCATTATTTGCCATAAAAAATCCCATTGCATCCTGAACACAATGGTGTTTACCGCATTGCTCTAGCGCAAATATTCGCGGAGTTATTAATTTTTAAAGTTGTGCGGGACTTTTGGATCACCCTGTATATTAATAAAATTAATGCTAAATTTTATTTATTTCGTTTTTTTGTGTGTTGAAATAAATTAAAAACAAGGCATTAACTTCAATTAGACAATTTTAATTTATATTATGACATTTTTAATTTTAATTTAGAAACATGGACTTTTTATAGAAAAGTCAATGTGTCTAAATTAATATTTAAAAAGTCTAAATTGAAATGAAAAATGTCTATATTAAAATTGAAAATGTCTAAATTAAAATGAAAATGTCTAAATAAAAATGAAAATGTCTAAATTAAAATGAATAATGTCTAAATATATATTAAAATTGTCGAATTAAAAGTTAAGAACCTTAATATTAAATTAAATAAATATATTTTTATAAATTTTTTAACACAAATTTAAAATTCTTTAAATAAAAACACTTCGGCCAGTAAATCTTTTATTTGAAAAAATATGAATGCCGGCCAGGGAGCCTCAATCTTTACGACAAATTTAAATGTATTTTTAAAAAACTATTGTTTACTGTTTATTTCTTTCCAAATAAATAGTATATATTTCTCTATTAAAATTTCTTCTATCTATATTAATAAAATGCAAATTTCATAAGTGTTGTTCGCTAAAAACTTTCGTTACAATGCATCAATTTCAACCAAATTTTCAACATTTATGTAAAACGAGATGGAGCAGGTTTTGCTTAACATCAAAATATATTTCCTAACATTAACATGCGTAGCTTCGCTGTTATCGATTAAATACAAAAAAAAAATCAACAGAGTTAATTTTTTACATACTAGCTAATAATCTCAATCTAAAAAAAATATTCAAAACAAGCAATTTTAAGATAACACCATATGTAAAACAGTCGGCCAAGAAAACAACAACGATATTACATCTTTCTCACATATTCACACACAATCTTGATTAATAATTAAAACTAATCTTTAACATTGTTTATTATACTTCATAATATATAATATTCGTTAGGCAAACTTTCACTCGGATAAAACCCGGGCGAAGCCGGGTACACATCCGCTAGTTTATTATATATTTCTTAAAATGTGTATGTGGTATCAATTTTTCAACGTAAATTATGAAATTAATATAGAATATTCATATAATATTTCTTTGCAATATTTTTCAAAATTATATTTTAAAATGAATAAAAATAAATATTGTGCGATTTTTTTTTTATTCTGAAAAATCATTTTATGTATAATTTTCTGCTAGATATTTCACTTTTTAAAATAGCAATATATAATCGTTTAAAATATATCAGGTATATATTAAAATCTATTAAGATTTATGCACTTGTATAAAGAGTCTTATTTATTGAATAATTCATTTAAAAAAATATTTAATTAATTAAAAAGTTTTTAAAAACTTATATATTTTTTAAAATGTACTAAAGAGTCTCCTTCAGCCACCACCATATTGAACAATTATTTCTATGTGAAAAAATAGTACAAATGTGATATTGTACTGGAATAAGTTGCATAAATTAAGAAAAAGGCATCTCCTTATCGTGCAACTGAATCGTTCTCACGTAATTCTGGCCTTAACTACCCGTTTCATGATTTTTCAGGATGCCTTAATGACCAATATTTTGGTCGTTGAAGTACAGCTTGCACCACGCTGTTGAGGGCCAACAGCCAGAAACGCTTGGTTAGCTTTTCTTGATTAACCAAGAATGGGTATTTGGCCAATTCTGGAATAATTAAAAATCAACGAGAATAGTTGATATTTATTCCGATAGATGGCGCAAGCCATCAGCAACTTTCAGTTGCACGATAAGGAGAGGCCTTTTTTTTTTTAATTTCTATATGAGGCAAAAGTGACAGGGAATGATCATCATGAATTTTTAACTTAATGTTGATTCAATATGAAACAAATGATTGACAATTGTTTTTTGGTTCACTAAACAATTTTATCTCTTCACACAATATACAATGATTGTCCCCCGTCGCTTTTATTTAGACTTATATAGATCTAATTGTTCAATGGTGGTAGATGAAGTATTTATGTTTTTCCTTTTTTATAGTGTATTTTTTAAAATAAAATCCTTTAAATCTATTTTAATTTAATAATTAATTATTCAATTTTCAGCCAAAAATTATATAAATCTACAAATATTTAATATTTACACACATATATATTTCATTATATTTATTTATATAATAATTGTTATAGTTTAAATTTTGAAAAATTTTAAAATTCTAAATTTGTATTCTAATTATTTTGGATGATTATATATATTGTAACAAAGTATTTATTATTTTTATTAACAGAGTGGTCATTTTTATGTTTATATCTTGCTACTCTGTAAATTTCCCTCGTGGCTTATCTTTTGTTTACCATTCATAGTTTGTCCTTGCCTGAAATAAATTTTGTTTCCTCCTGAAGTTTTTGTCTTCCCTAATTTTCCACGTGGCAATATATATCTGGCAATATCCTCACAATTTTTTATAGCTCTAGTTCACACTACCTATTCATTTTTATAGAATGCCAGACGCTTATTACACCATTTAACGGCTGCGTATATATTTTCCTTTTGGTATTTATACAAATTCTATTCTATAGTATATTCCCAGAACATCACGGTTATCTATATGACTGATAGTACCCTGTAAAGGCTCCTATCCTTGGATTACAGGATAATCAGCAGTTCCTTATGTTAGAGGCGGCCATTTAATAACAGGTCAAAGTTACACCTCTCTGTAGGTGACCTCGGGGAAATGCAGGATAAAACCAGCGCTTTAACGGCATATAACCTATATGGAGTCATGCATAAGGACAAAGGATCCCTGTACAGAGAACCAAGAAGAGCTCTTGAGCTTATTTATGAGCACGACCTCCAAGATCTTGTCTAATTTGGACTAATAAAAGGATAAGTAAAAAAAAAAACGGTTATCTAAAGGTCTGGTATTTTGTACATTTGCATCGTCAGCTGGATTAAGCGAGTGTACAAAATTTTAGACTTCTATGTGGGTTCTGAAGTATATTAAAACTTGATCACAACAATTTAAAAGGAAATATAGAAATAAGTCTGGTCCCTACCATCCCGGTCTCTTTGGAACTCCTTCCGCTCATAACGCCAGCGAAACGGCTGTTCCTATTTTCCTACGTTTGAAAGGAAATATACACATTCTACTCTTCAATCTATTCCCGACCTAACGAAGACTTAGAAGTCTGAAATTTTTTTAAACTTTCAATGTTAGTAGAATTGAACTAGTCTATATAAAATACCAGACTTCTACGTGGTATGGAAGTATAATAATAATGAAAAAAATTAATCCCAAAAATTTGAAAAAAGAAAAAATGTGTCCTATTACCGATCACCACGACCACCCAGATTTCTGAAATTTTGTCAAATTGCATTGTTAGCTGTATTGAACGAGTCTACTAATTTTCAGGCTTCTGTGTGGTCTGGAACAATATTAAAATTGTGTGTGTTATCATAAAATTTGAAATAAAAATACAAATTGAAATTATAGTCCATTGTAAACCACTCCGACCACCCAGAAGTCTAAAATTTTGTCAAATTGCAATGTCATCAGGTTTGAAAAAGTGTACGAAATTTTATTCTTCTAGGTACTCTGTAAGTATATTCAAAATCGATCACAAAATTTAAAAGTAAAATATAAATTAGCCAGTTACCGATCACCCAGAAGTCTGAAATTTTATCAGTTTGCATTGACATCAGGTTTGAGCAAGTGTACCAAATTTCAGACTTACAGAGAGGTGCTCTGTAATTATAGTAAAAA
>CP092874.1:29053347-29066627 GCA_030710605.1 Cordylochernes scorpioides
TTAAAACGAAACTTATCCCTGGAAGCTTGATGTTTTTACCTTAATATTGTAACAAGGGATTGTTTTATTGAAATATGTAAATATATTGATAGAATTTGTTCCAGCATTGTTTTTAAGCTTCGTTTTTATCATTATATCTCTTCATAGTTAATAATTTATGTGTGTTATTGTTTTTTTTGTAGGAAAGGTCGAAAAAAGTTTAAATTAATTGACCTTTTCGGCGCTAGATGGCAGTAGAAGTAAATATGTTTCTCAATTACTTTTTACTCTTTATCTTTTTGAAGGTAATTCTAACTTTTTTTTGTAATGTGAAAAAAATGTATATACTTTTATAAATGATCTCATGAAAGACAAAAAATGCTAATATATAAGTATATAAAGGTGGATTGTGTGTGTGTAATAAAAAATGATGAAAAAGGCATCTCCTTATCGTGCAACTGAAAGTTGCTGATGGCTTGCGCCATTAATCGGAATAAATATCAACTATTCTCGTTGATTTCTAATTATTCCAGAATTGGCCAAATACCCATTCTTGATTAAACAAGAAAAACTAACCACGGATGCGTTTCGGGCTGTTGACCCTCATCAGCGTGGTACAAGCTGTACCTCAACGACCAAAAAACTGGTCCTTCAGGCATCTTGAAAAATCATGAAACGGGTAGTTAAGGCCAGAATGTAACAAAAAAAGGTAAACAAAAAGACAGATGATGCAAATATTTATATTTTTGTCTATTTAACTATCCTATTTAAAATCTGCACATTGTGAACAACAATATTATAGAGTTCTTATACCGGTTTTATTGGAGGTTTTGTGGAGAATGACAAAATAAAGTAGTTCACAGCGCACATTATGTAAATATAAGACGCCATTGCTCGATGCAAATATTTATATGTAATTCTACTGTCCTAAAAGCTTATGTCTATAGTTTGCTTAAATACCATTTCAAAGATTCCATCCTTCACAGTGTAGCATATATAAGCAGAATCGTCCAATACAGTATTAGAACTCTAAGAAGCGGGATGGTAGATTAAATTAGGGAAACTGTTGGGAGGGTTCAACACTGATGAGCTAAGCCTTTCTAATAGTTTTTCATCGCAGTAAGGACAGTAGAAGTTTGGTTTATGTGTAAAAGTAATAATGATGCTTTAATGAGATGATATTCTTAATACCCGAAAAACTCCGACCCAAAACCGTTTTTTTCATATTGAAGAAGAGTTTGTAGTATCCTTGGAGCTACACTGAGTTTACACGATTCAATCCTTATTGAAGACATGTGAAAAAAGTGAATTATTCCCTGCTTAAGTCATTCAACTTAATTTTGTAGACACATACCTTTAGTCTACAGCGGGAGAGAATAAATCTAACAAAACGGTCTACAGTAGATTAAGGCTACATGGAAATGTAACACAGTAAGGTAACAAAAACAATAGGACTATGTTAAAACTCAATGTTTTTGCAGGTTTTATTTTCCGGAGGACGAAAGATGAAGAGGTAATATCGTAGGCGGTCTCATTCTAGGCCTGAAAACACACTGGGATATTTTAGCAGGACACTGTAGACAACTCTGTCTGTAAACGTAATGTCAAATCTATGCCTAGGGTGAGAGAATTAGCCGTTGTAGACCGATAAAAAGATTTATTATCCGAGATACACCAAAATAAAACCAAGTTTTCGGTTCCAAACGTCTAAGCGTTAACGTTTTTGATTCAAAAATAAGAAAAAGTGACATTCTTTTAACGCAGAGCTTTTTCATGTTCAAACATTCCTGTAAATGAGTCATACGAGATGTCCTACAACACGCAACAACAATTTATTTCTCCAGCGAGAAAGCTAGAGCTTCAGAATACTGAACTCCTCAAACCCCGAGAATAATTTCAAGGCTTGTGAAGGCACAACACCGACACAATCATCGAAGACAAATCGACAACTCCAAAGTCAACGCCCCAAATATTAAACCATAGATTCCGAAAACAACTTTAAAATTTCTGGAGAAATATCACTTCTGAAGACAGTTACACAGCACCTCAAGACAATTACATATTTCCTGAATATTACTCTCCATAGTTACTGAAACCAACGTCATAATTTCTCAAGTAAACTCTTAAAAACAGTTCCACAGTTCTAGAAGACACCACTCCACAACTCCCCTGAAGACAGTTCCACCACTCCTGAAGACAACACTCCACACACAGTTCTAGAAGACACCACACAGTTCTAGAAAACACCACACAGAGCTCCACCCTCACAAAGAGGAAGACAAAAGGAGAAAGAGCCCCAATCCCCCGACGTTATCCCACGACACCTTATCTCGGGGTGTAATTGCCTCCCATTGTTCTTGGCATTTAGCGCCCGGGCAATTAAATCTAATCTCCACCCCCGCACCACATCACACCACCACAACAGTCAGGGAGCCTGGCTTCAGCACATCGAGGCCGCCGCATTCTGGTGACTCATCACTGATGTGACCAGGTCACCCAGGTGTGGGGAGAACCGAGCCGAACTGTAGGCCCTGGCATCTACTTCAACACAACAAATTACACAATACTCTAACCTCTTCTTCTTCTTTCTTATCTCACTCAATCATATTAGGGTACTGGGTGAAGTAGAATGCATCTGCCTTTGTCATTAAGACTGGGAGTACTACTCAGTGGCAGGCCGACTTAGCTCCAAAAGAAATGGCCGCCTCTGACATGAGGAACAGACGTCATGTCCAGCCGCTCCTAACATGGAGTACAAACGCTGCTCATCCTGTATCCCTGGAGCCCATACAAGGTACTATCGGCCGGGCCAGCTGAACCCAGGTTTTTTAGTGAGCTTGTTACTGCTCCCCCTCCTCCTTTTTCATCCAGGCTTGGGACCGGCAAAGGCGGAGTTCTGTGCACCTCACCATACTCTAACCTAATTGACTTAAGTCTCAGCAGGAACACTAACCTAACCTAATCATTAAGATCTCGGACTTACAGATCTCATCTCAATCCTGCCAACAGCTAAAACGATCAACATTACCATATACAGTGGACCCTCGGTTTGCGAGCATAATCCGTTCCAGAGCCATGCTCGTACTCCAAAACGCTCGTAGTGCGAAACTAATTTCTTATTTTTAATAATTGAAACTCGGGCAATTCTTCTTGCTACGAACAATTGCACAGTTTCCCACATTTTACATATTTCCCGAATCTGATCTGAAGGGAGGGATCCCAGTGAATTTTCATCCATCACGATTACGGGCAACCATCACGAGTTGCTCGTAATGCGAAATTTCACTCGTAATCCGAGGTAAAATTTTTCAAAAAATTTTGCTCGTACTGCGAAAAGCTCGTACTCCAAGGTGCTCGTAAACCGAGGGTCCACTGTAATCTGACCTAGAAATTTCCATCAAAATTATCCAATAACGGTAGAAATTATAACATACAAATATTCTACTTTAAAAAAAAAAAACACATTTTTATTTAAAAGAGGAATTGTAGCGCCATCTGTTATTAGCGATTTGAACTATTTTGACGCGTATCTAGCATATTTATCAAATAATACTTTTTATTTTCACGATTTTTCAACTCAATATTTTTACTGGGTGAATGCTCTACTAACATGTATGTTTTTAAAGAATAACTCTAATCTTGATCAAATTGACATGAAATAAAGTAAATAGAGGAGCTTCTTGATACTTCAAGAAGCTCCTCTATTTACTTTATTTCATGTCAATTTAACATGTATGTGTTTTATTCATATAAATTGTTATTTTGCTTATTAAATAATTTATTAGAAAAATAGTATAAACACATTTATTTTAAACAAAATAAAAAATATCAGAACTTATAAAATAAAAGAAGTTTATTTACCTTCTTTAAAAATATTTACATAAAAGCAATTTAACAAAACAAATTTAATCCAAAAAATTAAACAATCAAAATTTACACATCTCTCGACAGAATGTGTTTACTCTAGTCTTAGTCAAAACCCAATAAATAAATATATACACAATTTAATTATTTTTATACGTCTGCATAAGTCTAAGTCCATTTACATCATAAATGCTAAAAATGACTATTATTTACTTCAGAACTCAGTTACACCTCAGTTTTCCCAAGTCTACAGTGTCATGATCATGTTCTGACAAAGGCAGCAACTCATCCGAACGACAGCCTCTAGGCTTCGACCATTTCAAGTCAAACCAGAAGACGGCATTGAAGGAGAACATTTTCAACCTCACTCACCCGTGGTATCCATCCCGGAGACAAGGGAAGATCATCAATGTCAACTTGTCCCCCTTAGAGATGTCACCTGCTTGTAATGTCTCAAAACAGTACACACTAGACCAGAGGTTGGCAAAATGCAGCTCGCGAGACACATGTGGCTCTTTGAATGTGAAGCTGTGGCTCTTTATATAGTTCCATAGTAAATATTATATATTTTATTAAAAAAAAAAAAACATTTAAAAATCGTTCTGAATCGATTAACGAAGACTAGGCACCGATTCTATCTCTCAGCCCCTTGTACTCACCGCACCTCTCCCCTGTGACGTCACTGTAGTCAGTCCGTCGCAAGCTCTCGAATGACACCGTCATCGGATGTTTCTATGTAGGTTTTAAATCGCTCTCGACACAAGACAATTTGGTGTCTCACACCAACGACATATAGTTTGTTGCTTCAAGTAAAAGAGTGAGAAGCGAATTATTTTCTCAATGTATGTACATATATATAATACTTTTTTTTTGCTTATCCCTAGTACACGTGGTACAGGCCATGATAATCATGGTGGGTAGAAGTAGGCGACTGCTTTTACTGTAAGTGCACCACATGTCTACACATGTGAAAAGCAGTTCGACTTTGCACTTACAAATGTGCCAGAGCCCCGTTTGGTTACTTGCACTCGCTGGTGGGGTTGGACTTTTGCAAGAATCGGGGGTCATTGGAGCATTTTTTTTTAAACATAAAAAAGTGCCCAATACGGGAATCGAACCCGGGTCGTAGGGGTCGAAAACCAACGGTTTAGACCATTCTTCCACCGACCCCATATATAATAATATATTAATAAAAACCGAAGTAAAGTTAGGTAACATAATAAAAGTATTATATTTTTAAAAATATATATATTATACATTTTTTTAATCAAAAAATATACTATATATGAATAAATAGATATGTTTTTTTTTTTAATTTATTTATGCGACTAATATTTATTGTGATGGCAAGAAAAAACACTGTGGCTCTTTAAAACTTTGAAATTTTTGTACATTGTAGTTTTTGTCTCTTCCGACTCAAAAGTTTGACGACCTCTGCACTAGGCAAATCAGGTTTAAAAGAGCGGAGTGAATATATTCCTAACCTGTACCATCTACAAGTGAGAGGCGAAATAAGTCTCAGAACATCTTCTCTCATGTATAGAGACCACTAGAGAAATCTTGTATCATAATCCACAACAGGTATCTTACATTTAATTCACGTATAGAGTATCCATGATCTTGTGTTACATAGGATAATATAAAATATATTTATAATTTCTTTAAAAAATATACACTTTTCGGTCAGTTTTAATTTCTCAACGTTTCAACAGAAATTTTGTTGCCATCGTACTTCTATTTATTTCTCCTGACGAAGACAAAAGAATTTAATTGAAACTTTGATAAAATAAAACTTTAACTGACCGAAGTGTATCTTATTTCAAGAACTATGAAAGCCGGCCAGGCAACCTTTATCTTCAAGATATATATAATTATCCATAGAAGCATAGGGCGCCTCTCCCGTCAAAATAAACGTCAAAACCTGACGCCATCTATTGACCGTCACCGCAAACTAGTGGTTTCAAGTCGTTGACAAAGCCACAACACCAGCTTTGGCAAACTGAGAATCGTCCACCTATAGACCATGGTTTCGGGCTAATGGCCCTCGTCAGTCTAAGGCGGACTTTATTCCATGAGATCCACACGGGATCTAATGGAATCTTCACAATCTACCACAAATTTTCCATCTATATATATAATTATATATTTAAAATGGCATATCCTGACCAGGAGCACATGTGCTTTACAGAAGGCAGAGCGCTATCTGGTGGAACAGAAATCAACTAAACATTGATTTAACCTGTTCCCTGATATTTGGCCAACCAGATGGCGCTCTGCCTTCTGTAAAGCAAATGTGCTCCTGGTCAGGATATGCCATTTTTAATATTGATTTCAACACCTGATCTTTTTATCTTTTATTTTTTTCTTTCGTTTTTTAATATAATTATATGTATTTATACTGTTCCCCCTCAAATCTTATGTACATATTTCATTTAAAATACCATTTCCAAGAGTCTAGCTTCAGTATCAGTATAAAAGAAAAACAGTTAAATATAATATTACAGCAATATGGTAGATTAAACTGGCGAAACCGCTCGTAGGGTTCACTACTGATGAGCAAAGCACTTCCATTTTTTTGTCATAGCAGTAAGGGCAGTAGAAAATTGTTTTAATTTCGAAAAGAGAAGCATACGCGTTGAAAATAGTTTATATTTATTTTTTAAAATGTTCATACTGATTGTTCTGGTCCATCATGAACTTGTAGTATTCCAATAATTGATCTATTGCGTCTCTAATGATGGTTTTCTCTTCTCTGTTCTCTATCTTTTAGCGTTAGAGAACAAGGTAATCTCTAAGAACTAAAATTACGGAACAATTTCCATCCATAGTGTTAAGGTTTCTTTGTACTTAACGAAAAAAGGCCGTACTTCAGAGGCCTGTATAGGTTTTAAAAACTTCCCAGACGACACCCCAATGGTGATTCCAATGCCTCAGCCAAAGAGAGAATAAAGGCACGACCAAGAACTATTCACACACACACTTTATTTAAAAATCTCAATTATATACAAAATAGTCAACGGTCAATATATACATAATATAGTCACGACCGTCTTTCCTCAATTCCTCATCGGCCGCTGTCACGGATGCGCGCGCATCATCATTATGATCATTATCTTCTATAGAAGCTTCTATCTTTATAATTATGTATATTTACAAAAAGTCAATTCGCTCGCGCCTCTAGCGGTGAAAATGAGGGGTAATACCAGCTGACCTAATGTACATGTAAAGTTTGGAGCGGGACGTTTCACAAGAGTGACATCCACGGCTCCAATTTATAATTGTAACAAATAGTATTTGAATAAAAACATTCAATCGGGTAAAACACGGGCGTTGCCCGGGTCATTCGTCTAGTATATACATAATCACAGAAAATGATTTAATAAATAAATAACATCATAGAAAACTCAACAATAGTTAATTTGTATAGTTATGTTGAATACTTTGATTTCCTTTTCATTTTCCCTTCTCTCCTTTGTTTATGTTTTTTTTTTCCTTGATGAAAATGATGTATGGCGAGTCCTTACATGACGGAAATGTCCTAATAAAGCTATTGTTGTTGTTTTAGAAAGAACATTATCGAAACAGACGATTCTATGTAAATATTTGAAGTCACAAAGAGATATTCACATCGAATAAAAAGTTGATTTCATTTGATCGTATTTGAGTAAGTCTTTTCCGTTTACATTTTAATATTTAATTAAAAAGGCATATATTGGATCAAAATATCATTTATTTTACCAATATTTCAGTGGGCTGAATCGCACCAAATGACTTTTTCCTGTTCCCCAAACTTAAAGCAGTTCTAAAAGGAAGACATTTTGACACCAGGGATGACATAATAGAAAAATCGCTGCTGGCATTGAAGAGCATTCCAAAAGAGGCCTATAAAAACTGTTTCGACAATTGGGAGAAACGATGGCGCTGGTGCGTTGAAGCAAGGGGGGATTACTTTGAAAAGTTTTAATAATCAAAAAATATATATCTTACCTTTTTTTTTCATGGACCCAGTCCGGGAACTTATGGGACATACCTTGTATTAATTGATTGTATATGCATATTGGCTAAAACAAGATAATCTCAATGAGGGTAAATCTCTCGATATGCAAATTCCTCTCATTAAATCATAGAACATACATCAATAACACTCACATGCTATAGCAAATGAAACAGATAAAATTTATAAAAACATTGTTTCACACACAACATTTCAATTCTTAAAGCTAAAAAGAAAAACAACATAAAGCGATTTCAAATCCAATCAAAAGATAAACAATGAAAGATTCAAGGAGGCTTCTATAAGATGCCAAATATAGAAAAAGAAAAAAAGAATTTATCGATACAAATATAGGCGTGTCAATAGCTATTTTATTCTCACCCAAAGCTCAACGAGAACCATTCACATATAATTACTCCACAAAAAAACTTATAATAAACAAACGCGCAAAAGAAAGTGATGATTGCAGAGAGAAAATGTTGAGCATACACATCATTGGACGTCTGATCAATACAATTAGAACCGAATCAATGGCATGAACAAGTTAGGTGGTCTTCAAGGTGATTTGACACGATAGCTAGGTAGGTAGCAAGTGTAAAAGGGGAGAGGTGTGTTAACCTATCATCAACCCTATCATCATCCTCATAAAACCTATCATCATCACCGTAACACCTACCATTAGTAGACCCTACCCTAAGAAGAAACGGTAAACCTTCAATTAACCGCCAGTATATGTCGTCTAGATGTACAATTAACCTTAAAGAAAAGGTGTGAGAGCCCTTTACCCTTAGAAACCTTTTTTATTATTACTGTTGAAAAGAAGTCACTGGACACAATACGAAACTTAATTGTAGACCACATTTAGTACAAGATCTATTATCATTTCCAATTAGGCTTAGATGCATCCTTTTCATTCCATCTAGAGAAAGAGGCGTGAACTTCCATGTCTGTCATCACCCTTGTTTTTTTTTTGTATTCTTTTTTTTTTTTTTTGTTCTTGTGGGATGTTCATAGTACCTAGTGTGAAGAGTTTTAAAAAAATGATTTTTTAGAAGGTTATTATATTACTTAACGTTTTGTTAAAGCTTCCTTTTTTTATTATTGTTATTCGTTTTGGTGCAGATGTAATAAGACTGCCTATTTTGAATGGCTTGGAACAATTTGAAATTGTCAGTTGAAGTTCTTTCATCGTCTGTTATATTGCACGTCTGTATGGCACGACTTGTGGAAATGGTACTTCTGGTTTTATATCCGGTCTTTTATTCTTTTGGGATTTCTTTTTTTGAGTCTTCTTTTTTAAAAACTTTTATTGGCTTTCTTTCATGTAACATAACGGAATGTGCATTTTTATATGTGAATTTTGAAGGGAGGATATCTATATATATAAAAATGAATGTATGTGTGTGTGTGTGTGTGTGGTCTGTTTGTCCTTTATGCCTGACCAAACCACTCATTGGAACGCCATGAAACTTTGGGAAGTTATTTAGTATAGTACTGGGAAGGTTTCTAGCAAATAAAATTTTTGAAATAACTTTTCGCTTTAAAATAATCAAGATAAATATTCTAATTTATCTGTTATAATTCAACAATCTGCTCTAAATATTATCATGATGATACGATGATTTTGTAATGTAGAAAATTAGGAAAGACAAAATTCAGGATGACACGGCAATTTATTTGAGACAAGAATAATGATACAATTCCAAGGCAAGATACTATTCCTTTAACTTCCAATTACCGAGGGAACCAATTATTATTGATTTTATTCAACTTATTTCAAGTTACTATTTTCAAGGGACCGGGAAAAAATGTTCACTTTATTGAGAGATTCGTTAGACAAACCTTTACTCGGGTAAAACCCGGGCGAAGCCGGGTACGTCCATACAAGAATAATGATACAATTCCAAGGCAAGATACTATTCCTTTAACTTCCAATTACCGAGGGAACCAATTAATATTGATTTTATTCAAATTATCGAGTATTTTTCAAGGGACCGGGAAAAAATGTTCACTTTATCGAGAGATTCGTTAGACAAACCTTTACTCGGGTAAAACCCGGGCGAAGCCGGGTACGTCCGCTAGTTGTTCTATATAATAAAGGTCACCTCTCCTGTTAAAATGAACATTTAAACTAGACGCCATCTATTGACCGTCGCCGCAAACTAGCTGCCATGGGTCGGTGACAAAGCCACAACACCAGCTTTGGCAAACTGAGAAGCGTCCACCTAGAGACCATGGTTTCAGGCTAATGGCCCTCGTCAGTCTAGGGCGGACTTTATTCCATGAGATCCACAAGGGATAAAATGGAATCTTCGCAATCTGCCAAAGAGATGTTTAGCTGACAAAGTGGCTGGGCCAAATCTATGACCAAAATATGGATGGAAATTTTGTCGGGAGGATATTGATCTAAAAAAGCAAAGATCGCCTCTACCGTCAAAATAGACGTCAAAACTAGACACCATTTATTGACCATCGCCGCAAAGTAGCGGCCTCAAGTAGGGGACAAAAGCCACAATCAATACCAGCTTTGGCAAACTGAGAAGCGTCCACCTAGACACCATGGTTTCTGGCTAATGGCCCTCGTCAGGGCTGAGAAGAAAGGTAACCTTTATCTTTATAGCTAACGTAATGTAGTATGGATAGATTTTAGTAATTTTTTATTGATAATGATAATAATGAGAAGGAATTTAAGGAATATTAAATCGTATTTTATACAATGTTTCTTGATGGTAATTTTTTTTCTTTTGCTTATCCCTAGTACACGTGGTACAGACCCTGATAATCATGGTGGGTAGAAGTAGGCGACTGCTTTTACTGTAAGTGTACTACATGTCTACACATGTGAAAAGTAGTTCGACTTTGCACTTACAAATGTGCCAGAGCCCAGTTTGGTTACTTGCTGGTGGGGTTGGACTTTTGCAAGAATTGGGGGGCATTGGAGCATTTTATTATTATTTTTTTTTATCAGAAAAAAGTGTCCAATGCGGGAATCGAACCTGGGTCGTAGTGGTCGAAAACCAATGATTTAGACCATCCTTCCACCGACCCCCCTAGATGGAATATGAACCGTCAGATCTGTTACAACGAGCTAACTTATAAAACAACCTTCTATTTGCTTTTCATCCGCTGATTTCACCCAAGTTCAGCAAAAAGAGTTCAGATTCCCCTCAACATAAAGTTATTGAAAGAAAATATTGATAAATGCAATGATTTCGGAATATCCAGAAGTGACTTAAATAATAACTTGTTTGAGTCAAAAGGTGATCCATTGGAAAATTTATATATTAAAAAGACGTACCTGGATCTGTGAAAGAAGGAAAAACAAAATTTTCTCAAAATATTTCGAGAGATTGCGCTTTCTTTATCAATTTATTGCACATTTTTTTTGAAAATAATTTGTTTTTTTTTTCTTTAACAGATCCAAGTACGCCTATTTATATTTAAATATCACCATTTGTGAGAGAAATATATCTTAATGAAAAAAAAAGAGATTTCAACATACACCTTAATTTAAACATGTTATTAGAGAGTCCAATGGATAGTTAACATTTTTTTTTTCAATAAACATTAATTAAAAAAAAAAACAAGTAATAAGGTAAAATAAGCAACCGATTAATTATATTTTAAAGGCTAAATAAATATATACAGAAGATAAAGTAATATCTGCAGATGATGATCATCAGGAGACGATAATGTAATATCAGCAGACGATAATATAAAATCTGCAGACGATAATGTAATATCAGCAGACGATAATAATCTGCAGACGATGATATAAAATCTGCAGACGATAATATAAAATCTGAAGACGATAATATAAAATCTGCAGACGATGATATAAAATCTGCAAACGATAATGTAATATCAGCACACGATAATAATTTTGCAGACGATCTTAATCTGCAGACGATAATGTAACATTTACAAAACAATTAACAAATAACATATCCACAAAAATACGATTATTATATTTAAAATAAATCCTATATACATACACAATTCAATACAAAATATCAGTATAAATCAACACAATAACAAGCTAAAATATAGAGAGAATAAAAAAATCAAGTCACAACATCAATATTCTATTTTAAAGAGAATTAATTTTGTACACGACTATTAAAAAAAAAAAAGCAGACGAGAGTTATAGAGTTAAGTGGTTGGCGGAATGGAATGCCAAAAGAGGTAGATCAAGGCTCCATATTTCATTCACCACAAGTGCCGGCCGCATTATTAATTACAAATAAAATAGAAACCGTTCGCTCATTCTTAATAGGCTTCGTCTGCCCGCTTATTTCATCGTCTGCTATTGCGCATCTTTGTCTCCAAGATGGATCAGTAGGTGTTGACAATACATTTCATTTGTCATCTACTTGAAAATAGGACAAATTGTAGATAAAGAAATCCATTCTTGTGCTTGTTGGGTTATTCTTGTAATGGAAAAGTACTTCATTCATTGCTCTTTATTTATCTATGTCAACAGCAAATCCTTCAATGAACACTTATGTTCAGTAGAATGTGTGTCTTAAATTCTCATTTACAAAATTTAATAGAGACTTCATTTTTGTTATGTAGATGTAAAATGTTATTTTATTTCTTAATTCTGATCTTAATTTTATTTCTGTGTGTGTACTACACGCATGGACAAAACTTAAGGAAGTTGTACCTTTCAGCATGTATATCGGGACAATAACTCTGAAAGATATTACAGTGACCTTTATTGAAGACTTACAAACAAAACTTTAGGAAGTTGTAGCTTTCAACATGTATATCGGGATTGAGACAATAATTCTAAAAGATATTACAGTGACCTTTATTGAAGACACACGAGATAACCAAGTGTAAGCAGCCTCTGTCTCCTTAAAAAAAAAAAAACTGATGACTTGCGACATAAAAAAACTTTTCACATCTTCGAGTTTTATCCATTGTGCATTTATAGGCATTTTCCAATATATTACCACGTGGAAAATTAGGAAAGACAATCTCCAGTATGACACAGCAATTTATTTAAGACAAGAACAAACTAGGAAGGATAAACAAAAGATAAGCAATGAGGGAAGTTTGCAGAGTAGTAAAATATAAACATTAAAAATTGATACTCTGTTAATAAAATAATAAATACTTTGCTACATAGCTCCTCCCTATGGGAGCTGTGACCCTCAGCTTGCAATTATTGTAGATACTGACATGGATCTGACGTACTTCTGCCAATAATTCCATCGAAGTCTTGGAACTTTGTTCCTAGTACCTTTGCGTTCTTTTTCTTGCGGCGTGAAGAGCGGCTTTGTCGTCGTATCGTCGTCTATAGGGACATCGTCATCTTGGAAGGAAGTCTTGGCTTTGACACGTTGGTGGAATCCTGGAACCAGTCTCTGAAAATGTAGATCACAGCACCATTGGCCTCGAGGTCTTCTCGGCGACTTCAGTTTGTCTACCTTAATTT
>CP092874.1:29066727-29120634 GCA_030710605.1 Cordylochernes scorpioides
CAGGGGCCATGCTAATCTTCTCTATATCCTTCCTATTGTAGTAGTGGTACCGCCGAATTAGTATCACAGGGGCCATGCTGATCTTCTCTGTATCCTTCCTATTGTAGTAGTTGTACCGCCGAACTGGTATCACAGGGGCCATGATAATCTTCTCTGTATCCTTCCTATTGTAGTAGTTGTACCGCCGAATTAGTATCACAGGGGCCATGCTAATCTTCACTCTATTCTTCCTATTGTAGTAGTTGTACCGCCGAACTAGTATCACAGAGGCCATGCTAATCTTCTCTGTATCCTTCCTATTGTAGTAGTTGTACCGCCGAACTGGTATCACAGGGGCCATGATAATCTTCTTTGAATCCTTCCTATTGTAGTAGTTGTACTGCCGAACTGGTATCACAGGGGTCATGCTAATCTTCTCTGTATCCTTCCTATTGTAGCAGTTGTACCGCCGAACTGGTATCACAGGGACCATGATGATCTTCTCTGTATCCTTCCTATTGTAGTAGTTGTACCGCCGAACTGGTATCACAGGGACCATGCTAATCTTCTCTGTATCCTTCCTATTGTAGTAGTTGTACCACCGAACTGGTATCACAGGGGCCATGTTAATCTTCTCTGTATCCTTCCTATTGTAGTAGTTGTACCGCCGAATTGGTATCACAGGGGCCATGCTAATCTTCTCTGTATCCTTCCTATTGTAGTAGTTGTACCGCCGAACTGGTATCACAGAGGCCATGCTAATCTTCTCTGTGTCCTTCCTATTGTAGTAGTTGTACCGCCGAACTGGTATCACAGGGGCCATGCTAATCTTCTCTGTATCCTTCCTATTGTAGTAGTTGTACCGCCGAACTGGTAACGCGGGGGCCATGCTAATCTTCTCTGTATCCTTCCTATTGTAGTAGTTGTACCGCCGAACTGGTATCACAGGGACCATGCAAATCTTCTCTGTATCCTTACTATTGTAGTAGTTGTACCGCCGAACTGGTATCACAGGGGCCACGCTAATTTTTTCTGTATCCTTCTTATAGCAGTAATTGTACGGCTAAAAAAAAAGAAGATGGATTTCGAATCCAATCCCTCAAGAATGAAAGAAAGAAAGAAAAAAAAAGAAGTGGAAGAAGAAAGATGATGCGCCCAAACAGGTCGCCGCGGCTAATCACTTTCTAAATGCAATAAATAAATGAGGCGCACGCACGAACCAACGTGAAACCTAATAAAGAATCGTGGGGCAGGAACAAAGAAACACTCGTTGGGAAAGAGATGGGAGAAGATGAAGAAGAAAAAAAAAGAGTAAGAAGCATTCACAGTGGTGGATGCCTAGGGAATGAAGTCTTGCATCCATCACGCCTAGTTAACACTGATGTAACTAGAGCTTCTCCTCACAGGCTGTGGAGCGCCAACACCCACTCACGCGGTGTCCCCCAATTCCATCATAAATCCCTGACCTCTGAGATGATGAATGGATTCTTCAAGTGGAGGAAGAAGAAGATTTATCGATGCTACCGTTCTTCTATTGATGAAGAAGGATTTTGAAAAATTTCGGGGTGTTAGATTATTGTTCATAAATTGGTTGACTCTTCTTGCCTGGAATTGTTTTTGGAGAGGAATCTTTTTCCTTATTTTTAGATTATATTGTGAGAATTACTTTAGTTTAAAAATAAAATGCTTAGTAGTACAACTACTAAAATTGGAAGGATACAGAGAATATTAGCATGGCCCCTGTGATACCAGTTCGGCGGTACAACTACTACAATAGGAAGGATACAGAGAGGATTAGCATGGCCCCTGTGATACCAGTTCGGCGGTACAACTACTGCAATAGGAAGGATACAGAGAATATTATCATGGCCCCTGTGATACCAGTTCGGCGGTACAACTACTACAATAGGAAGGATACAGAGAAGATTAGCATGGCCCCTGTGATACCAGTTCGGCGGTACAACTACTACAATAGGAAGGATACAGAGAGGATTAGCATGACCCCTGTGATACCAGTTCGGCGGTACAACTACTGCAATAGGAAGGATACAGAGAATATTATCATGGCCCCTGTGATACCAGTTCGGCGGTACAACTATTACAATAGGATGGATACAGAGAAGATTAACATGACCCCTGTGATACCAGTTCGGAGGTACAACTACTACAATAAGAAGAATACAGAGATTAGCATGGCCCCTGTGATACCAGTTCGGCGGTACAACTACTACAATAGGAAGAATACAGAGAAGATTAGTATGGCCCCTGTGATACCAGTTCGGCGGTACAACTACTACAATAGGAAGGATACAGAGAGGATTAGCATGGCCCCTGTGATACTAGTTCGGCGGTACAACTACTACAATAGGAAGGATACAGAGAAGATAAGGCACAATTTGGATTGTAGGTTATAAACATAAGGTAATAAGACCAAATCCAAATAAATAAATAGTGTGTGACGTTTCGGTAACAGCGTTGTTACCATCTTCAGACAAAAGTACTGAATGAGAAATTTTCCCACAGCATGTTTTTAAAGAGTTACTGTTATCAAGTGTAAACAAGATAAGATGAAGATAGTTATCTGAGAAACACAGAATATTATTCTTAAAATTAAAAGTGGAAACCCTCCCCTTTTTTTAAATAATTAAAACCATATCTATAAATATCATTTATATTTCCTCTTTCTTCCATTCTGTTAATTGTAGCACATTTCTTTTGAATGAAAAAGGCTTCTTTAAATTGTCTCTTAAAATAATTTTTCTCATAATCTAGTATCTTTGTTTATTTTAGGTTAAAATTATTATGTCCTGTGATTTTTCTATGTTCTACAAGTGCAGAATTCTCAATTTTATCCCATTTCAGAGCATATTCATGGTTTTATATTCTTTCTTTTAAAGTTCTGGATGTTTGTCTTACATAACATTGGTAACATTTTTCACATTTCACTTCATAAATTAAACCTGCTCTATTTGGTATGTGAGTGTTCTTATGGTTGTTGATATATTGAGAGATAGGGTTACATGGTTTCCATGCAATTTTTATTTTTCATACTTTTTTAATATATTAGTAAAATTTCTTGCAAATTTTTGGTTTATAAATGGCAATGTGATAAATTTGGCTTCTTTGTTTTTGCACTTTAGATTTTGAATTAAAGTATTATTCTCATATTTTTGGTCCATTGATAGATAGAATAATAGAAGACATGAACCAAAAATATGAGAATAATACTTTAAATCAAAATCTAAAGTGCAAAAACAAAGAAGCCAAATTTATCACATTGCCATTTATAAACCAAAAATTTGCAAGAAATTTTACTAATAAATTCAAAAAGTATGAAATATCCTTTAATAAATACATACAATATATACATTTTATTTAATTATTTATATTTGATATTTTATATTCATTTTCCGTTTTTACAACAAAGCAACATGGAAGAGCGATTATCGCTTGAAAGCTAGCGTTTTGTAAGAAACTCATTGTGAGAAAATATTTTGTAATTTTAAAACTTTTTCACAATTTTATCATGAATAAAGCAACATATATCATCTATATAGATAATACCGTAACAGAGTTTTCCATTGTAAAGTCCTGAGCTATCTCCTCCGAAGATTCTGAACTACACATAACAATCTATATACCAAAATTTTCGTTATTTTTTTCTTCGTATGATAGGCCTGTTTTTATTTTCCTAATGTTAACAGTTATTTTTATTTTTTAATTTAATCTATTTTACAATCGTAGATTTTTTGCATTTATCATCATCAATTCATTTGTTTTGAAATGCGTAAAAATGTGTTTTGAAATAATATATATTTCTGATTCATTTGATTATGTAAGTACTTTGTTATAGTTTTTCATTTAAATATATAAATTTTTCGAATTGTAGATTGAATTATTACTTTTATTCTATAATAATTATCTTTTATAAGTGTTTGTTATAGTTTTTCATTTGAATTTAGCTCCATTTTTGTGTCTTATTTCTTCTTTATATTAAAACTTAGAATAAAGCTTTGCTTTTTTATATACATGTTTATTACACATTTAGCAATACTTTTTCTTTATATTTGCTCTTATTTACTCATTTTTTTACTCTTTCACAATCAGATTTTGAAAATGGCTAAATGGCTTCACTTCTCCCTATTTGCTTTTGTAGCTTTTCTTATAAAAAAATATTAGAACTTAGAATTAAGCTTTGCTTTTTTATATACATGTTTGTTACACATTTAGCAATATATATACCAAAATATTTTTTGAATACTTACCTCTTTTAGTGAATTTTTGTCAGGGGGGCTGCAAAAGTGCCGTACTTATGCAGTATTTTGATGCTTTTCCTGTGAAAAGGATAATGAAATTTAAAATTAAGCTTTGCTTTTTTATATACATGTTATTTACACATTTAGCAATATATACACAGAAATATTTTTGGAATATTTAACTTTTTTGGTGCATTTTTGTCAGGGAAGCTATGGACTGCCGTAATCATGCATTATGTTGATGTTCTTCTCATAAAAAAAATATTTGGGTTTGGAATTGGGCTTTGCTTTTTGTATACATGTTTTTTACATATTTAGCAATTTACACACAGAGAAATTTTGGGATATTTAACTTTCTTGGTGAATTTTTGTCAGGGAAGCTATGGACTGCCGTAATCATGCGGCTGCAAAAGTGCCGTACTTATGCAGTATTTTGATGCTTTTCCTGTGAAAAGGATAATGAAATTTAAAATTAAGCTTTGCTTTTTTATATACATGTTATTTACACATTTAGCAATATATACACTGAAATATTTTGTGAATTTTTGTCAGGGAAGCTATGGACTGCCGTAATCATGCATTATGTTGATGTTCTTCTCATAAAAAAGATATTTGGGTTTGGAATTGGGCTTTGCTTTTTTGTATACATGTTTTTTACATATTTAGCAATTTACACACAGAAAAATTTTGGAATATTTAACTTTCTTGGTGAATTTTTGTCAGGGAAGCTATGGACTGCCGTAATCATGCGGCTGCAAAAGTGCCGTACTTATGCAGTATTTTGATGCTTTTCCTGTGGAAAGGATAATGAAATTTAAAATTAAGCTTTGCTTTTTTATATACATGTTATTTACACATTTAGCAATATATACACAGAAATATTTTTGGAATATTTAACTTTTTTGGTGAATTTTTGTCAGGGAAGCTATGGACTGCCGTAATCATGCATTATGTTGATGTTCTTCTCATAAAAAAAATATTTAGGTTTGGAATTGGGCTTTGCTTTTTTGTATACATGTTTTTTAGATATTTAGCAATTTACACACAGAAAAATTTTGGAATATTTAACTTTCTTGGTGAATTTTTGTCAGGGAAGCTATGGACTGCCGTAATCATGCAATATGTTGATGTTCTTCTCATAAAAAAAATATTTGGGTTTAGAATTGGGCTTTGCTTTTTTATATACATACTAGCCGAGTGACCCGGGCAACGCCCCGGGTTTACCCGAAGGACCCGCAGGTGAGAAACTATAGAAGAAAAATTTTAACAAATCAGAAAATGAAATTGCAAACAACAGAACTACACTTCTTTAAGGACATGAGAGCACATGCACTGTATCACCATACGTGTACCATTTTCAAAGACCCTGCTTAGGATTAAAACTTCTCAGAAGCATAACAATAGTACCAACCTAGAGGTTAACTGGTGTGGATGCATTCCTCTGGGAGTAAGACTATTGAGAAATTCAGTAGGGAGTTATTTTGCTTCTCCGCATTCTAACACTCCAACTGTTAACACTGTGGAAACACTGACTCATGTTTGGTAAGCAATTTCAGGGAAGAAACTATAGACATTGGATTAAATAAATTATTAATTAAATTGCATTAAATAAAAATTATTAGATTTAAATAAATATTATTAGAGTGAAAAAAAAAGAAAAAATTAACAAATTAGAAAATAAAATTTCGAAAAATACAACTATATTGCAGATAAGATAAGAGGACCTTATTAAAAAATAATAAACAAACTGTAATTCGACACTATCGATAATTCGACACTTTCGATAATTCGACACTTTCGATAATTCGACCATTTTAAAAATCAAATTTACAAGGTTGATTGTTGTTTAAATACAACTTTGCTTTTGCATGCATAAACACAGGCTCTTGTAGCAAGAACCCAAATATTATTTATAGTCATAGCAAAAGCCAACTTTAGTGAAAACTGATGCCTCTTCAGAATGAATGGAAGACTGAAATCTGAAGGAGCAGAAGATATGGGTCATTTATACTTTCACCAATGCCTTTAGGATCTTTGCGATGGAACGCGTATGGTGTTTCAGCGCATGTGCTCTCATGTCCTTGAAGCACATATACTGACAGTGCCCAAAGTTGAACACACTGTATAGTGTCTGAAATATCTTTGGCCCCTTCGGATACCAACCTTCGCTTCATTCTAGAGAGGCGTTAGTTTTCATGTCATATCTGTAATATAGTTTTGTTGTTTGCAATTTTCTTTTTTTTTTTCCTTTCAAATATGTATCCACTCTGAAATATAGTTTGTAAATTTTTATTCCAATTTATTTTCTTATATATATATGTATTTTTTTTTCATTTCCAAAATATTTATTTATACTTTCACCAATGCCTTTAGGATCTTTGCGATGGAACACGTATGGTGTTTCAGCGCATGTGCTCTCATGTCCTTGAAGCACATATACTGACAGTGCCCAAAGTTGAACACACTGTATAGTGTCTGAAATATCTTTGGCCCCTTCGGATACCAACCTTCGCTTCATTCTAGAGAGGCGTTAGTTTTCACTAAGGTTGGCTTTTGCTATGACTATAAATAAGGCTCAAGGCCAAACCTTGGCTACAAGAGCCTGTGTTTACGCACGGACAACTTTATATGTGGCTTTTTCAAGTGTGCGAACATTGGATAGCATACATGTAAAGATGACCCATATCTTCTGCTCCTTCAGATTTCAGTCTTCCATTCATTCTGAAGAGGCATCAGTTTTCACTAAAGTTGGCTTTTGCTATGACTATAAATAATATTTGGGTTCTTGCTACAAGAGCCTGTGTTTATGCATGCAAAAGCAAAGTTGTATTTAAACAACAATCAACCTTGTAAATTTGATTTTTAAAATGGTCGAATTATCGAAAGTGTCGAATTATCGAAAGTGTCGAATTATCGATAGTGTCGAATTACAGTTTGTTTATTTATTTTTTAATAAGGTCCTCTTATCTTATCTGCAATATAGTTGTATTTTTCGAAATTTTATTTTCTAATTTGTTAATTTTTTCTTTTTTTTTCACTCTAATAATATTTATTTAAATCTAATAATTTTTATTTAATGCAATTTAATTAATAATTTATTTAATCCAATGTCTATAGTTTCTTCCCTGAAATTGCTTACCAAACATGAGTCAGTGTTTCCACAGTGTTAACAGTTGGAGTGTTAGAATGCGGAGAAGCAAAATAACTCCCTACTGAATTTCTCAATAGTCTTACTCCCAGAGGAATGCATCCACACCAGTTAACCTCTAGGTTGGTACTATTGTTATGCTTCTGAGAAGTTTTAATCCTAAGCAGGGTCTTTGAAAATGGTACACGTATGGTGATACAGTGCATGTGCTCTCATGTCCTTAAAGAAGTGTAGTTCTGTTGTTTGCAATTTCATTTTCTGATTTGTTAAAATTTTTCTTCTATAGTTTCTCACCTGCGGGTCCTTCGGGTAAACCCGGGGCGTTGCCCGGGTCACTCGGCTAGTTCCGTAATATTACCTCAAACTAAGTAACAAAAATATATAAAGTTTATATTTAGAACCAAAAGATTATTTGTATATATTGGATCAGACGATTTTCTTTGATGATATGAAACGCTCAAACGCGAATATGGAGGAAAAGTGTGTATTCAGTAAACACATTCTTCTCTTATATAGCTTATTTATTATATTTACATATACCTGTTGGAGAAGAGACTTGTCCGAAAGCTTTTAATGAAAATAAATCGAAGAAAATAAAAGCGTTAACCTTCTTTTTTTCTTGTTTGTTTTAAGCATCAGAATTACAAGATGTGTCATTACAATTACAATTATTTTATTTCCAAAGCGCTATATCCCGCAAGGGATACTTGCGCCAAACAAGGAGAAAAGTTTATTTACATAAGTTATTTACATTATTCAACGCATGAAAACATTAGATATCCAGATTTTGTAGAAAGTTTAGAATGTATTTACAAAATGAATTGAACTTTAAATATGATTTTTTATCGGGAATCAAATCGTTAAGTTCACAAACAACTAATTCATTCTTCATTCTATAATCTTGAAATGCTGGGCAATCGATCAGTAGATGTCTTGAGGTTTGTTCCTCAATATCACAAAAGCAACTTGAATCCTCCACTGCCTTTATTCTATTTTAAAAACTTTTGAAATTTCCGTGGTTTGTAACAAATTGAGTATTATAAAAATTTGGACGAAAATGTCATGATATACCTTTCATCACATTGACATTTATTGTAATTAGTAAAATTATTGTTCTTGGTTGTCAAAGAATATCGTTTGTTGTATGTATCTCTATTCTTTTAGAATAACAGCAAATACATATCTTATATCAGCCACGAATTTAAAGAGCATACGATCGTTTTCTGATATAAAAAAAGTTCTTCTTTGTGTTTCATCTTTTTTATAGCATAAAGGGAGATTTTAGTTGTCTTACAAATGTTCTCAAACCATCAACAACCAACAATAACATAACAGATATAATCATAGATAAAAAAAACATACAAATAAACATCACACTATAATACCAACATAACCATTGATATCATGATGCATCAGCGCTCATTCCAAGAGTCCAGCATCAGTATCACTATAAAAGGAAGTTCCAAAAATGCAATTTAGCAGCGGTATGGTACATTAAACTGGCGAAACCGCTGAAAGAGTTCACCACTGATGAGCCAGGTTCTCCTTTTAATTTTTTCATTGCAGTAAGAGCAGTAGAAATTGTTTAATATTCAAAAGAATCATACGCGTCTATAATAGTTTCAAATATTCACAACCATTGATATACAAACAAAACCCACAACTTTCACATCAATTCAATGAAAAACACAACACACCAGGCCCTCCCTTTAATTTTTCCATTGCAGTAAGGACAGTAGAAATTGTTTAATTTTCAAAAGAATCATACGCGTCTATAATAGTTTCAAATATTCACAACCATTGATATACAAACAAAACCTACAACTTTCACATCAATTCAATGAAAAACACAACACACAATCTTACAGCTTTAATTAAGTTTTAATTTTTTTTTTTACGGTTTGGAGAAGTAAAAAGACGAAGAGGTCTGTACCACCTGGAGTTGATAATTGATTAGGTTTTCCAAATGGGTAATTAAAGCTCCCCATTTTTGCGGTGTTCTCTAAATCCCCCCTATTTCTCTCGCGTTGTATTCCCACCACCGGCAACTTTGTTAATGGAACTCCACCGCCGATATTTTCTGTCAGCTCATCTTTTTTTTGTTCTCTCTTTCTCCCCCCTAACCTAATCTAACCTAACCAAGCTTTAATTAGTAATGGTTTGTGAAATCGTGATCGGTATCTATCATTTCCTGGGGGAATTCTTGATGGTTCGATCTTTTGTTGGTTTTGATGGTAGGTTGTGATAGGTTTGTTTGACCGGCCATCCTTCATCCCAGTCAGACTGTATGGCGGCCTCTACAGTCAGAGGTCAATGGTCATCATTTTTTATATTACTGTGATATAGCATCAGTAATTGATGAGCATGGTTGAAACAGCTTGTACTGTAAGCTATGTTATATATGTCTACACAGGTAGTACCAGGCCATGATAACATGGTGGGTAGAGGGTTGTGACAGCTTGTACTGTAAGTACACCACATATCTACACATGTAGTACCAGGCCATGATAACATGGTGGGTAGAGGGTTGTGACAGCTTGTACTGTAAGTACACCAAATGTCTACACATGTAGTACCAGGCCATGATAACATGGTAGGTAGAAGGTTGTGACAGCTTGTACTGTAAGTACACCACATGTCTACACATGTAGTACCAGGCCATGATAACATGGTGGGTAGAAGGTTGTGACAGCTTGTACTGTAAGTACACCACATGTCTACACATGTAGTACCAGGCCATGATAACATGGTGGGTAGAAGGTTGTGACAGCTTGTACTGTAAGTACACCACATGTCTACACATGTAGTACCAGGCCATGATAACATGGTGGGTAGAGGGTTGTGACAGCTTGTACTGTAAGTACACCACATGTCTACACATGTAGTACCAGGCCATGATAACATGGTGGGTAGAGGGTTGTGACAGCTTGTACTGTAAGTACACCACATGTCTACACATGTAGTACCAGGCCATGATAACATGGTGGGTAGAGGGTTGTGACAGCTTGTACTGTAAGTACACCACATGTCTACACATGTAGTACCAGGCCATGATAACATGGTGGGTAGAGGGTTGTGACAGCTTGTACTGTAAGTACACCACATGTCTACACATGTAGTACCAGGCCATGATAACATGGTGGGTAGAGGGTTGTGACAGCTTGTACTCTAAGTACACCACATGTCTACACATGTAGTACCAGGCCATGATAACATGGTGGGTAGAAGGTTGTGACAGCTTGTACTCTAAGTACACCAAATGTCTGCACATGTAGTACCAGGCCATGATAACATGGTGGGTAGAGGGTTGTGACAGCTTGTACTCTAAGTACACCAAATGTCTGCACATGTAGTACCAGGCCATGATAATCACGAAGCATTTATTGCCAAGGGTAACAAGGAGTCACTAAAATAAATAATTGCTAAATTTAAAAAATCTATCAAAATGATATTTTAGGCTGATCCACAGTTAGGGTTGATATTATTAATTGATCTGCTAACAAAGCTTCAACTATCAAATCCTGAAAAAAATTGTTACGCTGATAGCGTGTCAATAGAAGGCTTAAAAATAGTACCCATTCTTAAAGTATTGATTGGAAATATTGTAGCGAAGTATTTATCATTTTTATGCTTACATTTTGTTACTATATAAACTTCCCTCATTGCTTACATTTTGTTACTATATAAACTTCCCTCATTGCTTACATTTTGTTACTATATAAACTTCCCTCATTGCTTACATTTTGTTACTATATAAACTTCCCTCATTGCTTATCTTTTGTTTATCATTCTTAGTTTGTTCTTGTCTTAAATAAATTGCTGTGTCATCCTGGAGTTTGTCTTTTCTCATTTTCCACGTGGCATTTTGTTGGAGATGCTGGGTAAGTTAGGGAAGTCAAACTGAAGATCGCCGAGAAGACCTCGAGGCCATGGGTGCTGTGATCTACATTTTCAGAGACTGGTTCCTGGATTCCACCGCCGTGTCAAAGCCAAGACTTTCTTCCAAGATGACAATGTCCCTATAGACGACGATACGACGACAAAGCCGCTCTTCACGCCGCAAGAAAAAGAACGCAAAGATACTAGGAACAAAGTTCCAAGACTTCGATGGAATTATTGGCAGAAGTACGTCAGATCCATGTCAGTATCTACAATAATTGCAAGCTGTGGGTCACAGCTCCCATAGGGAAGGAGCTATGTAGCAAAGTATTTATTATTTTATTAACAGAGTATCAATTTTTCATGTTTATATTTTGCTACTCTGTAAACTTCCCTCATTGCTTATCTTTTGTTTATCATTCATAGTTTGTTCTTGCCTGAAATAAATTGCTGTGTCATCCTGGAGATTGTCTTTCCTAATTTTCCACGTGGTAATATATTGGAAAATGCCTATAAATGCACAATGGATAAAACTCGAAGATGTGAAAAGTTTTTTTATGTCGCAAGTCATCTTTTTTTTTTTTTAAGGAGACAGAGGCTGCTCACACTTGGATATCTCGTGTGTCTTCAATAAAGGTCACTGTAATATCTTTCCGAGTTATTGTCTGAATTCCGATATACATGCTAAAAGGTACAACTTCCTTAAGTTTTGTTTGTAAGTCTTCATAAAGGTCACTGTAATATCTTTCCGAGTTATTGTCTGAATCCCGATATACATGCTGAAAGGTACAACTTCCTTAAGTTTTGTTTGTAAGTATTCAATAAAGATCACTGTAATATCTTACAGAGTTATTGTCTGAATCCCGATATACATGCTAAAAGGTACAACTTCCTTAAATTTTGTTTGTAAGTCTTCAATAAAGGTCACTGTAATATCTTTCAGAGTTATTGTCTGAATCCCGAAATACATGCTAAAAGGTACAACTTCCTTAAGTTTTGTTTGTAAGTCTTCAATAAAGGTCACTGTAATATCTTTCAAAGTTATTGTCTGAATCCCGATATACATGCTAAAAGGTACAACTTCCTTAAGTTTTGTTTGTAAGTCTTCAATAAAGGTCACTGTAATATCTTTCAGAGTTATTGTCTGAATCCCGAAATACATGCTAAAAGGTACAACTTCCTTAAGTTTTGTTTGTAAGTCTTCAATAAAGGTCACTCTAATATCTTTCAGAGTTATTGTCTGAATCCCGATATACATGGTAAAAGGTACAGCTTCCTTAAGTTTTGTTTGTAAGTCTTCAATAAAGGTCACTGTAATATCTTTCAAAGTTATTGTCTGAATCCCGATATACATGCTAAAAGGTACAACTTCCTTAAGTTTTGTTTGTAAGTCTTCAATAAAAGTCATTGTAATATCTTTCAGAGTTATTGTATGAATCCCGATATACATGCTGAAAGGTACAACTTCCTTAAGTTTTGTTTGTAAGTCTTCAATAAAGGTCACTGTAATATCTTTCAGAGTTATTGTCTGAATCCCGATATACATGGTAAAAGGTACAACTTCCTTAAGTTTTGTTTGTAAGTCTTCAATAAAAGTCATTGTAATATCTTTCAGAGTTATTGTATGAATCCCGATATACATGCTGAAAGGTACAACTTCCTTAAGTTTTGTTTGTAAGTCTTCAATAAAGGTCACTGTAATATCTTTCAGAGTTATTGTCTGAATCCCGATATACATGGTAAAAGGTACAACTTCCTTAAGTTTTGTTTGTAAGTCTTCAATAAAGGTCACTGTAATATCTTTCAGAGTTATTGTCTGAATCCCGATATACATGGTAAAAGGTACAACTTCCTTAAGTTTTGTTTGTAAGTCTTCAATAAAGGTCACTATAATATCTTTCAGAGTTATTGTCTGAATCCCGATATACATGGTAAAAGGTACAACTTCCTTAAGTTTTGTTTGTAAGTCTTCAATAAAGGTCACTGTAATATCTTTCAGAGTTATTGTCTGAATCCAGATATACATGCTAAAAGGTACAACTTCCTTAAGTTTTGTTTGTAAGTCTTCAATAAAGGTCACTGTAATATCTTTCAGAGTTATTGTCTGAATCCAGATATACATGCTAAAAGGTACAACTTCCTTAAGTTTTGTTTGTAAGTCTTCAATAAAGGTCACTGTAATATCTTTCAGAGTTATTGTCTGAATCCAGATATACATGCTAAAAGGTACAACTTCCTTAAGTTTTGTCCATGCGTGTAGTACACACACAGAAATAAAATTAAGATCAGCATTAAGAAATAAAAAAACATTTTACATCTAGATAACAAAAACGAAGTCCCTATTAAATTTCGTAAATAAGAATTTACAACCCACATTCTACTGAACATAAGTGTTCATTGAAGGATTTGCTGTTGACATAGATAAATAAAGAGCAATGAATGAAGTACTTTTCCATTACAAGAATAACCCAACAACCACAAGAATGGATTTCTTTATCTACAATTTGTCCTATTTTCAAGTAGATGACAAATGAAATGTATTGTCAACACCTACTGATCCATCTTGGAGACAAAGATTCGCAATAGCAGACGATGAAATAAGCGGGCAGACGAAGCCTATTAAGAATGAGCGAACGGTTTCTATTTTATTTGTAATTAATAATGCGGCCGGCACTTGTGGTGAATGAAATATGGAGCCTTGATCTACCTCTTTTGGCATTCCATTCCGCCAACCACTTAACTCTATAACTCTCGTCTGCTTTTTTTTTTAATAGTCGTGTACAAAATTAATTCTCTTTAAAATAGAATATTGATGTTGTGACTTGATTTTTTTTTTATTCTCTCTATATTTTAGCTTGTTATTGTGTTGATTTATACTGATATTTTGTATTGAATTGTGTGTGTATATAGGATTTATTTCAAATATAATAATCGTATTTTTGTGGATATGTTATTTGTTAATTGTTTTGTAAATGTTACATTATCGTCTGCAGATTAACATCGTCTGCAAATTATTATCGTGTGCTGATATTACATTATCGTCTGCAGATTTTATATTATCGTCTGCTGATATTACATTATCGTCTGCTGATCATCATCGTTTGCAGATATTACATTATCGTCTGCAGATTTTATATTATCGTCTGCTGATATTACATTATCGTCTGCAGATTTTATATCATCGTCTGCAGATTTTATATTATCGTCTGCAGATTTTATATTATCGTCTGCTGATATTACATTATCGTCTGCAGATTTTATATTATCGTCTGCTGATATTATATTATCGGCTCCTGATGATCATCATCTGCAGATATTACATTATCTTCTGTATATATTTATTTAGCCTTTAAAATATAATTAATCGGTTGCTTATTTTACTATATTACTTGTTTTTTTTAAATTAATGTTTATTAAAAAAAAAATATGTTAACTATCCTTTGGACTCTCTAATATCATGTTTAAATTAAAGTGTATGTTCAAATATATCTTCATTCAGATTTATTTCTCTCACAAACTGTATTATCTATATATATAAAAATGAATGTCTGTCTGTCTGTCTGTCTGTGTGTGTGTGTGTCCTCTATGGATTCAAAAACCATACATCCAATCGCCGTGAAATTTTGGGATATTATGAGGTGTATCCCCGGAAAGGTTTACGAAAAAAAAATTCTTGAATATCTTGAATATCCTTAGAGTTATTTGCAGATTTGTATATTTAACTCGCAAGCAGCGCTACTATTGAGACGGAGATAGGCTTAGTTTGCTGCTCCTGATGACCTTGGGTCATCGTGTGAGTCACAGCATGATGCTACAAAAACACTCTCTCTGGGGATTTTACAGCGTCGACAACCTGTAAGATTGCCTCTCTCATATATTATACTTTAAACATCTGCTTAATTAAAGCATTTTTCATTTGAAAGAGACTGCTCTCTTAACCCCCTTTAGACAACATTAAATGATATCCCGTGTCGATGATTTTGTAATGTATAGAATTAGGAAAGACAAAATTCAGGATGACACGGCTCACAGGGAACGGTAAAAAATGTTCACTTTATCGAGGAAATACAAAATTCGGGATGACACGGCACACAGGGACCGGGAAAAAATGATCACCTTATCGAGAGATTCACGACCATGATTTTATTCAACTTATCGAGTATTTTTCAAGGGTCCGGGAAAATATTTTCACTAGATAAAACGATTATTTTGTAATATAGAAAATTAGGAAATACAAAATTCAGGATGACACGGCACAAGGGACCGGGAAAAAATGATCACTTTATCGAGAGATTCAAATTTACGAGTTTCAAATCATCAAAATATATCTTTCTTTTTTATATGTTTATAGAGAATTGTTCTAACAAATGTTCGTTATACAAACCTTTACTCGGGTAAAACCCGGGCGAAGCCGGGCACATCCGCTAGTTTAAATATAAAAGGCGTACTTGGATCTATTAAAATAAACAATTATTCTCAAAAAAATGTGCAATATATTGATAAAGAAGGAGCAAACTCTTGAAATATTTAGAGAAAATTTTGTTTTTCCTTCTTTCACAGAACCAGGTACGTCTTATCTATATATATAAAATTGAATGTCTGTCTGTCTGTGTGTGTGTGTGTCCTCTATGGATTCAAAAACCATACATCCAATCGCCGTGAAAATTTGGGATATTATTAGGCATATCCCCGGAAAGGTTTACGAAAAATAATATCTTGAATATCTTTAATATCCTTAGAGTTATTTGCAGATTTGTAGCTTTAACTCGCAAGCAGCACCACCATTGAGACGGAGATAGGCTTAAGTTTGCTGCTCCTGATGACCTTGGGTCTGCCCCACCCCGTGAGAGAATGGATTCGCCCGGCCGCTGGCCGACGGTCCAAGTACCCACCGACCAATCAGGGCAGAGTTGGTGACACAGCTATGCCAAGTAGTCAAGAAAAAAAGCCTCGCGGGAGCTTGCCCAAGATGATCTCCGGGAACTTCGTCCATCTTCCATAAACGACCATGAATTTATTCAACCTTATCGAGTATTTTTCAAGGGACCGGGAAAAAATGTTCACTAGATAAAACGAAGATTTTGTAATGTAGAAAATTAGGAAAGACAAAATTCAGAATGACACGGCACACAGGGACCGGGAAAAAAATGATCACTTTATCAGTTTCAAATTATCAAAATATATCTATTTCTTTTTATAAGTTTATAGAGAATTGTTTTAACAAATGTTCGTTAGACAGACCTTTACTCGGGTACCGATTAATATTGATTTTATTCAACTTATCGAGTGTTTTTCAAGGGACCGGGAAAAAATGTTCACTTTATCGAGAGATTCGTTAGACAAACCTTTACTCGGGTAAAACACGGGCGAAGCCGGGTACATCCGCTAGTAAATAAATATTTCCAATGGATCGCCTTTTGACTCAAACAAGTTATTATTTAAATCACCTCTGGATATTCCTTAATCATTGCATTTATCAATCTTTTCTTTCAATAACTTTATGTTGAGAGGAATCTGAACTCTTTGATGAACTTGGGTGAAATCGGCGGATGAAAAGCAAATAGAAGGTTCTTTCATAAGTTAGCTTGTTGTAACAGATCTGACGGTTCATATACCATCTAGGGGAGTCGATGGAAGGATCGTCTAAATCATTGGTTTTCGACCACTACGACCCAGGTTCGATTCCCGCCTTAGACACTTTTTTTTCTGATTAAAAAATAAAAATAAAATGCTCCAATGCCCCCCAATTCTTGCAAAAGTCCAACCCCACCAGCGAGTGCAAGTAACCAAACTGGGCTCTGGCACATTTGTAAGTGCAAAGTCGAACTACTTTTCACATGTGTAGACATGTGGTGTACTTACAGTAAAAGCAGTCGCCTACTTCTACCCACCATGATTATCATGGCCTGTACCACGTGTACTAGGGATAAGCAAAAGAAAAAAAAAATTACCATCAAGAAACATTGTATAAAATAAGATTTAATATTCCTAAAAATCCTTCCCATTATTATCATGATAAAAAATTACTAAAATCTATCCATACTACATTACGTTAGCTATAAAGATAAAGGTCACCTTTCTTTAGCCCAGAAGAGGGCCATTAGCCCGAAACCATGGTGTCTAGGTGGACGCTTCTCAGTTTGCCAAAGCTGGTTTTGTGGCTTTGTACCCTACTTGAGGCCGCTAGTTTTCGGCGATGGTCAATAAATGGTGTCTAGTTTTGACGTCTATTTTGACGGTAGAGGCAATCTTTGCTTTTTTAGATCAATATCCTCCCGACAAAATTTCCATCTATATTTTGGCCATAGATTTGGCCTATCCACTTTGTCAGCTAAACATCTCTTTGGCGGATTGCGAAGATTCCATTTGATCCCTTGTAGATCTCATGGAATAAAGTCCGCCCTAGACTGACGAGGGCCATTAGCCTGAAACCATGGTCTCTAGGTGGACGCTTCTCAGTTTGCCAAAGCTGGTGTTGTGGCTTTGTCACCGACCCGAGGCGGCTAGTTGCGGCGACGGTCAATAGATGGCGTCTGGTTTGGACGTCTATTTTGACGGGAGAGGTGACCTTTATTTTCATAGATCAATATCCTTCCTTCAAAATTCACATATACAAATGTACATTCCGTTATGTTACATGAAAGAAAACCAATAAAAGTTTTAAAAAAAGAAGACTCAAAAAAAGAAATCCCAAAAGAATAAAAGACCGGATATAAAACCAGAAGTACCATTTCCACAAGTCGTGCCATACAGACGTGCAATATAACAGACGATGAAAGAACCTCAACTGACAATTTCAAATTGTTCCAAGCCATTCAAAATAGGCAGTTGTATTACATCTGCAGCAAAACGAATAACAATAATAAAAAAAAGGAAGCTTTAACAAAACGTTAAGTAATATAATAACCTTCTAAAAAAATCTTTTTTTTTTTAAACTCTTCACACTAGGTACTATGAACATCCCAAAAGAACAAAAAAAAAAAGAATAAAAAAAAAACAAGGGTGATGACAGACATGGAAGTTCACGCCTCTTTCTCTAGAGGGGATGAAAAGGATGCATCTAAGCCTAATTGGAAATGATAATAGATCTTGTACTAAATGTGGTCTACAATTAAGTTTCGTATTGTGTCCAGTGACTTCTTTTCAACAACAATAATAAAAAAAAGGTTTCTAAGGGTAAAGGGCTCTCACACCTTTTCTTTAAGGTTAATTGTACATCTAGACGACATATACTGGCGGTTAATTGAAGGTTTACCGTTTCTTCTTAGGGTAGGGTCTACTAATGGTAGGTGTTACGGTGATGATGATAGGTTTTATGAGGATGATGATAGGGTTGATGATAGGTTAACACACCTCTCCCCTTTTACACTTGCTACCTACCTAGCTATCGTGTCAAATCACCTTGAAGACCACCTAACTTGTTCATGCCATTGATTCAGTTCTAATTGTATTGATCAGACGTCCAATGATGTGTATGCTCAACATTTTCTCTCTGCAATCATCACTTTCTTTTGCGCGTTTGTTTATTATAAGTTTTTTTTGTGGAGTAATTATATGTGAATGGTTCTCGTTGAGCTTTGGGTGAGAATGAAATAGCTATTGACACGCCTATATTTGTATCGATAATTTCTTTTTTTTTTCTTTTTCTATATTTGGCATCTTATAGAAGCCTCCTTGAATCTTTCATTGTTTATCTTTTGATTGGATTTGAAATCGCTTTATGTTGTTTTTCTTTTTAGCTTTAATAATTGTAGTGTTGTGTGTGAAACAATGTTTTTATAATTATTATCTGTTTTATTTGATATAGCCTGTGAGTGTTATTGATGTTTGTTCTATGATTTATTTAGAGGAATTTGCATATCGAAAGATTTACCATCATTGAGATTATCTTGTTTTAGCCAATATGCATATACAATCAATTAATACAAGGTATGTCCCATAAGTTTCCGGACTGGGTCCATTAAAAAAAAGGTAAAATATATATTTTTTTAATTATTAAAACTTTTCAAAGTAATCCCCCCTTGCTTCAACGCACCAGCGCCATCGTTTCTCCCAATTGTCGAAACAGTTTTTATAGGCCTCTTTTGGAATGCTCTTCAATGCCAACAGCGATTTTTCTATTATGTCATCCCTGGTGTCAAAATGTCTTCCTTTTAGAACTGCTTTAAGTTTGGGGAACAGGAAAAAGTCATTTGGTGCGATTCAGCCCACTGAAATATTGGTAAAATAAATGATATTTTGATCCAATATATACCTTTTTATTTAAATATTAAAATGTAAACGGTAAAGACTTACTCAAATAAGATCAAATTAAATCAACTTTTTATTCGATATGAATATCTCTTTGTGACTTCAAATATTTACATAGAATCGTCCGTTTCGATAATGTTCTTTCTAAAACAACAACAACAACAGCTTTATTAGGACATTTCCGTCCTGTAAGGACTCGCCATTCATCATTTTCATGAAGGAAAAAAAAAAAAACATAAACAAAGGAGAGAAGGGAAAAGGAAATCAAAGTATTCAACATAACTATACAAATTAACTATTGTTGAGTTTTCTATGACGTTATTTATTTATTAAATCATTTTCTGTGATTATGTATATATTGACCGTTGACTATTTTGTATATAATTGAGATTTTTTGAATAAAGTGTGTGTGTGAATAGTTCTTGGTCGTGTTTTATTCTCTCTGTGGCTGAGGCATTGGAATCACCATTGGGGTGTCGTCTGGGAAGTTTTTAAAACCTATACAGTCCTCTGAAGTACGGCCTTTTTTTCGCTAAGGACAAAGAAACCTTAACACTATGGATGGAAATTGTTCTGTCATTTTAGTTCTTAGAGATTACCTTGTTCTCTAACGTTAAAAGATAGAAAATACAGAAGAGAAAAACCATCATTAAAGATGCAATAGATCAATTATTAGTGAATCGAACTGGCTTTGGCCTCCTGGCACTAAGGAGGAATCACCGCCAAATTCTTATTTTAACGCTGGTTTTAATTATATGCTTCTTAACTCAGCGAGCTAACTATAACTCATTTAAACTTGAATAACTGCTATTGTCTCGTCTTACTAACTCTAATGACTCAACCACGTATACCTTTTATAACTCTCGTCTCACCAACTCTAATGACTCAACCACGTATACTTTAATAACTCAATAACTCTCTTTATTTTCTAAAATCAAGATTATATACATTTCTAAAATTTACATAATTTAACAATAATTAACAAAAGTAAATTCTAACAATTTTGCATATTTAAGGCTGGAACATACTCCCCCCGGCCGCTGAACCCTGGTTCAGATTTGAAGGGAAGCGGAGCCAACTTCGTAATAGGTCGTAGGTAGACTCCGGTAGCAGCCCGAACTTGGGCAACTCGCACCTTCTGGTCTTGAAGAACGACAAATACTTCTCTGCAGTCTCGTGTTCTTTATCAGCTGGTCCCAATATGAACACCAGGTCCAAAGCTACAGCAGTGTATTGACTATCTCTGTATTTGACATAGGTTGGTAGTTCAGTCCATTGTTTAGACTTCAGGTTCAACTTCCATAAATATTTCGACTCCTTCCCGGCGTGAACAAATACAGCTCTTACCCAATCCTGCACAATAGTAAAGTGATTGATATTTTTTGGATAGCCCTCTTTCTCACCAAGAATCGGAATAGTTGTATAACACCCCCCAGGAATCTGTTTGAAGTCGGTAGTTATACAGATTACAGAAGTGTTGTTCCCACTGCATTCGAGGGAATAGTAAAAGTTTCTTGTTGGTATAGCAAATCTGAAGAGAGAGAAATTTCTCTTTCCAAAATATTTTGTCTGATCCAATCAGATGCCAATCTTTGTTTAGGAGATGATAGGAGAAAACCTTGTAAGTAGAGTGGTCGCGGGTCTCTGCAAGCATAAACAAGAACGCCGATGGTGCAAATGTCATTGCCAGGACCAAGAGGTCAGTTAGGGGCGACTTCCTGCTTTTCACTAGAACAGAAGCCCGACCCTCTTTAAGTTTCACTCGGACAATATTGTCGGTGCAAGTTACCTTATTCCCTCTAGAGTGTATTCTCCCTCCTACAAAGTACACCCTTTTATCGTGAGAGGCATAAACGATAGACTTGGAAATAACTATTGGAGCGAAACCATTCACCCCTCTCCAGATCCATTTTTTGTGAGGGATGTGGTATTGGTACAATACCGAGCGGACATTCGGGCCATCTAGAGATTCCACATCTTCTATGAGGAGGTAAAGATGAGTTCCGTCGCCGACAAAGACCTTCGGGTAGCTACATTGGATGGCTTTGGTAACTTCTGGCCACTCTCCATTTTCCTTCAATATGGCGCGGTGGTAGACTGGTAGCCCTTCTAAATCCTCGACTTCTTTGACCGCGGTCTGCCTCTGGAGATTCGCCATTGCCACTGTAGTAGGTGAGAGGAAACCAATTGGATCGAAAATCCTCGCAATATTGGAGAGAAGATCTCCTTTGGTAACAACTTCCTCAGGAAGAGTTATATTAACTCTAAACGTATCTTGTACATGATCCCATACAATTCCTAAAATCTTGGATATGGCTCCTTTCTCCAAGTTAATTTTCTTCTCTTCGTTCATTTCCTCGACATGAGACACTATCTCGTGGCAATTTGAATTCCACTTTCTTAAGTGAAACCCTCCCTTTTTCATTAAGTCCTTTAATTGGTCTATTAGTTCTTTGGCTTCAGCAATCGTTTGAGCTCCTGTTAGCAGATCATCGACATAGAAATCATTCAAGGTCACCCTAGAAGCCTCAGGATAATTTTGGCCTTCATCTTCTGCTAACTGTTGTAATGTTCTCATTGCCAAAAATGGAGCCGAAGTTGTACCATAGGTAACAGTCAGTAGTCGATAGTCCACCACAGGCTCTTCTGGCGATGGTTTCCACAATATCCTCTGATAGTCCGCATCTTCTGGATGAATTCTTATCTGGCGGTACATCTTTTCTATATCAGCAGTTATGGCGACAGGATACGTTCTGAATCTGAGGAGAATGAAAAATACATCCTGTTGAATTTTTGGTCCCTTGTGCAAAAATTGATTTAAAGAAACATTATTTTCAGATTTAGCTGATGCATCAAACACAACTCTCATTTTTGTTGTAGTGGATTGCTCTCTAATTACTGGATGATGAGGCATGTAATAGCATCTGCACAATTCTCGCTTCACTTCTGCAATTGGGACCCTTTCCATGTGGTTTAAGTGTTCATATTCCTTCATGAATCCCCGGTATTGGTCATATAATTTCACATTCTTACACAATTTTCCTTCCAACGAAAGGAACCTTCTTAATGCTTTTTCTCTTGATTCACCCAGAAGCGGTCGATGTTGTCTGAATGGCAATTTTACCCAATACCTTCCATGGCTATCTCTGCCATGGTTATTCGAAAATAACCTTTCACAATCTTCGTCCTGTGTACAAAGATCCGGTGACGGCACAGATTCAATTTCCCAGAATCTTTTCATTACGAATTCTAGTTCTGGTTCAGATTGTAAACTCAGGTTACAGACTTCTGTATTACTCTCCGATGTTCCCATGAGTTTTCCTAGAAGTACCCAACCTAGTCTTGTATTAATAGCCATTGGCAATCCTTCTCCGAGAGATATAGAGCCATTCAACATAAGTTCAGTGTATATATCTGCTCCCAATATCATATCTATTGGGGCTTGTATGTAGAACTCTGGGTCTGCCAATTTGAGGCTCTTCAAAGTTGGCCAATTAGGGTCTTTTAACCTGAAGTTCGGAATTTCTGAAGTGAGCACTCCCGTGACTACTGCCTCCACCGAGAATTCCTCAGAATTATTCAGTGGACAAAATGTCACACTTACTGTCGATGAAGAATGCTGCACTGGTGTGTTTCCAACCCCTATAATCATCCGATCTGATTTCCTTTGGACAAGTCCCAATCTTTCGCAGCATCCTTTTGTTATCATGGTGACTTGGGAACCGCTGTCCAGTAGGGCTCTGCAGGTGCATAACTTTCCGAGTCCATTTTTTATCTTGATTCTAGCCGTTGCGAGTAGTACGTGGCTATCATTGCAGTTTGCCTGTTGAGTATTAGTCAAATTGATAGCACTTTCATGTTCCTTCGGAGTTGTGTTCTCCACTTGGGCCGAAGCGCCTTCCGTGCTCGGTTTATCATAATGAATCATTGTGTGGTGCTTCCCCTTGCATACTTTGCATCGTTGGTTCAGCCTACAATTCCATGAGAAATGGCCTTTCCTCAAGCAATTGAAGCACAATTTATGACCTTTTACTACATTTAATTTTTCTTTTAAAGGCATTTTGCAAAATAAGCTGCACATGTATAGTGGATGATGCTTAGATTTGCATAATATGCAAGTGTCCGATTTCTCAATTAGCATCCCGTAGCTTTGGCATTTGGGAAATCTCGATCCGGTGGTTTCTTCCCTTTTTGAACATTCCTTGACAGCACAAGACATGCTTCTCGCATGTCTGGAAATGAACGCTATGAACTTGTCATAAGAAGGAAGAGTGTTGTCCACTGACAGTTCCCAATCCAACCTTAGATTTTCACTCAACTTCTGCTGGAGGAAGTGCACCAAGATCACATCCACTAATTGATTTCTCTTCAATTCCAGCGTTTCTAAGTTTCTTATGGCTTCATTACAAACATCCATGAATTCATGGAGACACTTAGCCGATGGATTCTTAATTGCCAGGAGAGAAAAGATTTTTGACACCTGGGCATAAGCTAGCTCTCTCGGGTTATCATATCTTGATAACAGTGTACTCCATGCTTGGCCATAATTTTCACTTAGTAAAGGGAAACCCCTTATTAATCTGGCCGCTTCGCCTTTTACTGCTGAATTCAAATATTGTAACTTCTGTATATTAGTTAACCCTGGATGTGCATCGATGGTGGTGAGGAATAGCTCTTTGAAGTTGATCCAATTGCCCATATCTCCATCATATATCGGTAAGTCAAATTGAGGCAATTTTATATTTGCCTGAGAGCCATTTGGCTTTATGTCCGCCAGTTTGTCTTTGAGTTTTCTCTCATTTTCTATTTTTAACCCTCAAGCTTCCAATCTTGTTCATTGAACCATCATATGCCTCACTTTCTTTATCTATATCAACTTCATCCAAAGAAAACAGCTCGTCGTAGAGTTTCTCAATTTTCTCTTTGATCTCCTTTAATTCTTCACCCATTATTTCTAAGCGTATTGCTTCACCTGCCTCAATAATTGAATCCACACTTTCAATAAATCCATCAATTCTCCTTATCTGACAACTTAACTTTCTTTGGAGGATCCTTTCGTCTCGAGACATTTTGCAATTGTATTCTCACTGAGTTTCTGCTTAAATTTCTTCTGTTTCAAATCCTAATCCGGCTCGAGGGACCATGAATCGAACTGGCTTTGGCCTCCTGGCACTAAGGAGGAATCACCGCCAAATTCTTATTTTAAACGCTGGTTTTAATTATATGCTTCTTAACTCAGCGAGCTAACTATAACTCATTTAAACTTGAATAACTGCTATTGTCTCGTCTTACTAACTCTAATGACTCAACCACGTATACCTTTTATAACTCTCGTCTCACCAACTCTAATGACTCAACCACGTATACTTTAATAACTCAATAACTCTCTTTATTTTCTAAAATCAAGATTATATACATTTCTAAAATTTACATAATTTAACAATAATTAACAAAAGTAAATTCTAACAATTTTGCATATTTAAGGCTGGAACAATTAGAATACTACAAGTTCATGATGGACCAGGACAATCAGCATGAAAACATTTTTAATAAGAATTATAAACTATTTTCAACTTGTATGATTATTTTTGAATTAAAACAATGTTCTACCATCCTTACTGCTATGACAAAAAAAATGGAAGGGCTTTGCTCATCAGTAGTGAACCCTCCCAGCGGTTTCACCTGTTTCATCTACCATACTGCTGTAATATTATGTATTTTTTCTGTTTTTCTTTTATAGTGATACTGAAGCTAGACTGTTTGAAAAGGTATTTTAAATGAATTATGGACATAAGATTTGAGGGGGAACAGTATAAATACATATAATTATATATATAGATGGAAATTTTGATAGATTGTGAAGATTCCATTAGATCCCGTGTGAATCTCATGGAATAAAGTCCGCCCTAAGACTGATGAGGGTCATTAGCCCGAAACCATGGTCTCTAGGTGGACGCTTCTCAGTTTTCCAAAGTTGGTGTTGTGGCTTTGTCACCGACCTGAGGCCGTTAGTTGTCTGGACGGTCAATAAATGGTGTCAGGTTTTGACGTTTATTTTGACTAGAGAAGCGCCCTATGCTTCTATGGATAATTACATATATCTTGAAGATAAAGGCTGCCTGGCGCCGGTATTCATTGTTCTTGAAATGAGATACACTTTGACCAGTTGAAGTTTTATTTTCTCAATGTTTCAACAAAAATCTTTCGTCTTCGTCAGGAGAAATAAATAAAAATAAGAAAACAAAAGATTTTTGTTGAAACGTTGATAAAATAAAACTGACCGAAAAGTGTCTATTTTTTTAAATAAATTATAAATATATTTTATATTATCCTATGTAACAAGGTCATGGAGACTCTATACATAGATTAAGTGTGAGATACCTGTTGAGTATTATGATACAAGACTTCTCTACTTGTCTCCATGTACAAGAGAAGATGTTCTGGTACTGATTTCGCCTCTCACTTGTAGATGGTACAGGTTAGGAATATATTCACTCCGCTTTTAAACCTGATTTGCCTAATGAAGAGGTCGGCAACCTTTTAAGTCGGAAAAGACAAAAATTACAATTTACAAAAATTTCAAAGTTTTTAAAAAGCCACAGTATTTTTTCTTGCCATCACAATAAATATTATTCGCATAAATAAAGCTTTTTTGATTAAAAACAAAAAAACATATTTATTTATTCATATATAGTATCTTATAAATGAATAAAACAAAGCATCAAGGGCTGCGTATCTTTATTTTATTGCTTGATGCCTTGTTTTATTCATTTATAAATCGTACAGGGCTTTTTCAATTGATAGTATCTTATTTGGTAAAAATGTATAATGTATATTTTTAAAATATAATAATTCTATTATGTTACCTAACTTCGGTTTTTTTATTATTATTATATATATATGTACATACATTGAGAAAATAATTCACTTCTCACTCTTTTACTTGAAACAACAAACTATACACCTATCCCCCGATTTACACGGTAGATACGTTCCTGAGAAAAACGTGTAAATCGAGGGATAGGTGTATATTAAACTGTCAAATCTGAATAGGTGTTCGCCCCCTCATGAATCAGAGCCTCCTAATATTCTTTTCAACATAGGTAGTATAGAGTAGAATATCGCATTTTAGTATAGTGCGATAAAAACAAAAAACAAAACTTATTTGGAAAACCGTGTAAAAGCGAAAACGTTTAAAACAAGTACCGTGTAAATCAGGGGATAGGTGTATGTCACTGGCGAAGACGCTAAATTGTCTTGTATCGAGAGAGAATTAAAACCTACATAAAAAATATCCGACGACATTCCAGAGACGGACTGAGTACAGTGACGACACGGTGAGTAGAAGGGGCTGAGAGATAGAATCGGTGCCTAGTCCTCGTTAATCGATTCAGAACGATTTTTTAATGTTTTTTTTTTTTAATAAAATATATAATATTTACTATGGACTATATAAAGAGCCACAGCTTCACATTCAAAGAGCCACATGTGTCTCGCGAGCTGCATTTTGCCAACCTCTGGTCTAGTGTGTACTGTTTTGAGACATTACAAGCAGGTGACATCTCTAAGGGACAAGTTGACATTGATGATCTTCCCTTGTCTCCGGGATGGATACCATGGGTGAGTGAGGTTGAAAAAGTTCTCCTTCAATGTCGTCTTCTGGTTTGACTTGAAATGGTCGAAGTCTAGAGCCTGTCGTTCGGATGATTTGCTGCCTTTGTCAGAACATGATCGTGACACTGTAGACTTGAGAAAACTGAAGTGTAACTGAGCTCTGAAGTAAATAATAGTCATTTTTAGCATTTAAATAAATAAAACACACACATGTTAGTAGAACATTCACTCAGTAAGAAAAGTTATGAGTAGAAAAATCGTGAAAATAAAAAGTATTATTTGATAAATATGCTAGATACCGGTCAAAATAGTTAAAATCGCTAATAACAGATGGCGCTATAATTCCTCTTTTAAATAAAAATGTGTGTTTTTTTAAAGTAGAATCTTTGTATGTTATAATTTCTACAGTTATAGGATAATTTTGATGGAAATTTCTAGGTCAGATTACAGTGGACCCTCGGTTTACGAGCACCTTGGAGTACGAGCTTTTCGCAGTACGAGCAAAATTTTTTGAAAAATTTTACCTCGGATTACGAGTGAAATTTCGCATTACGAGCAACTCGTGATGGTTGCCCGTAATCGTGATGGATGAAAATTCACTGGGATCCCTCCCTTCAGATCAGATTCGGGAAATATGTAAAATGTGGGAAACTGTGCAATTGTTCGTAGCAAGAAGAATTGCCCCGAGTTTCAATTATTAAAAATAAGAAATTAGTTTCGCACTACGAGCGTTTTGGAGTACGAGCATGGCTCTGGAACGGATTATGCTCGCAAACCGAGGGTCCACTGTATGTGGTAATGTTGATCGTTTTAGCTGTTGGCAGGATTGAGATGAGATCTGTAAGTCCGAGATCTTAATGATTAGGTTAGGTTAGTATGCCTGTTGTGACTTAAGTCAATTAGGTTAGAGTATGGTGAGGTGCACAGAACTCCCACTTTGCCGGTCCCAAGCCCGGATGAAAAAGAAGGAGGGAGAGCAGTAACAAGCTCACTTAAAAATCTGGACTCAGCTGGCCCGGCTGATAGTACCCTGTAAGGGCTCCTAATTCAGGGATACAGGATGATCAGCGTTTGTACTCCATGTTAGGAGCGGCTGCACATGGTGTCTGTTCCTCATGTCAGAGGTGGCCATTTCTTTTGGAGCTAAGTCGGCCTGCCACTGAGTAGTACTCCCAGTCTTAATGACAAAGGCAAATGCATTCTACTTCACCCAGTACCCTAATATGATTGAGTGGAGATAAGAAAGAAGAAGAAGAGGTTAGAGTATTGTGTAATTTGTTGTGTTGAAGTAGATGCCAGGGCCTACAGTTCGGCTCGGTTCTCCCCACACCTGGGTGACCTGGCCACATCAGTGATGAGTCACCAGAATGCGACGGCCTCGATGTGCTGAAGCCAGGCTCCCTGACTGTTGTGGTGGTGTGATGTGGTGCGGGGGGTGGAGATTAGATTTAATTGCCCGGGCGCTAAATGCCAAGAACAATGGGAGGCAATTACACCCCGAGATAAGGTGTCGTGGGATAACGTCGGGGGATTGGGGCTCTTTCTTTTGTCTTCCTCTTTGTTAGGGTGGAGTACTGTATGGTGTCTTCTAGAACTGTGTGTTGTCTTCTAGAACTGTGTGGTGTCTTCTAGAACTGTGTGTTGTCTTCTAGAACTGTGTGTTGTCTTCTAGAACTGTGTGGTGTCTTCTAGAACTGTGTGGTGTCTTCTAGAACTGTGTGGTGTCTTCTAGAACTGTGTGGTGTCTTCTAGAACTGTGTGTTGTCTTCTAGAACTGTGTGTTGTCTTCTAGAACTGTGTGTGGAGTGGTGTCTTCAGGAGTCGTGGGACTGTCTTCAGGGGAGTTGTGGAGTGTTGTCTTCTAGAATTGTGGAACTGTCTTTAAAAGTTTACTTGAGAAATTATGACGTTGGTTTCAGTAACTATGGAGAGTAATATTCAGGGAATATGTAATTGTCTTGAGGTGCTGTGTAACTGTCTTCAGAAGTGATATTTCTCTAGAAATTTCAAAGTTGTTTTCGGAATCTATGGTCTAATATCTGGGGCGTTGTCTTTGGAGTTGTCGATTTGTCTTCGATGATTGTGTCGGTGTTGTGCCTTCACAAGTCTTGAAATTATTCTCGGGGTTTGAGGAGTTCAGTATTATGAAGCTCTAGGTTTCTCGCTGGAGAAATAAATTGTTGTTGCGTGTTGTAGGACATCTCGAATGACACATTTACAGGAGTGTTTGAACATGAAAAAGCTCTGCGTCAGAAGAATGTCATGTTTACTGACTTTTGAATCAAAAAAGTTAACACTTAGACGTTTAGAACCGAAAACTTGGTTTTAATTTGGTGTATCTCGGATAATAAATCTTTTTATCGGTCTACAACGGCGAATTCTCTCAACCTAGGCATAGATTTGACATTACGTTTACAGACAGAGTTGTCTACAGTGTCCTGCTAAAATATCCCAGTGTGTTTTCAGGCCTAGAATGAGGCCGTCTACGATATTACCCTTTCATCTTTCGTCCTCCGGAAAATAAAACCTGCATAAACATTTAGTTTTAACATAGTCCTATTGTTTTTGTTACCTTACTGTGTTACATTTCCATGTAACCTGCTACTGTAGACCGTTCTGTTAGATTTATTCTCTCCCGCTGTAGACTAAAGGTATGTGTCTACAAAATTGATTTGAATGACTTAAGCAGGGAATAATTCACTTTTTTCACATGTCTTCAGTAAGGATTGAATCGTGTAAACTCAGTGTATCTCCAAGTATACTACAATCTCTTCTTCAATATGAAAAAAACGGTTTTGGGTCGGCGTTTTTCGGGTATTAAGAATATCATCTCATTAAAGCATCATTATTTCTTTTACATATAAGACAAATTATACTGTCCTTACTGCGATAAAAAACTATTGGGAAGGCTTGGTTATCAGTGGTGAACCCTCCAGCAGTTTCCCTAATTTAATCTACCAGACCGCTTCTTAGAGTTCTAATACTGTATTGGATCATTCTGCTTTTATATGATACACTGAAGGATGGAATCTCAAAGATGGCATTTAAGTAAACTATGGACATAAGCTTTTAGGACAGTAGAATTACACAAATATTTGCATCGAGCAATGGCGTCTTATATTTACATAATGTGCGCTGTGAATTACTTTATTTTGTGTTTCTCTCCACAAAACCTCCAATAAAAACGGTATAACAACTCTATAATATTGTTGTTCACAAAGTGTAGACTTTAAATAGACAAAGTTAAGTAGACAAAAATATAAATATTTGCATCATCTGTCTTTTTGTTTACCTTCTTTGTTACATTCTGGCCTTAACTACCCGTTTCATGATTTTTCAAGATGCCTGAAGGACCAGTTTTTGGTCGTTGAGGTACAGCTTGCACCACACTGATGAGGGCCAACAGCCCGAAACGCGTCCGTGGTTAGCTTTTCTTGATTAATCAAGAATGGGTATTTGGCCAATTCTGATATAATTAGAAATCAACGAGAATAGTTGATATTTATTCCTATAGATGGCGCAAGCCATCAGCAACTTTTAGTTGCACGATAAGGAGATACCTTTTTCATAATTTTTTATTACACACATGCAATCCACCTTTATATACTTATATTTTAACATTTTGTCTTTCATGATATCATTTATAAAGGAATATACATTTTTTCACATTACAAAAAAAAAAAGCTAGAATTACCTTCAAAAAGATAAAGAGTAAAAAGTAATTGAGAAATATATTTACTTCTACTGCCATCTAGCACTGAAAATGTAAATTAATTTAAATTATTTTTCTATCCTTTTTATAAAAACATCAATATATATATATATATATGCTTATCCCTAGTACACGTGGTACAGGCCATGATAATCATAGTGGGTAGTTAGCGACTGCTTTTACTGTAAGCGCACCACATGTCTACACATGTGAAAAGCAGTTTGACTTTGCACTTACAAATATGCCAGAGCCCCGTTTGGTTACTTGCACTCGCTGGTGGGGTTGGACTTTTGCAAGAATCGGGGGCCATTGGAGCATTTTTTTTAAACAGAAAAAAAGTGTCTAATGCGGGAATCGAACCTGGGTCGTAGTGGTCGAAAACCAAACGGTTTAACCAGCCTTCCACCGACCCCCAAAACATCAATATGAACTATCGAACACATAAATTACATATTATGAAGAGATATAATGATAAAAACTAAGTTTAAAAAATAATGCTGGAACAAATTCTATCGATATATTTACATATTTCAATAAAACAATCCCTTGTTACAATATTAAGGTAAAAACATCAGGCTTCCAGGGATAACTTTCGTTTTAAAACGAAACTTATTATATTGTGTTTTCTCCTGTAGAAGGACCACAATTCTATCAATATATTTACAATTTCAATAAAACAATCCCTTGTTACAATATTAAGGTAAAACATAAAGCTTCCAGGGATAGGTTTCGTTTTAAAACGAAACTTATTATATTGTGTTTTCTCCTGTAGAAGGACCTTCATGATCGAAAGCTAGAGATCTGAATTATATATTTAAAAAAAAACTTATCCCTAGAAATAGATGTTTTCAACTCAAAATTTTCATATTTAAAAACATAGAATCTAATTGCAATAAGTATATATTATATATAATACTAGCGGATGTACCCGGCTTCGCCCGGGTTTTACCCGAGTAAAGGTTTGTCTAACGAATCTCTCGATAAAGTGAACATTTTTTTCCTGGTCCCTTGAAAAATATTCGATAAGTTGAATAAAATCAATATTAATTGGTTCCCTCGGTAATTGGAAGTTAAAGGAATAGTATCTTGCCTTGGAATTGTATCATTATTCTTGTCTCAAATAAATTGCCGTGTCATCCTGAATTTTTTCTTTCCTAATTTTCTACATTACAAAATCATCGTATCATCATGATAATATTTAGAGCAGATTGTTGAATTATAACAGATAAATTAGAATGATGATTATTTTTAGGCAAAAAGTTATTTCAAAAATTGTATTTGCTAGAAACCTTCCCAGTACTATACTAAATAACTTCCCAAAGTTTCATGGCGTTCCAATGAGTGTTTTGGTCAGGCATAAAGGACAGACAAACACACATACATTCATTTTTATATATATATAGATACAATAGAAAGTATTTTGTAGTTATTTTATTATTTGCATATTTTCAGTATTTTATGTGTGTATATATAGAGAGAAAGAATATATAGGTTCTGTATTATATCTCAATATTATGTATATAAGTTATAGCCAGGGTAATGTCTGTAATTTAATTAACCTACCAATATCTCAAACTTGAGCTCCAGAATTTACTTTCTCGCAAGGAATTGATTACTGAAAAAACTCAAACCAAGCTCTTCAACAACAAAAAATCATTTCTCAATTTTATAACTCAGCAAAGAGCACGTTATATTTCACCGTTATATCTCAGAAAAGAGCACGTTATATTTCACCGTTATAGCTCAGAAAAGAGCACGTTATATTTCACCGTTATAGCTCAGTAAAGAGCACGTTTTATTTCACCGTTATAGCTCAGCAAAGAGCACGTTATATTTCACCTTTATAGCTCAAAAAAGAGCACGTTATATTTCACCGTTATAGCTCAGAAAAGAGCACGTTATATTTCACCGTTATAGCTCAGAAAAGAGCACGTTATATTTCACCGTTATATCTCAGCAAAGAGCACGTCATATTTCAACGTTATAGCTCAGCAAAGAGCACGTTATATTTCACCTTTATAGCTCAAAAAAGAGCACGTTATATTTCACCGTTATAGCTCAGAAAAGAGCACGTTATATTTCACCGTTATAGCTCAGAAAAGAGCACGTTATATTTCACCGTTATATCTCAGCAAAGAGCACGTCATATTTCAACGTTATAGCTCAGCAAAGAGCAAGTTATAGCCCTTTAAAGAGAACGTTATAGCTCAACAAAGAGAACGTTATAGCTCAGCAAAGAGCACGTTATAGCTTATTGAAGAGAAAGTTATAGCACATCAAAGAGCACGTTATATTTCAACATTATAGCTCAGCAAAAGGCACGTTATAGCTCAGCAAAGAGCACGTTATATTTCAATGTTATAGCACAGCAAAGAGCAAGTTATAGCCCTTAAAGAGAACGTTATAGCTCAACAAAGAGAACGTTATAGCTCAGCAAAGAGCACGTTATAGCTTATTAAAGAGAAAGTTATAGCACATCAAAGAGCACGTTATATTTCAACATTATAGCTCAGCAAAAGGCACGTTATAGCTCAGCAAAGAGCCCGTTATATTTCAACGTTATAGCTCAGCAAAGGGCACGTTATAGCTCAGCAAAGAGCCCGTTATATTTCAACGTTATAGCTCAGCAAAGAGCACGGTATAGCTTAGAAAAGAGCACGTTATAACTCAGTAAATAAAACGTTATATCCCAGCAAAGAGCTATCCTTCCCTCTCCCAACATATTTACGCAAGGACGCTATCACAGAGACCCGCGCGGCCTCACCAAATGAAGCAATTACGTCTTGGCAAAATAAATTACACGGTTTCCGTTTGGTAACACCAAATCCTTCAACCTTGGACCTATTAATTCTAGGCGGGGCAATTCTTCTTCTGACCAATCAGCGCTTTTCTCGCCAGCAGATGACAGGAAAGGGGGGGAGCGCTGACCAAAATCCGATTTAAGTGCAAATGGACATCATCTTTCTCTTTCGGCAATACCTAGTTAACAGATGTGTGAGTTTTGACACCTACTCTTTGCTCTTTTTTTTTAACCACATTTTTTTTTCTTTCTGAACTCCTATTTGATGCTTCTTTAGAATGCCACTTAATCAAATCAAATAGTCCAGATGAGCTTGCAGTCCCTTCACAGGGGGTTATTTATGGCTTTCCTCTTTTTTTCTTCTTCTTGTATTCGAAGGTACACTCTTTATGTCTTAAAGATACTCTTCTTTCAAGGAGTAGCTGCATTCCTTATGATCCTTCGGTCTTTTTCTAAGGAATCTCCTGGGGTGAAACGATGCAATTTAATTGATCAGGTACTGAAAATCTGATTGATGGGACCCTATGCATATGGAACGATTGCCAGTTCGAATCCTCCTTCGGTAAATTTCGTTATAAAATCTTTTCTGGCGTGCGTGCATCAATGATTTATTGTCTTTTGGCTCGTGAAGATAGTCGTAAATGGCGTGGTGTGTGGTATGCAGTGTTGTCGGTTTCTTTTTTACTTATTGACCCTACACACCCGGATCTTCTGTGGTATTTACTTAGGTGACTCTCTTCCTATTTTTTATTATTTTGTGGCTTTTTTTTTTCGTTTAGGGCGTTGTTTGAATGCTTGCTCTTTCTTTGTTATTAATATCGGGATGTATTTTATTGTGATGTGATATATATATGTGTGGTTTTTATGGTTTTATTTGCATAGATTTCTAGACCTTATGAAATTGGAATTTTTTTAAAGTAAAAGAGTTAGTGATTTTTTTTTGCTATATGTATTCATAATGTTTATACTTTTTTCTCTCGCCTTTTTTTTCACTAGAAGACTAATTCATTTCGTTCTGATGCCAAATTATATTGACAAATATTTTCACTTTTATTTTATCTCAGGTTTTAGTGGGAAGAATTTTGTTTTCGTTTGTTAGTGAACCAATCTCTCACGCCTTCTCATTGGACGAATGTGGCCATGTTTGTATATATAAGGGGGCTATGGTATTGCGAGGGGGAGTGTGGTGGATTATCGTGTGGAGACGCTTAAAGTGTTCTCTGTGTGCATTATCCGTGTCTGGCTATCTCCTCGCATACCTGTGTAACCCCGGTCCGATCCCTACCAACGCTACAATAAAGGATAAGTACTATTTTGTTTTTATATTGCAATTCATGAGTTTTTTTTTTCTACTTTTTATTTTTGCTGTTGTACGTGTTGTACCCTCTTCTATGCGTTAGTTACTTTTATTCCATTTTTGTGGTATCCCGTAATTAGTAACATTTGTCACTGAAATCATTATTAAAATCATTTCGAACCCATTTTTCATTTTTTAATTTTATAAGGTTTTTATAAGGTAATATGTAAATATAATTTTATAATGATTTATGAAAATTATGTAGCTGTTTTATACCTGGTAAAAAAATTTTAAATTATATTTAAAATTTTCAGAATGATTAAAAGAATTGATTTTGTATGATTTTAAGGTTTTCTTTGTAATTAATTGATTTTTTTAATGATTAGTATATGAAGTTCAAACGGAAAGCTAATTAATTTCTCTGGAAAATATTTTCTCTAGAAAAATACCTCTGTTTATATATATATTTTTTAAAATAAGGTTGGCTTTGAATTTTGAATCTTTGTTCTCAAAATCCTTTGTCTGTTGGGCATAAAAGTTTATATAATTGACAATTCAAAATATCTTATTGACACTTAGTCAAGGGTTACAGAACCAAATGAGATAAACAAAGGAACGATATCATTTACATAATTACGGATATCTACAGTTGTTCTCTCAGGGAAGGCGGCTCCATCACCTTGTCCTCGTCCAGACTATTTGATCTCTCAGTTCAATGTTGAGATACAACCTATATAGGTAACTCTTGGCAGACGCTAAAATGGCCAGGGCGTCATCTTCCAGGCACACACCTGAAGACCCAGTAGCCCTGCAGGTCAGGGGGGATGATGGTGAATACCTCCTGGATGAGAGGACAACGGCAGAACTGGTGGACAAGTCGTTGGACCCACAGACGACTCAGGACTGTTGGACAGAGGCCGGGTGGGCTGGATGGTGTGCAGAGCTAGCCTCACTGCCACGTTGTGCCCGGAGAATGCGCAGCGTCGACAGCCGATGGGCAGGTTTATATGTTCCTCCCACCTTCTAGGGAACTGGGCGATGGGCAGGGCAGTCAGGCGTGAGCGCTCTAACATGCGGCGGGCAGTCCGGGTGATGACTCGCCGTGTAGTCGTCCCGCGCAGCACTACGGCCTGGGTCGATGGTGTTTACTCGGAATGTCCCGGACAGATTTTCGTCGATAAGACATCGGCAGAAGCTGGTCAGTGACGTCAGCCAGGGGCGCAGCACATTATCCTAGTGAGAGGAGAAGAACAACAGGGCCACAACGTAGTCCACATTGCAGACACCAAAAGTAGAGAACGTGAAAAGTTTAAAGTAAGTGCATTGTAGTGTAAAGTGTAGATTGCGCTAAACATCAGCCATTTATATATATTTACGTCCCGAAGTTCTCAGGTGACTCCTTGTCACCCTGAAAGTCGACTGAAATAAATAGAGAACAGTTAATCTCTAACTCTATCCATTGGTGAAGATTATCCTCGGGGCTTTTAATAGAAAAGATATCACAAGACGTGGAGAAGAGGTTTTTTTTAAATATTATTTTTATTGTATCCGTTGAAGGGCGACTTGCCCGAAAATTTCACAACCATATATACACTCATGGACAAAAGTTAAACAAGTTTTACCTTTTGGCATGTATATCGGGATTCATACAATAACTCTGAAAGATATTACAGTGACCTTTAATGAAGACACACGAGATAACCAACTGTGAACAAAATTACATGTGTCGGTATAACAGTTTACACACCACAAGAAGAACCACAATACAACAATCAATATAACAGTTTACAACACCACAAGAAGAACCACAATACAACAATCACACAGTTTACACACCACAAGAAGAACCACAATACAACAATCACACAGTTTACACACCACAAGAAGAACCACAATACAACAATCAATATAACAGTTACGCACACCACAAGAAGAACCACAATACAACAATCAATATAACAGCTATACACACCACAAGAAGAACCACAATACAACAATCAATATAACAGTTACGCACACCACAAGAAGAACCACAATACAACAATCAATATAACAGTTACACACACCACAAGAAGAACCACAATACAACAATCAATATAACAGTTACACACACCACAAGAAGAACCACAATACAACAATCAATATAACAGTTTACATACCACAAGAAGAACCACAATACAACAATCAACACAGTTACACACACCACAAGAAGAACCACAATACAACAATCAACACAGTTACACACACCATAAGAAGAAACACAATACAACAATCAATATAACAGTTACACACACCACAAGAAGAACCACAATACAACAATCAATATAACAGTTTACATACCACAAGAAGAACCACAATACAACAATCAACACAGTTTACACACACCACAAGAAGAACCACAATACAACAATCAATATAACAGTTACACACACCACAAGAAGAACCACAATACCACAATCAATATATCAGTTTACATACCACAAGAAGAACCACAATACAACAATCAATATAACCGTTACACACACCACAAGAAGAACCACAATACAACAATCAACACAGTTACACCACACCATAAGAAGAACCACAATACAACAATCAATATAACAGTTAAACACACCACAAGAAGAACCACAATACAACAATCAATAAACAGTTACACACACCACAAAAGAACCACAATACAACAATCAATATAACAGTTAAACACACCACAAGAAGAACCACAATACAACAATCAATATAACAGTTACACACACCACAGAAGAACGACAATACAACAATCAATATAACATTTATACACGTCACAAGAAGAACCACAATACAACAATCAAATATAACAGTTACACACCACAAGAAGAACCACAATACAACAATCATATAACGGTTACACACACCACAAGAAGAACCACAATACAACAATCAATATAACGGTTACACACACCACAAGAAGAACGACAATACAACAATCAATATAACGGTTACACACACCACAAGAAGAACGACAATACAACAATCAATATAACATTTATACACGTCACAAGAAGAACCACAATACAACAATCAATATAACAGTGACACACACCACAAGAAGAACGACAATACAACAATCAATATAACAGTGACACACACCACAAGAAGAACGACAATACAACAATCAACACAGTTACACACACCACAAGAAAAACGACAATACAACAATCAATATAACAGTTACACACAACACAAGAAGAACCACAATACAACAATCAATATAACAGTGACACACACCACAAGAAAAACCCACAATACAACAATCAACACAGTTACACACACCACAAGAAGAACCACAATACAACAATCAACACAGTTACACACACCACAAGAAAGAGCCACAATACAACAATCAACACAGTTACACACACCACAAGAAGAACCACAATACAACAATCAACACAGTTACACACACCACAAGAAAAACGACAATACAACAATCAATATAACAGTTACACACAACACAAGAGAACGACAATACAACAATCAACACAGTTACACACACCACAAGAAAAACGACAATACAACAATCAATATAACAGTTACACACAACACAAGAAGAACGACAATACAACAATCAACACAGTTACACACACCACAAGAAAAACGACAATACAACAATCAATATAACAGTTACACACACCACAAGAAGAACGACAATACAACAAGCAACACAGTTACACACACCACAAGAAAAACGACAATACAACAATCAATATAACAGTTTCACACACCACAAGAAGAACCACAATACAACAATCAATATAAGTTTCACACACCACAAGAAGAACCACAATACAACAATCAATATAACAGTTTACACACCACAAGGAGAACCACAATACAACAATCAATATAACAGTTACACACACCACAAGAAGAACCACAATACAACAATCAACACAGTTACACACACCACAAGAAGAACCACAATACAACAATCAACACAGTTACACACACCACAAGAAGAGCCACAATACAACAATCAACACAGTTACACACACCACAAGAAAAACGACAATACAACAATCAATATAACAGTTTCACACACCACAAGAAGAACCACAATACAACAATCAATATAACAGTTTCACACACCACAAGAAGAACCACAATACAACAATCAATATAACAGTTTACACACCACAAGGAGAACCACAATACAACAATCAATATAACAGTTACACACACCACAAGAAGAACCACAATACAACAATCAACACAGTTACACACACCACAAGAAGAACCACAATACAACAATCAACACATTTACACACACCACAAGAAGAACCACAATACAACAATCAACACAGTTACACACACCACAAGAAGAACCACAATACAACAATCAACACAGTTACACACACCACAAGAAGAACCACATAAAACAATCAATATAACAGTTACACACACCACAAGAAGAACCACAATACAAAAATCAATATGACAGTTTACACACCACAAGAAGAACCACAATACAACAATAAATATAACAGTTAAACACACCACAAGAAGAACCACAATACAACAATCAATATAACATTTATACACCACAAGAAGAACCACAATACATCAATCAACACAGTTACACACACCACAAGAAGAACCACAATACAACAATCAACACAGTTACACACACCACAAGAAGAACCACAATACAACAATCAACACAGTTACACACACCACAAGAAGAGCCACAATACAACAATCAACACAGTTACACACACCACAAGAAGAACCACAATAAAACAATCAATATAACAGTTACACACACCACAAGAAGAACCACAATACAAAAATCAATATGACAGTTTACACACCACAAGAAGAACCACAATACAACAATAAATATAACAGCTATACACACCACAAGAAGAACCACAATACATCAATCAACACAGTTACACACACCACAAGAAGAACCACAATACAACAATCAATATCACAAAGATTTTCTCCAAATTTTTGAAGTGGCGACGCGGTGTCCGGGTTCCCCACCCCAGGCCAGATCAGGTAGCGCCCGCCCGTCTGCGAAGATTAGAACAGATTGAATTAGGCCTAGCCCAGTTTTCAGGACAATTCCACCCAATCGGATTCCCTCTCTAAAGCCGATATATACCCCAATAATACAGTCGCTATTAGCTTAGCTCTTCAAGCTCCTATGTAATCTATCACCCAGATATATCTCCCTTTGAAAGGCTTTTTTAGCAAAACATTTTATTTTTTATTCGATTTAACTATGCAAATATTTCTTCGCTTTATCTCAATAACATCAAAATTATATTTACATATTGGTGAGGATAATATGCAAAAAAAATAATGTGTATGCAATATATTTGCATATTCGATATTGTGATTATGCAAATTACCTTAAAGTACCTGAAAGAATATCGGCCATTTGATAAGGTAATGATATAGCATCTCCTTTCTCTACCCAAATTTGAGATTTTCTCGTATTGAATGAATTGAATGAATTCTAAATATAATATCTATTTTTTTTTTCAATATTTAGTTCTCTACAATTTCACTTTTGTGCTATTTTTCATATATATTTATATGGATAGAAAGCGTTTTTGGAGATTATGTGCCATTTACAACAATGATCCAGAATTACTGATTACATATTGATAGGGTTTTAGAAGATTCAGCTAATCAGTAGTGTTAACCAGTCTTAACGATTTCACTGTTAATTAATTCGACAAACACAAGCATTTTTAATCATTTCAGTTATGCGAAAAGAATATTGTTTATCTCTATAAAGCGAACTGATCTACCTCGCCTTCTTATTGGACAAATGTGGTCATGTTTGGACATATAAGGGATTCAAGGGCTATACGGGAGGCTTTTATTCCTGAAGACGCTTATAGCACTCTTCCTTTTATAGTGTTCCTGGCGTCATGAATGCGGAAAGAAAAAAAAAGGGGGAAGAGGTGAAGATAAAGCAGAAAAGATCTAAAGAGAGAACCATGATTATATTTATTCAAACAAAGCATAAAGACAGTTTAGAAGTTTTAAAAAAAAGTATTTTTGTATTCTCTAATATTAAAACACAATATACATGTTATATTAAAATATTATTCTTTTTAAAATTATATTTCATAGATCCAAATACTCTGTTAAATCGACCGCCAGAGGTCATGCTTCCCCTATAAAAACTCGTTTTGAAAAAGAAGGCCTACAAGCCCATCGTGAACGTCGCCGACCTGGAGAGGGAAGATGAGATGGTGATCTCACGCAACTGCAGCATCCTGAGCTCCATTGGCCATCCTGCCCTGAAATCCCTGCATGAGGACCTGATCCGCTACATCGCCTCGCGGACTGAAATGATCAAGGCCCTCGCTACCGAAGTAGAGAACCTCACTGACACCCTCGAGTCCTTCGCAGAGTTGGACGAAATTGAGGAGGCCAACAAGCCCAAGACTGCTTGCCGCGGCACTCAAACCTGCCCTGCTCCTTCCTGCAAGGAAACCAGCTCCCAGACTGACCCAATCAAGCCCGCCACTCCTGCTCCTGCTGCTCTCCCTGCCAAGAAGCCTGCCTCCACCTTGCCTGCTCCTGCTCCAACCAAAAAGGAAGCAGTCTGAGGCTCCCAACCCGCCTGCAAAGAGGACAAACCTGAATGGTCCTTCAAAACCTGCGCCTTTCCGCGTATCCAAGCCTGCGGCCGCCCAAGTGATCCTCCATGGAGAAAAATCGGCGGCCCACACAGTGGTCATCTCTGATGACCCACAGGCTGACCAAAGGGAGATGCTAAAAGCTGTCCGCGCTGCCCACACTCTACCCCAAGGCGTTTGGGCCTCCCTGCACACCAAGGGGAAGCTGGTCCTCCACTCCAGTAATCCTGACACCATCCCTGAGGTGACAACCTCCCTGGCCAGCAAGTTGAATGGAATGAAGGTCCGCCAGCAGAAGGAGATCCTGCCACGGATCTGCCTCTTCAAAGTGGATGAGGAGACATCCAACTCCACAATTGAGGAGACCTTCCTGGAAACCGCTGCTGTTAGAAAACTTCCTGAGGACAAGGTGGTGCGCGTGGCGCACCGTTCTGCACCCAGAAGCGGGACCTGCACCGCCTTCATCGAGGTGGACCTCAAGACCTTTAGAGCCCTGGGCGTTCGCGGGAGAATCGTGGTTGATGGAGTAATCCTCAACTTCGAGGAGTCCATCCGCGCCCGCGTCTGCTTCCGCTGTTGTGGCTTCGGCCACAACTCTGCCCAATGCTCCAGAGCTCCTAAGTGCTTCCACTGCGGTCAAGACGGCCATGAAGGCCGCGCCTGCCCATCCATTGATGACCAGCGCACCTCCAAATGTGCCAATTGCTGCTCCAAGGGCCTTCCTGACAAGCACGAGGCGAGAGCCTCAAGCTGCCCCATCCTGAAGTCTAGGGCCCTCAAGTTCTAGGCTTCAAGGACCTTCTGCCTCCAATTCCATCTGCCACTTCTACTGGATTCCTGGCCAATTCAATGCTCCTGCCTCACTGCACCTTGGCGCTGTTCCCCTGCTTGCCCAACGTTTCCACTACCCCTGCGACACATCTCCTGCCGCCAGATCCTAGGGTCCCTTGCCACCTGACATCGCGCTTGGGCTCAAAAATCATAACTTTTGGTTAGTAGCCCGTAAAACCATATTTTCTCTTTCCCGTTGGCCGGCTCAAATCTTTTGTACATTATGTAAATAACTTTTGTTTTTCTTATTCTACTCGCCTTAAGCCAGGCATTATTTTTACCAAATTTTGTTTTATATATATTCCTTAGCTAAAATAAAGAAATCTCTGATCAAAACTATTTTATTATTATAGTTTCAAGAGATTATTGCCACGACTGCATCACCAATACCATTTAGTACTAAAAAGTACCAACAAATAACTCCATAGCATAATCCTCAAGATGACCAAAAATACAACAGAAAATCTAATTATTTTTTATATAATATACATATGAAAAAAAAAAACAAATAAAAATATAAAAATGGTCAGGTGTTGATATTAAAAACAAAAAAAGGCATATACTGACCAAGATCACATGAGCATTTTTAGATGTCAGAGCGCCATCTAGAGCAGGCAGAGAGCCTGGTCGGGATATGGCCACGTGGCCGTATGCCACGGTCAACATTCGGAATGCATCCGCGCACTTAATTTCGTTTTTCACTCAAAATTTGATACAGGTTCTTTGATACATTTTTTTTTATAGGTAAAAATCGAAGACGATCCAAAACACCTGCAAGCAAAGCAGCTGTCAACAATTAAGTGAACATTCAAAATGGCCGAGCTTGTCGGCATAAGTGAGAGACATGAGTACCAACATAAAGCCACAAAAAGATCGAAATTCGAATATACGTAACCCGCGAAAATTCAAAAGTCGCGATACTTTTTGAACACACCTCGTATGTATAAGTTTTAGATTATAATAAGAATTCATAGTGCAAAATAACATAATTGTGCAATGTTTTTGTATATTTTTAAAAGGGAAATCATGAAAGTTAAACCGTAGATGGAAAGAGATTGGTACCACATGCAGGGTCTTATTAAAAGTTAACCTGGCAGGTAGTTCTATGGAGAGATATGTATATATAGAATATTCCATCGAGTGTCTATAAATAGAAAATCCTTCAAATGCATTCGGTAAAACAGACGATATAACCCAGCATCTAACAGCATAAAAAGTAACATCATCAGAAGGTATTTATAAGAAAAGAAAAGAACAACCAAAAAAAACCACGTGATCATCCTCATTACAAAAGATAATTAATGATGAAGAAAGAGAGATTCGGCTAAGAGAAGAGCTCAAACATGAGATGGACGTTAAAAAAAGAAGGAACTACCACGAATGTAATAAGAACTGTAGCAGGCGGTCGTGATGCAAGTATAGCCGGTGAAGACATCTCAAGATCCTGCTGTAATTACTTTTCGCTTCAGTTAGAACGGCCGGCTTCTGATAAAGAAGAACTGTTTAGAAGATGAAGAATTGAAGATTCGTGGCTTCATCTTTCTTCTTCCTTTTTTACCCCCGTTGTGGTGGTAATCCAATCTTACATTCCTTCGGTAAGTTTATTGTGTATAACAACAACATCAACGTTTATGGATAACAGGGTTATTGTATAGTTGTTGATTGGAATTTACAATATGCAACGTTCAAATTTGCATAGTAACAACTATATAGTTATAGAAAATAATCTTCTTGTTTCAATATATATTAAAGTGGAAATATTAGAAGTATATTTTAGAGTGTGTTTCTCCTGTCGAAGGATTTTCGTGACCGAAAGCTAGAGATTTATAAAATAAATGGGTTTTAAAAAAATACTAATCCCCATAAGTATAATATTTCCACCTTAATAACTTGTACGGTGAAGAAGACTCCCCGGCTGAAAATTTAAATTTGTAAATATTAATTCTTCTTTAAATTATTACATAATAAGGCAAAATAGCCTAGCTGTGAAAGCTTTAGACTTTAGAACCTGATGTCCCTGGTTTGAACATGTTTTTCGCCATCTTTTTATTCTCTCTAATTATTTTTGTGATCTCTTCCTCATTTTGTAAATAATTGACTGAGTTGTCAATAAATTTGTTTTAATTGTCAATTGTCACCTTAACAACTTTAAATTAGGATTTCATGATCATTTCTTGATGGAAAGGGTACTAATACTTAAGGTTTTCTACATCATAGGTCAAATTCCTTTCTGTATGTATAGACATATACCATAAATCATCTAGTCCTTCAAAAAAAGGGGAATATATTTTGTTACAAGACTATCATCCCTCTACAAATAAAAAACAGCATTGATAAACTACTGTGATTTTTTCTAATATTTCTTCAATCATCCCACCTATAAGCGTAGTGATTTGTAGTTGTTGTCGTGTCCAATGAAGAGCCTCAGATGTCTCCATGCATCTCTATCACAGCAATGTCCACTATCTTGGGTGTGTAAAGCTGCTGCTCTGGGTCCATGTCAATTTTCTGCAAGGCTGCGGTCATTGCTGGACATGAGAATATGTAGGTAGGTGTTAGTTCCACACCAGGACAGTTGTTGTATGTCCTATAGGTTCTTGTGCCATCTGGATGTATTGTCATTCCTTTATAGTGTTTTGTTCTAATTTATTCAGAACATTTCAATGAACTCTCGAACACTGAACAAGAGATTGAATTAACATCAATCAAGAATAGAGAATCATAATTCCATATAAAGATCACTCACAAGAAGAAATACCTTATTAATTTAGCTTTCAAAATCAAAGCGGTATGTATTGATAAAATAGTATAGGAACACCAAAAACAGTCTTCATGCAGTGATACCATTCTGGACAAAGTTTTTCAACTCAATAATGTAAAATCTACAGTTACCAAGTAACTAGAGGATTGGTGAATCTCTTACCTTCTGTAAAGACTCAGTCGACATCTACAGAGGTCCCCTGTAAAAACAGCAGATTCACAATATTATCTTTTTTCCTTTTATTAATCAACCAGACGCGATATTGATATATTTGCGCCTAATACAGAGGAAACAAACAAATTAGAACTTAGAATTAAATATTTACATGTATTAATCGACATAGTTCAAAAAATGTATGGATTAAGTGATTGATGTAAGAGAGTTAAAGGATTTAAATCATTACCTCATCACTAAAGGCACCAAAAAAGTTAAATAGAAAGGCATTTCTTGATTGTGAAACTAATTGTTTCTGATGGCTTGCGCCATCTGTCGGAATAAATATCAACCAAGCGTTTATTTTTAATTATTTCAGAATTGTTATATTGAGAACACATTCTTGTATCGTAAATAGATTGCTATATTTAAATACGCACAGCACACATAGCTTTTTAAATTGAATCAAATATAGTATATAATGTATACATACCATTAAATATTACATACGCATCATTATAGGAATTCCACATTGATAACACACATCCCCATCTGAAATTATAAGATCTTGATTTTTGAGGAGAGATTTGAGTTGATCTTAGGTAACATTGGTTGATATGGAATAAGATGTTATAATATAACTTGATTGTTGTGTGGAATTGATGTAAACATATACAGGATGTTGGTTTGGAACACTTGTGTAGATTGGTGGTAAATAGAGTTAATATACACACACACAAAAGCCTTTATTAAGACACACAGGTCTTACAGAGGATTCTCCTTGGGGTTACAAGACGGAGAAACCTATGAAAGTGGGAAATAAAAAATGGAGAAAGATTATATATGTCGTAAAAAAAGATGTATTTTAGGTACGTTACCAATTCATTCATTCAGTCGTGGATTGAGTTGAAATGATAACTTTATATCCAAAATTGAATTTATTTTAATGATTATATTTTTAAGAACAAACAGTTTTCATACATACAATTCTATATGATATTCTAAGTATAAACAAAAAACAATATTGCGTTGTACTCCTTTTGTTAAGGATTTTAAAAAATTAACTCTGTGTTAATTCTATGATTATTTAAATTATAATTATATTAATGAATAATAAAAATATGATTTTTATTATGTCATTTCTTCCCTCCAAGGATAAAAATTAGGGAGTAATTTTCAAAGTAAAAAAAAAGTATCATTATTATTTACATAGATTATCAGTTAAGATGGAGGATACCAATTGAAACTATATCAATGATTCTCTTTATTCATTCTACATATTCTTATTTGTACCTTTGTTTGACAGTAGCTGAAAACTATCCAATCTTATTTGAATTTATAGGTGTCTCCTTCCTATAATTCATAAGGGGATTTACCTCATGAATTGAGTAGGCCTTCTCAGGCTCTCAAGATTCAAAAGGTATTTTGCCACATGCCAAAAAAAATATATATCTTTGAAAATCACAAATTTATTTCTCATAATGACGAGTGGTATCCAACATCTTGTTTCACATTTATTTGGTTTGATCAGAATAAAAACATAAAATAATGGGTTATTTACTTCCACATAATGAAAAATATTTAAACATGAAGTTTTACTATTTACATTAAAAAAAAAGAATGTTCGAATATGAAATGTTCCATATAAAATTTGTGAGGGAAAAATATATAGAATCATATGAGTGAATTTCTCAACAAATAAAATCAAAATGTAAAATATTTACAACAACATTAATTAAAAGTGGTATGTTTTTAAAATAAAATAAAATATTTGCATTTTTAGATTATATAATATTCCCCCCTGTGAAAAAGATTTTAAAAAAGTTAAAATTTGAAAATAAAAATGGCTATTACAAAAATAATTAATTAAACGAAATCAAAATGTCTATAAAATAATTACAAATTAAACAATAAAAATCAATGTCTATATTTTTTCAAAATAAACAAAAGAAAGTTTGTTTATAAATAATTTATATAAATATGAAATTAAAATAAAACTATATATAAGAAATAATAATGATAGATTAATATAAAAATTTATATGAAGCCAAAAAAGGTATTTAAAATATGAATAATTATGTCGTTATGCCTGCTGTATTTCAAAATATTAAATGGCAGTAGAAATGTTTATTTTTACACAAATATAATTTAAAATGAGTTTTTCCTAAAATATAAACATTTAAATGCATGTAAATAATATATAAAAGTATTTTTCAATAAAATGGATGAGTAATTAAATGATTATAAAGAGATATTTGAAGTGACATTAAGTTATGTGTGTAGGCAAAAGAATTGGGGTTGATATTTGTTCTCCTTCTTTAAAAATGGGTTCTGGGTGTTTAATATCATAAAGCTGTTTGCTGTGTTCATGAGATTTTATGGTTCTTTCAATGGTTAATTTTCTTGCTTTTTCTATTGGTGTATGTGTTTCTGTGTCATGTTCTATATACTGTGGTTGTATTCCATAGTATAAGAACCTAGGTGTAAAGCCTGTTATAGTATGTACTGTATCATTATAACTTTCAGTAATATTAGGAATATATTTTGTCCAAGGGATCTTTAAATTATGATTATATTCACATCTTAACCTATTTATGATAGTGGAATTTAATCTTTCTACTTTTGCATTTGTTTCTGGGTGATGGGCACTGGTGAGTAGATGCTTAACATTATTTTTTCCTAAAAATTGTTTAAATTTATTGCTAAGAAAAGCTGCATTTCTGTCAGTTATTAATATTTCAGGTTTGTTAATTTGGAATAAATTTTTTAAACAAGTTATATATGAATCAGTGGATACAGATTTTGTAGGAAAGGTCCAAAGGAATCTACTGTGATGATCTACTATCATATGGATACTGTGTTTGGTTGTCCCATAATTATGTAAGCCTCCCATTGTGTCTAAAGAAAAAATATGATTTGGGTGTGTAGCTATTGGCATCTGTTGTAGTGGTCCATAAACAAAATGAGCTATGGGGTATCTGCTGAGAAAATCAGCTTCTTTATTTTCCTTAATTAATTTAATTAAATCAGATTTTTCATATGGTGAAAGTTTTTCATCAAATTCTACACTATTAAAATTTCTAAAATCATTTTCATCAGGAGGAATAATAGATTTAAATAAAGGAATCACATTATGATGTGTACAATTATTATTATTAGGGTTATGGTAATTAACATTAAGAATTCTACCAAATTGAGTAATTGTAAAACTTTGAAAATCAATGTCTAATTTAAATAATCTTATATGGTGTAAAGAAAGCAATACATATGGCAAATCAATATCAGAGGAATAAAAATCAATATCTCTAGTAATAGATCCTATAGTTGTATTAACATTAATTTTTGAATTTATATTTAGCATACCGGATGTCTGTTTAATAAGAGGTAAATTATTAAAAACAACATAGTTTGGTTGAATCTTATCTAACATGTGTTGAGGAATTATAGAGAAGGTACAGCCAGTATCTATGAGAGCTACAATACTGTTATTATTCACATTTAGATTTATATACAGACCTTGGCGTCAGGAGTGTTGAGGCGGAGCTGGTCGGCATTCGCTCGAAGGGGCTGTTGTCTGCGTCAAGGTATCCATGGATCGAGACGGCACGGACATGAAGCTTGCAGCTGGGGAGGCTTGTACGGCCTTCTCCCGAAACCAGCACCTATTCTCAGGATGGAAGCGTCCGGCATGTCCCCTGTTTAGGCAAATTCGGCAGGGGCGTCTTTTAGAACTATAGTCCATAGGGCTTCTTCCTGGATGTCCCCATTGCTTTGGTTGTACTTCCATTCTTGGGGCTGTTTCCCTTTTAATAGATGACTCCTCCACATTTGCATCTTTATTTAGCAAATTCTGCAAGCTTTTTGCGTGAATTTCTAGAAATTCCATTAAATCCTTACTTGAAGGCACAACCCTTGGGTTGTTCTGCAATTCCCACTGTTTTCTTGTGGTTTTATCAAGCTTATCTTGTATGATCTTGACGAGAAACACATCAGATAAACTATCGATTTGGTAACCTAATACCTTCACTGTTCTTACTATCTCGTTGCAACTATCTAGAAGTTTAAACATTGACTTATGGTTGTCATCGGCTAACTTTGGTAATCTTAATGCATTATCTATTTGGGTGAAAATCAGATCCTTTGGATTATCATATCTTGTTAATAAGGTTTGCCAAACCTCAACATAATTATCGGCTGTAATTGGAAATGCGTTGACCAGTCTTAGGGCTTCGCCTCTCAGTTGGCCTTTTAAATATTGTAACTTTTCAATATTAGGTATTTGTGAGTTAGAACCAACCGCAGAAAAAAATAGATCCTTAAATGAAAGCCATGATTCTAATCTACCATCGAAAGTTGGCAATTCAAGTTTAGGCATTTTAACATGTAAATTTACTTTTTTCTCAGATGTTTCTTGCCCATTATGCCTTAAATCCAATTCACACTTTAATCTTATACACTTATCTATGCAATTTTCCACTTCGTCATTCAAATCCTCATCCTCAAGTTTCTGCAAGAAAATATCACTCATTTTCATCAAATCATTATTTGCATACTCTAGTTTGCATTTCGTTGCATTTACATCTACCATAGACACAATGGATTCGATATTTTCTTCAATGCCTTTTATACTTTTTTTAATCCTTTTTAATTTCTTAATTAAAGTTTCGACTTCCATAATTGATATTCTTTTATCTATATCTTTTCCCAAATATCTTAGTTGCAATATATGGCTTTGAAATCTATTGGAATTCTTCTCGCACAGGGTTAAAATACATCCTGTCGACTATTAATAAGGTGTCGTAAAAAAAGATGTATTTTAGGTACGTTACCAATTCATTCATGCAGTCGTGGATTGAGTTGAAATGATAACTTTATATCCAAAATTGAATTTATTTTAATGATTATATTTTTAAGAACAAACAGTTTTCATACATACAATTCTATATGATATTCTAAGTATAAACAAAAAACAATATTGCGTTGTACTCCTTTTGTTAAGGATTTTAAAAAATTAACTCTGTGTTAATTCTATGATTATTTAAATTATAATTATATTAATGAATAATAAAAATATGATTTTTATTATGTCATATATATATGGTAAATATATACAGATTATAAGAAAAAATAATAAGAAGAATAAAGAAAAAAAAAATGGAAATATGGATGGGAGAAGTGGAGAGCGAAAAGAGGAAAGAAAACAGGTATTTACATATGGAACAAGTCAATTTAAGCTCTTCTGCTCACACAGCACAGGTGGGCCATGTCTTTTTCAAGAAATCTTTAAGAGATTTTCCAGGAAAATCCGAGTGTTCAATAGGGTTAATATTTGAATTACATAAGTACATTAATTGCTTGATGATAAATCCAGTTTAAGTAAAAATTTACTTGATCTTAGTTTCACCACTTCAACAAAGTAGTTTGTAGTACAAGGATTCAAAGTAATCCTTCTCCTGAAGAGAATGACAGGAAGTCACTAAACTATTGATTAATGTGGCTGTGTTTTTCTTCGAATTAACTAAGTCGCAATAAAATATGTTGAATTGCTAATTATCAAGAGTAAAGTAAAAAACTTGTACTAAAAACTTGACTAGCACACACATATTCTTTACCCAAATTTTAGTAGAAGTTTTAACTTTACTCTTGATAATTGGCAATTCAACATATTTAATTGAGACATAGTTAATTCAGATAAAAACATAGTCATATCAATTATCAATAATTTTATTTCCAAAGAGCTATATCCACGCAAGGGATACTTGCGCCAAACAAGGGGAAAAGTTTATTTACATAAGTTATTTACATTATTCAACGCATGAAAACCTTAGCGATCCAGATTTTGTAGAAAGTTTAGAATGTATTTACAAAATGAATTGAACTTTAAATATGATTTTTTTTATCGTAAATCAAATCGTTAAGTTTACAAACAACTAGTTCATTCTTCATTCTATAATCTTGAACACAGCTTATTTCATCAATAGTTTATTTCAACTCCCGAGGTTTCAGTGATCTGCTGTAAATTTCTTCAGGGAAATGGTAACTTTAAATCCCAGTTCTACTTATATACAAGGGGGGGGGAGAGAAGTCCGACCACACCTCCCTGCGGTCCCCCCTGGACCCTTGGAATATTCGACCAAATTCTGGTTCGTTTCCAAGGTGACTAACGTGGCAACGGCACCCATTTTCCAATGAAGAGCCCCAAAATAGTGGATATTGCTGCTGATGTGATGGAGATGCATGGAGATATCTGAGACTCTTCTTTGGACACGACAACAACAACAACAACAACAACTTATATACATACACGATTTTCTGAAATAAAGGGAGTTACAATTCTGAAATAAAGGGAGTTACAATTCTGAAATAAAGGGAGTTACAATTCTGAAATAAAGGGAGTTACAATTCTGAAATAAAGGGAGTTACAATTCTGAAATAAAGGGAGTTACAATTCTGAAAAACGTCGGGAGTCATAAATAATATTGGTTGATGTAGTGCTGTTTTTCTCCGAATCTACTTCCAACCAACAAATGATCTTCAAAACTTAGTAAATTGTTATCAAAATTCGATATTATTATAGACGCGTATGATTCTTTTTAAAAAATAAACAATTTCTACTGCCCTTACTACAATAGAAAAATTGTTTGGAAGGGCCTGGCTCATCAGTGGTGAACCCTCTCAGCGGTTTCGCTAGTTCAATCTGCCATACCGCTGTTATGATGCATCAGCGCGCCATCTATTATGAATATTTGAAACTATTATATTATAGGTAAGGGTAGTAGAGAAATTGTTTAATTTTTAAAAGAATCATACGCGTCTATAATAATTTCAAATATTCATACCGCTGTTAGTCAATTGTTACAAATTGAATGAGAAATTAAAGAAAGATAAATGATATTAATCACAACTTGGTAATTAAATGTAAACAGTTGTTCTCAGGAAGGGAGGTTCCTCCATCTTGTCCTCCACCAGACAAGGACAGGATCTCTCAGTTCAAGATAGAACCTATATAGGTAAGTCTTGGGCAGACGCCAGGATGTCATCATCCAAGGTTTCGCCCGAAGATCCAGTCCTGCAGGTCTTCTTTACTTTACTCTTTAGTATCTGTAGGTTTCTAACTCCGCCTTTGCCGGTCCTAAGCCCGGATGAAAAAGGAGGAGGGGGAGCAGTAACAAGCTCGGTAAAAAACCTGGGCTCAGCTGGCCTGGCTGATAGTACCTTGTAAAGACTCCAGGGATACAGGATGTCTGTACTCCATGTTAGGAGCAGCTGCACATGGCGTCTGCTCTTCATGTCAGAGGTGGTCATTTCATATTGGAGCTAAGCCAATGGCCTGCTACTGAGTAGTGCTCCCAGTCTTAATGACAAAGACAGACGCATTCTACTTCACCCAGTTATTATGCTTGTCATGCTCTACAAGCTTGATAACTCCTCCTTTCCCAGTCCCAAGCCCGGATGAAAAAGGAGAAGGGGGAGCAGTAACAAGCTCGCTAAAAAACCTGGGCTCAGCTGGCCCTGCTGATAGTACCTCGTAAGGGCTCCTAATCCAGGGATACAGGATGAGCAGCGTCTGTACTCCATGTTAGGAGCGGCTGCACATGGCGTCTGTTCCTCATGTCAGAGACGGCCATTTCTTTTGGAGCTAAGTCAGTGGCCTGCCACTGAGTAGTGCTCCCAGTCTTAATGACAGACGCATTCTACTTCACCTAATCATGATTGTTGTCAAACAGCTCTACAAGCTTGATACTCTAATATGATTGAATGGAGATAAGAAAGAAGAGAAGTAGGTTTCTTCTGCCAATATTGGATGACATTCTGATCTTGTAAATCGTCGCTTTTTCTTAATTTGTGTTTTGATCTTTGAAATCAAGACGTTAATTGTTGTATTGATATTTATAGGTGATCGATAAGATTTGATAAACTTTATTGGTTTATTCCACAGTTCAGAATTAGACATTAATTTCTATATAGATGTCACATTTTTGGAAAGGTACATTTAAAAACCTTTTAAAACAGATATTCAAAGTAGATACTATATTATCACATAGAAAATTAGGAAAAGAAAAACTTCACGCTGACGCAGCAATTTATATATGACACAAACACAACTAAAATTTATAAAAAATACATTAGAAGCAATAAGTGAAGTATACAGAGAGTAACAAAATATAAATATCATAATTAATAATCTGTTTATAAAAATAAATATCTCGCTACAATATCATCGAAAGTTTAACAGACGAACAACAGTGTTTTTAAACTATTTTAATTAAATAGATATTACACAGAGTAATCATTAATTTATAATATTAATTAAGAATAAAGTCATGATATTTGTCATTATAACTACATGTAACCTGGTGATCTTAAAATCTCACCACGATAGTTAGATGGGATGTTATCAATTTCGTTTAAAAATCTTCTGTTTTTAAATATAGAATTGCTTATTTTTATTCGGAATTCATTTTGATCTTTCAGATATGAGTCACCAATCTTCTATTTCCTCAGTTATCCATTTGTTTTAGATATATTCTTATGTTTAAACAATTATTTGATAAAAACGTGTTAAATTTATTAAATTGTTTA